>CM046037.1:33117505-33661878 GCA_025215565.1 Flaveria ramosissima | reverse complement strand
TATCCATCGAATTCGGTTCTTGGCCGAGACTTGCTCTACACCAAAGGGCATCGATTCGATCTCAAACAAGTGAGTAAATCACATCATAATCCTCGGTTTTCCTTAATGAATAAAAGCCCTATGATTAATTTGGCTAATAAACTCGAATTGATCTTCGATTTGATCGAACCTGGTTCTAGGGTTTATATGGGAATTTGGGGTTTTCATTCGAAATGGTTTTTTTAACATTTAAAACCAGGTTATAACCGCGGCTGGAAGCCTTGGTTCACTGGTTAAGACTTTGCACCCCTTAACATGAGGTCCCGGGTTCGAAACCCGGCACCCTCATGTTATTTTTTTGAAGGGTTTTAACCCTTAATTAGGTTATAAAAACTTTTTATTATATATAAAAATTACTTTCATAAACTCTAAATATTTCCAAAAGCCACCATATATTTTCTGAATTTTTCTTTTAGTTTAAATAATTATTTTAATACGTTAACAATGATTGTTCGTGAATAATAAAATGGATTACAAATAATAACTAAAAGTTATTATTTTCAAAACGTTCTTTAAAATTAATATTGTTTTATAGTATTTAATTCTTTTGTTATTAAAATATATTCAAACTCTATGAAACCTTCAAAATGTTAAAAGTATTTTTTTTACACTTTTGTATAAAATATAGATTTATATATTTTGTTAAGGAAATATAAATAATTTTCATTCGTTAAATATAATGATTTAATAAACCCCAAAAATTCACATAACCCTAGTACTCTTTAATTCGTTAAACCATTATGTTTAAGCTTAAATCTTGTAATACCTATATACTTAGGTGCATTGTGAAGACTTTACGTTGGAACGACGAATACTAGTTCTTATTAAACATCTAATATATACTTATTTGACCAAGTGAGTTTTCCTTGTCCCCTTTTTATTATTTCACACTTATTTGGGGTGAAACATGATGCTTATATCATATACACGTTTAATCATTTGAGACTTATGATGCACATGCAATTCTACTTATTTTTGGTCATGGTTATTTGTGTTTTTGTAAGTGTTTATATGAGATACATAGTTTGTTTACAATCATTAACTATTGCTAGCCTGGCGACGTCTTAGATCTTTGGGCCTGACAAGCCTATTTGGTGCTAAAGTCGAGGTATTGCCGACTCCTAGGGGCCGTACGCTTGTGCACTAGGGAACCAAATACACTTAGCCAATCTTATATACTTGTAATCAAGTCGAGGTTTGGTTGTAACGATATGTGTTCTATAACCTTACTAGCTTATAATCCATGACATGAATTGCTACTTGTAATCTTACTATGTATGAAAACTTGGAAACTCACCAACTATTTTTAGTTGACTCTTTATTTTCATCATGTTTCAGGAAATCCCCAAGTTTAAGGTGGACATTTGAAGCTTGCAATAAAACTAGGACTTGGACCTAGTTAATTAAATAAAACATTATGTTATGTTTGTGTATGTTGAACTTATTTCTTTATGGTGACTTATGGTTGTATTACATTTAAAGACTTATGTTTAATATATTTGAATTTAAATATAGCGTTATGTGGCTGTGAACAATCTTAACCCTCACACCTCGATGTTTCCGCCGTCAAGGTTGGGGTGTGACAATGGTTGGGGTGTGACAGATTGTTATCAGAGTCCATAACTATAGGGATTTAGGTTATTAGAAATGGTGACCTTGACTATAGTTGCATGAACCTCATAGAAAAATCCTTATACCTTTGTGCTTACATGTTGTTTGCATGCTACATAATGCTATGCCTTTTGTGCAACTTGATGCCTTAGCATAGGATTGCCTTATGTATGCTTAAACTTAGTTACTTGTCTCCCTAAACTTAACTATGACTCTTTGACTCTCCCCGACAAAATGAACTTCCTAAACGACATGTGGAATCCGACAAAATGAACTTCCTAAACTTATTCTTAACGACATGTGGAATCTACACTTATCATCTGGGTTCAATTCCTTAGACTCTAAGTCTAATCTATGAAAATCTCATTAAGGTTTTGATTCCATGAACCAAAGAAATTTGTGTGACACATAGACACCTGTGTTCTAGATTTCCTGCCAAAAGGCCTTCGGGCTAAGGCAAGCATATCGTATAAATCTCATTGTGAGACCATTTATGCTTACCTGGGGATTTCTGGGATGAGTGATAAACTATGGTCAAAATGCACAAGTCTCTATGGCAAATGGGTCAATTTACCTTGACGTGTCAACGATTCCGAATGGTAATGCGTTACCAAATGGAACCATCCTCTTCGTATCTTAAAAATCTTTGATTCCTTGAACTGGTATCTCTTCATTCTTATCATACATAATTCTCCTGTTAATATTGAACCTAACCTACATTTCAACTCTTACGTTTAAACACCGTTATACGTTGAGCGTTTCATGTAACTATTTCTATATCTTGACCAACGTGAACATGGATCTTAATATACCCAAAGATATTGGGAATCTAAACCGAATGGTCCTCAAAAACTTTAAACCGTTACTTATGGTTCTCAAGTCTTCTTAAGGATGTGTCTCATAACTAAGAACATGCAATGCTATATGTGGAATTCTTATATCTTGGGATACTTTGTCTAGGCAAAGTGTAAATGGTGATTTGACTCGATCATTGAATCCATTTACTTGACTCGAAACCCTTGAGATGAGTGATCACTTATAAGTACGCGTGTCTTCAATAAGGCTATGGTTGACCTCATATCTTGAGAAGTCCATGTATTCCTTTCGATTGTGAATCGAATGTTCACATCTCATTGTGGTGTTGAATAAATTCCTGCCCTTGATTTCGTCTTCCCGATTGAGACCATCCAAGATTTGAACACCACAACAAAATCTGTCATCTCGAACTTTGATCTTAAGCTTGAAAGCATGATTTTTCCTTTTGTTACAATGATGTAACTTGAAATTTTCCAAATTTCTAATTGATATCATTTTCCTTTCGTCGTTAAGTCAAACTCCGTACCGTCTGCACCGTGAGAGATGCAAGTGTTTGCAAGTCAACCTATGACTAAGAACACCCGTATCTCCTAAATGATTCTAACTCATCAAAACAAGGGTGATTCCCTTACTTTGATGATTCTCTATTCGTTTTGATAAATGGTTTCCAATCGCGTGTTTTATGAAATTTAATCCTCTGGATTGGGGTGATTACCTTATCTTGAGGATTGACTTCAATTATTTTCTTTGGAATGACATTTCACAAATGACATGATCTCACCAAAATAGGATTGAAACCCGTACTTTGGTGACAAATGTCAATCTTCGAGTGTTTTCTTGCTAATATGAAATTCAATCATCAAGATAGGCGTGAATTCCATACCTTGATGACAATATCATCTTTATGAATCGTAATTGTTCCAAATGAGACGACTTCATCAAAGTAGGAGTGAATTCTGGATTTTGATGAAGAAGTTCATCTTGTTATATTTTGTTTTGTAAAACTTCACCGTTAAGATATGAGTGATTTCCCTTACCTTAATGGTGAGTTACCTCGTCTTATTTCTGTGGATCCTCAACAAGGAGTTGGGATCGAACTTTTTGATTGGTAAGTTAGTGGTCATACCTTGGAAATACACCATCAAGTTAGGAGTGAAAACCACAACTTGATGACTATTCTCATTTCTTGATCTCCAACTTACCAAGGTTTTAATCAATTGACAAGAAACATGTAGTAACTTGAAGGGTGAACCAATGTTAGTGTTTGGACCTATCAAGCCAAAGTATGATTTCTGAACTTGAAAGGAGACCCGATCACTCTAGGTTGATTTTGATTCCGAGCTTGGAGCATTTGAATCCATAAATCGATTTCTTTCCCTTTATCTTCATGTTTTGACTCGGTCTAGCTACATCGAACCATTTATTCCTTACTTATCAACTTTCATTTTGAGTTGTCATCAACACATGATTGTGTGATGGTAGCCTTCTTAAACAATCTTTCTACTAAATAAAGACATTATCAACTTGTGGTTATGTCTTTCTAGTCATACGAATGTTCTCGACTGCACTTATGGGTTTGATGAATTACGTATGCAATCTATATTTGGAAATTTGTTACCTTGCAAGACATGGTTACAAATGCATGTCTTATTGTTTGCGTTACTTCTTGAATCACTTTTGAACCCTTAACTTTGGAAAATCTTTAAAACTCTATCTTGGTTTCGACTAACGAGACTCGTTATTACTTACATTGTAACGTGGAGGTTCATAAACCTTCGTAACTTGTAGTCAAGGGTTTGGCATAAAAGAAAAGACATAACTTGATATATGTCCAAGTGTCTTACCTTCATATATGACAAAGCCTAACGTTCGTGTTCCTATGAATCTCCTGTTTAACTTTTCATCACTAAGCACCTCTTATCTTTGATGCCATGATGACAAATGGTGCATTATAGACCGATTAACTAATTTCATATTGATTCATGTGGGTTAACGGGTCGAGAAATTGGCTTGTATCTATCTCAATAGTCGTATACCGTGGTATGTAGTTAAACATCGATCATTAATTTGGATGATCAAATCATTTTCTGCTTTCAATAATGTTCCTAACCATCGTCGTGAACTTATTCCAAAATCTTCGCATATCGTATTATTCTTAGACCGAAGATTGGTCAAAGGAGAGATACATATTCACAAGATATGCGTTAAGATCATAATGACGTTTGGAACTCTTAAATCCTGACGGTTAACTTTTCTTACAAATGGTGGTCTTTTCATTGATTTCAAGACATCACCTTATTACGTAAGTGCGTTCTAGAGGTTGTCTAATATACTACGGTAACTCGTCATCGTCTTATAACGTTTCATATGCCAAATTTCAAAGCGACTCGTATATCACTGGAAAAATTCAAATTGGCATGCATTATATCAAGAGGCTTGTAAGATTTCATGAAGTGAAACATCTCATCTGTAATCAAACGTCTATCACTGGTCGTTGTACACTTACCTTTCATTATAAATCCTTGGTTCATCTAAGTTCATTTTTAATTTCGGGACGAAATTCTTTTAAGTTGGGGAGACTGTGACATCTCTTAATTTTGTTAACTTAGAAGTTAACATTGTTAAATCTTAAAAGGGCCTTTTATGCCATTTTGAAACTTTGGGGGTTTGTTATACTTAATAATTAATTTGGTGATTAACAAATTAATATAATAATAATAACATTATAAGTGTTATAATGTTTGCTTATTATTATAAAATTTAAGGTGTTAATAATCTTAAATAAAATAATAACTATTATTATTATTATAATAATGACACTAATAATAATAACATTAATGATAATAATATTAATAACAACAATAATCATAATAATAAGATTAATAATAATAATCATGATAATAATAATAATAATAACTAATTATAAGTGTATTGATAATAATAATCATAATACTTGAATAATTAACAAGTTAGATTAAAGTTATGGGGGGGTCTTTATGTCAATTTGAAATCTTAAAAAAATAATAATAATAAAGTCTAAGCATAAAATGATAAGAACACAAGACTTCAGGGGCCAAAAGTGTAATTTCTTCTAAAATCTCAAACCCACCGTCGCCTATCCCCGTTTCTCCGGCCACTAACTCCAGCCATCACTCCGGCGACATCCAAACAACTCAAATTCATCATTTTTTATACGAAATAAACCGGTCCACAACCCTCTCGACCAAGTTTCGAACCTGTAACCCCATCAATTCGAAATTAAACTACCGAATATGTGTAAAGAGATGAAACCGAATCAAGCATTCAAAAATCAATCCGTTTCAACTCATCTTGGACCGATACAATCGAATTCATTGTTGGAAACCGTCTCTGTGATCATTGCGATCATAAAATGCTCATCAATTAAGACAAGAAACGTACGAATCAATCATAACCCAAGCGGAAACACCCGAATCAATGTTCAAACCATTCGATATGAAACTGATCAAATTCAACCTTTTTAATCAAGGGTAAAGCTTCTAATCAACCCATTTGAACCATTTGTAACTTCAATTTCAATTGAAACACACACGCACCTTGAATTCGATCATCATCAATACCCGAACCTGCAACTTAGCCGTTTTCCAACTTCTCGGTTCCATTACTCAAAATTGACAAAGGGCAATTGATCATCACCATCATAAGAAGCTTTTCAAACATTTAATTGAACCACAACACCAAGAATCATCCAAATTTGAATCTACCGCAGTCGCGACCTCGTTCCATTGTATTCATCAATTTCGTCTTCAATCCAGGTAATTAAGTGCATAAACAACCTCGATTTAACATAGGGAATCAAAGCCCTATGTTTA
This sequence comes from Flaveria ramosissima, assembly GCA_025215565.1. Classification (NCBI taxonomy): domain Eukaryota; kingdom Viridiplantae; phylum Streptophyta; class Magnoliopsida; order Asterales; family Asteraceae; genus Flaveria; species Flaveria ramosissima. Next base: position 33,655,561 of record CM046037.1, on the reverse strand, counting down.
TTACTGTTATCATTATCGAATTCGAGACCAATTTGAGGCAACCGCAATCTAGGGTTCTTCAAGGAATTTGGGGATTTCATTGGAATCTATTTTAGAATTTAAAACCAAGTTTGAAACAAATCTGGGCTTTAGCCCGACTGGTAACAACAATCATCTTCCACACAAGGGACCCGGGTTCGAACCCGGGGTCCCTCAAATTTTTTTAACTATTGAATTTTTAGTCATTTCAACTTGCATAAAATATTAATACACTGTTTAGTTAAAATAAAAATTATTTTGTTAATAAAAATATTTCAGAAATTATTAAATTGATTTTTAAGGATTTTAAAACTTATAATTCTTAAATTTATTTATTTGTTTTAAACAATAATAAATGTTATAAAAAAATATTATTAATTCTTTTACGTAATTTAAATACTATAAATATATTATAGCTCAAACTTAGATTAGTTCAAAATACTTTAAATCTATATGTTATAAATACTTTAAATAATTATTTAGATAATTAATTATTATCTAATCATCTAACCATGTTATATCATATTAATAAATCTATTCCTTAATTTTTATTTAAACTCTTGAAACTAATATAATTTTCTATTATTTCTTCACTCTTATTTTAAGGTTTTGGATATTATTATACATTTATAAAAATCGTTTAAAGGTTTAAAACTTTATGAAATGATTTAAATAATTTTAAGTTATTTTACAAGTCATTTAAATAAGTATTCAATTACCTACATCAAATTTTAAATAATTAATTATTAAGTTAATTACTTCTTTTACACATTATACTAATCTTTATTAAATCAATAAATAAGTTTATTGAATCATACATTTCTCAATTGCTTTGTTCCATCTTCATTGAACCAAATCAACTGCATTACTTTATTTTATTTATTTATTTACTTAAACCCCAAATTCCAATTGAAACCCTAGCTCACGTTTATTCGTTAATCTTACTTTAAACTTAACCTTGATATATATATATATATATATATATATATATATATATATATATATATATATATATATATATATAGATATATATATATATATATATATATATATATATATATATATATATATATATATATATATATATATATATATATATATATATATATATATATATATATATATATATATGTTAGGTGCCTTGTAATGGATACGTTGGATTATCTTTTAATCATTTATATCATCTTGTAATGCCTATATCTATGTGAGTATTTCCATTCCCCCTTTTTGCTTATTTTCACACTTTGGGGTGAAACATGTTAACTTATACTATTGCACTTGTAAACTTATTTGAGACTTGTAAACCTATGGCAATTCATCTTGTAAAGTTGTGGTTAGTTGAACTTTTGTGGTTACCATGTTATGGCGTTATATGTACAATCATTAACTATTGCTAGCCCAGCGAAGTCATAGATCTATGGGTAAGACAAGCCTGCTTTGGTTGATCCAAGTACACTTAGCTGATCGTATATACTTGCAGGACCGTTTAAGGGCTTTAACACAATTACAACACAACAACACAATGAGGAGATTAACTAACTTTAATCAAACAGTGAACTGGGTAACCAAAGGTGATACAAAGAACACAAGTAAAGCAAGAGACAGAACAAGAGAGTATGGGTTTCAAGGAGGCAGTATATTGCTATCTCAAGTTCTTTTACAAGTGTTACAAAGCATAAAGAAAGATACAAGAACTTGAAATACTTATACTACAACCTACAGCCGGCTATACTTTGAAAGCCAGCTGGATACAATTGACTAGACACTAACAAAATCAATTGTAGGATCAAAAGGCATATCTGCCTTTTGACCTTGTGACTATGACATGCCATAGCTCACATCCTTATACATTACAAAAAGGATAAAGTACATAAAGTGGAAAGTTACAGACTCAAGACCTCAATGTACAGTTGCCAAAAGCAAGGCCATTTTTACCAACTCATGTAAGTTGGTGACTTTACAGAGATGCAGCGGAAAAGGTGCTTTATGGAACAGTACATCAGATAAAGCATGTGTATTAAAAGTCTTCGGAAGAAATCTGTCTTCATAGGTTGAAGCTTCGGAAGACTTTGTCTCTGAAGCTTCAGAAGACTTCATGTTTGGCTTCGGAAGATATTGGTCTTGGCTTCGGAAGATTTTACACTTAGAGTATTTTCTAGTGCTTTGTGTAAAACTTCCGAAGCATTCTTCACTTCAGTACTTAGTGCATGTTGCTGAGACATTTAGGCTGTTTTGGGTTGCATCAGACTTCAGGAATCCTTACAAACTCCCCCTAGGCTGATGCTACCAAAACACTTAGAAGATCTTCAAATGTTGGTAGTCTTCAGTACAATTAGGACCATTCCTTTCTTCATGAGATGGTCAGGATCATCAAGACTCTCATAGTATCTTCTCATCTCAAAGAGATCATGCAGAGGTAAGTTGATTATGTCTTGCCATGAGTAGACATTCTCAACACCTTGATCTCTGATAACATTCCATCTTTCTAGATTAGTAGAGTAAGTCCAGGACAAGATGGGTGTCTCACTGGTTAGAGGAGCCACTTGAATAGGAGTTGTTTGGGCTGCCTCATCATGCACTTCCTCAGGTTGATCTGATTCAGCCTGAGGTACAGAGGTAGATGACTTTGGCTTCTTCTTCTTAGTCTTTGGTTTAGAAGCCATCCTCTTCTTTCTCTTGGATGTCTTTAACTGAGAAGACTGGTCTGCAGCACCATGTTGATCATCAGTGTCTTTCTCAGTTGGGTGTTCCTCCCTCACAGGTTCAGAAGGAGAGGGAGTTTGACCCTGCCTAGGATCAGAAGATGAAGCTTGCTGAGGCTCAGCTGGAGGTGCTGGTTGAGGTGTCTCTGGTTGTTCAAACTTGACCTCCACTTCAGGTGGGACTTGACTTGGAAGAGAGTGCAAGTCAATGAGTTCTCCACTTTTAATCTTCTGCTTGATCACCCTAATATGCTCATCCATAGTGGATAGAGACATGGGGCCAAGTCTCCTTCCGGAGAATCCATACAGCTTCAAGAAGCTCACCATTCTTTGTCTGTCAGCAGACTTCTTTGCATTCTTTTGAATGATGGCTCTTGACTTTGCAGCTTCTTCCCTTAGCTTCCTTTTAGTTGTCTTTCTTTCCTTGACTAACTCAAGCTCAAGTTGCTTTAGATACTCGAACTCAATGAAGTCATAGGACAAGGGAAGAAGTGCATCTGCCTGATAGAAGCCTGTGGCACTCAGGTAGTTGATCATCTTGATCCTGTCTTCTTCTTTATCTACCTGAGGTTCTTGTGGAGCCACATCTTCCTGTGCAGGACTTTCTTGAACTGGTGATAGAGTGGAAGCATGCTTGTAAAGTCTTTTCTGTCTTTCTCCTCTTTGAGTTGGAGAAGTATCCTTGCATCCTCTTTCTCCTTCAACTCTCTTGACACTTCCATGTCAGCCAGTTCATTTAACTCTTCTAAGGGGAGGGAGATGATTTCATCAATGTCATAGTTCCTGGTCTGTAGATAGGTAATCCTGACTGCCCTTAACTCATCATCTTGAGTATTTGGTCTGGGAGCAGCCCTGATTGCAGCTTGCATGAAGCTAGATGACCCAGTAGAACTTTCTCCCCTTAGTCTCCTTTTCCTCTCTCTCTCTCTTCCTCCTCAATTTCCTCGAGAGTCATTATCCTTTTCCCTTTGTCTCCAACAGACCTTTGTGACTCAGGTGGATTGATGCTGGCCTCATTGCTTGGAGTAGCTTCCATGCTCTGGCCAGAGAGAGGCTGAGAAACACCTTCACCAGCAGGTGTCTCAGATGGAGTTTGACCTCAGCAGCAGTTGTTGATGATGAGACAGGGGTCTCAGGTTCTGTCACTGGGCCTTCAGTCAAGGTTTCCCCTATGAAACTAATCTTAGGGTCCACCTCAACATCCAGTTGACCGATGACATTGCCTGATTCCCTAAGTCTCCTTCTTAGAGTAACTCTGCAAGGATCCTGTCTTGGATTCTTTGAGCCAGCCTGTCAGCTTGTCTTGAATTGCTTGGATTGACAAGTGGCAAGTTGACTAAATCCAGTCTTTCATAGAAGCTCAGGCTTTGGAATTGAAAAACTTCTTGTTGGCCTTGAACTCTTTGAAGTATAAGGGCTCTCCTGTCATCATCATACCTCCACCTTATGATGTGTTGCCAGTTCCTTGTGGTGGAGATGAGACAGCCCTTGGTATACCTTCCTCAAAGAGACTCCTGATGAGAGAGTCTATAGAGTCCACATTAATGTGAACTTGAGGAAGTTGCTGAGAATGCACAACAGCAAGTGAGGATGGTGAGTCCTCTATGTCCATTCTCTCTGAAGAACTCCCAGGTTCTGTGGTTGTAACAACTTTCTCCCCCTTTTTGGTAGCATCACCCACTTGCATAGGTGAGCTGGAGGATAAGTCAATCACTTCCACAGGTTCTTGTGTTCCTGGTTGAGCTCTCCTTAAAGGTCTCCCAGCTAGTTTTTCCTGCAGATATGAAATCTGGAGTTGCTGATCATTGACCCTGTTTTGCAGGGTAGTCACCTGAGATTCCAAGTGACTAACCTTAGAGACTAAATAGGTGCATGTTTTTGACATTTTTTGCACCTTTAGTCTCAAATTCCCCTCATCTTCATCAGAAGATTCATTGGGGATGAGATGATTGGACCAAAGTCCTCTCTCTCACCACCAGCTTGAGTTTCTTGGCTGCTGGTTTTCCTCTGCTCACTGGCAGCCTCAGTTGAGATGCCAATGGGCTGAGTTGCCATGGTTGAGGTCTTAATGATGTAATCACTTTCAAAAGTGAGAGCCTCTTCCATATGGACATCCTGAACAGGTTCAGAAGTGTCCACCTCAGTAATAGGTGACTGATGGGGGATAGACTGAGGAGAGTCAGAGGTACTCATCTCTCTTTGAGTAGGGGAGGAGAAGAGAGACTCATGGTACTCACTGAATCCTAAGTCTTCATCAGTGTAAAAGATAGGTTGGGAATTGGTTGGTTGAGATCCAAAGCTGGGGATGGTAGCTGTCCCCTGAAGGTTGTCCACTTGAGTGTTGAGACTCAGAGTGAAGGCTTAAGGTTGTTGGGCTAGTGAGCTCATCAGGTTGAGCTTGAGGAACCTCAGCCCTGATAGGTGAAGTAATGGGAGTGGTTTGCTCCTCAGGAGAAGTGGGAGCTCTAGTGTCCACTTCTTCCTGTAAGGTTGAGTATTTGGGGGCCTGCACAGACTCAATAGCCTGAGCAGGGGTTCGTTTTTTTCTTTGGTAGGTGAGGGTGATTTCTGGTCTTTTTAAAGGTAAGGACAAAAGAGGTGTGGGTTCAACACTAGCTTGTGTTGCTAGGTTGTCACCTTGAGCAATGAGCTCTAACATTTTTGGGACTAGGGCTGTTTCTACCCTGAGAAGCCTACAGTTGGCTTCTTCATTATTTTAAAGATGTCGGGCTTCATCTGTCCCAATTTAAGAATATTACTTGTTTCCCTCAACTGTGAGCCCAGTTCACAGTTGAGAATGTGTTGAACATATCTAGGAAACATGTAATACTCTAAGGAGTCTAAGTTTGCAAGTAAATTAGTATAAACAAATTGTGAATACCTGAACTTGACCCCCTGAACCATTCCATGAACTATAAAGGAGAGATCCTCAGGAATCTGGTCCCATCCACCATGCTTGTTTGACAAGCTGTGGATAACCACATGGAGCAGGAATTTCCATTGGGATGAGACCTTCCCTTTCCTAAAGGTCTTTACAGAGAAATCTCCCTCATAGCCCATCTGCTCAAAAGAATGATTAACAGCTTCTTTTGGGAAGGACACCTCACCTTCTTCATCATCCAGCTGCAAATGTTGATTAATGATGGCCGGAGTGATGAAGATTGTCCTCCCTTGCACTGTGGCAGACAGTGCCTTCTCCCCATCCATAATGACCTCTTGGCAGGTCTTCCAGAATTCAAGCAAGTGATCCTCATATAGAGTAGGATCAATGGTCAGGGAGGTGAAGTAGTTTGACAGAGTCAAGAATTGGCAAATCTCTGAGAAACTTGCATCTTTCTCAGAGCTTAACAGAGCAACTTGATTATGTTGCCTGTGAAGTTGCATGGAGAAATCAGGGTTGTTTCTGCGGTTAAGGTTGGCCATTTCAGAAGCTTAAGGGTGAAGAAAGGTAGAAAGCAAAGGCGGTTTAGAGAATTAGGTTAGAGAAACAGTAGAATTGAGGAAGATAGTGGGAAAGAGGGGGAACCGTTGGGTATTTATATGAAAAGGGATTTGAACCAAAGTTAATGAAAGAGGATAAACTTTGAAATCCGGAAGTCGGTCCCACCTCTGAAAAGGTAGTTTACTTTTGCTCAAAAAGTAGTTTTCTTGGAATTCGAAAAGCTTCCGAAGTTTATTTGTCTTCGGAAGTTTTGATTGAAAAAGCTTCCGAAGCTAAAATGGCTTCGGAAGATTTTCCTGAGAGTCTTGAAGATTTATGCTTCGGAAGAGAAATAAACCCTTGAATGCTTTGTATAGAAATAAACAAAGCTTCCGAAGGTTAATTTTGCTTCGGAAGAAAAAGGCCTTAAAAATAAATAAGTGTCTGAGATAAGAATTTTAAGCTTCGGAAGATGAGTTTTGACTTCTTCCGAAGGTAAAATCTCTTAGACAGTTATGTATTTTGAAGACATGTTTTTCTTCCGAAGATAAAATTTTATCTTCCGAAGTATCAAAAATTTTCAAGAATCTAAGGAAAGTCTTTAAAAAGAATTTTACATCCAAAGAAAACATGAGCTTATGAAAGTGATGAAACTAGACAACTTAGGACACACATATTTTAAGAAGAAATAATTAGAATTAGTTTTAAGAAAAAGTCTACTCAAAGTTAATCATCCCAATAGCTGATATCAGATACTTAAATCTCTGTTCATCAAAAGCTTTTGTGAACAGATCAGCATATTGTTCATCTGTATGAACTTTGACTAGTTTAATTAATCCCTTTTCATAGTTATCTCTTATTAAATGATACCTGATGTTGATGTGTTTGGTCCTTGAGTGCTGCACAGGGTTCTCAGTGATAGAGATAGCACTATTGTTGTCTATGTGGATAGGAGTCTCTTTGAAGTTAAATCCATAGTCCAGCATCTGATTTTGAATCCAAAGCACTTGAGCACAGCAGCTTGCAGCAGCAATGTATTCAGCCTCAGCAGTTGATGCAGACACACAGGATTGTTTCTTGCATTGCCATGAGACCACCCTTCCACCAAGGAATTGACATCCCCCAGATGTAGACTTTGCAGTCATATTGCAACCACCATAATCACTATCTGTATAGGCATACAGATTGAAATTTGGATTCTTTGGATACCATAGACCAAGTGTTGAAGCACCTTTGAGGTATCTTAAAATCCTTTTCACAGTGATTAAGTGAGACATCTTAGGGTTGGCTTGATATCTTGCACAAATACATGTAGCAAACATGATATCAGGCCTGCTAGCTGTAAGATACATAAGAGACCCAATCATAGCCCTGTATAAGTGCTCATCTACACACTCCCCTCAAGATCTGGACCAAGGGAGTGGTTTCTGGCTATGGGTGTCTTAGCAATCTTACAATCAGTCATGTTGAACCTCTTGAGTATGTCTTGAACATACTTTGACTGACTTATGAAGATGCCATCTTCAACCTGCTTCACTTGAATTCCCAGAAAGAAGTTGAGTTCTCCCATTGAACTCATCTCAAATCTGTCTTTCATCAGCTTCTCAAAGTCTTTGCAGAGCTTTGGATTAGTTGAACCAAAGATGATGTCATCTACATATACTTGAACCAGCAATAAGTCATTTCCCTGTCCTTTGATGAAGAGAGTTCCATCTATAGTACCTCTCCTGTATCCATGTTTACAAAGATACTCAGATAGTGTCTCATACCACTTCCTGGGTGCCTGATGCAGCCCATAAAGAGCTTTGTCAAGCTTGCAGACATAATCAGGATGATCAGGGTCTACAAAACCAGGTGGCTGTTTGACATAAACCTCCTCATCAATCACTCCATATAAGAAAGCACACTTTACATCAAGTTGGTAGACCTTGAAGTTCTTGGATGCAGCAAATGCCAGGAATATCCTAACAGCTTCTAGTCTTGCTACAGGAGCAAAGACATCAGTGTAGTCAATCCCTTCTTCTTGTGTGTATCCTTGAACAACTAGTCTTGCCTTGTTCTTGATGATGATTCCTCTATCATCCTTCTTATTTCTAAAAACCCATTTGGTTCCAATGGTAGTCTTCCCATGAGGAAGAGGACAAAGGTTCCAAACTTTCTGCCTTTTGAATTGAAGCAGCTCTTGTTGCATAGCTTCAACCCAACTTCCATCCTTTAGAGCTTCATCAACTTTCTTGGGCTCTATCTGAGATAAGAAACAAGAGTGAAGACAAACATTTGCTTCATGGGTTTGTCCTCTTGTTCTTACCCCTGTGACAACATCTCCAATGATGTTTGTGGTGGGGAGACTTGTGGATCCTTAGCTGAGGGATCACAGCAAGTTGTTGAGAAAGATCTAAATTTGAGAAATTTAAATCTGGTCTGGAAGATTCACCCTCCACATTATCACACTTATCAAGATTAACTTGATCCAATGAGTGTGAGACATCATTGATGTTGTCATCTATGGTATGGTTATTAGCATCAAGAAATTCCTGATCACTATCACCATCACCATTGTTGTCTTCTACAAGTGAGGTGTCTTTATCTGGTTGAGAGGCCTCTGAGCTGGAATTTGAAGGCATGCCAGATGTATCAGCTGAATTTGTCATTGTTGTGCTGATAGAAACCTCATTTGCTGAAGTAGTTCCAACTGGAGCTGAAGATGTATGAGTTGAAGGTCTTCCTAGCTCAAATCTTGGATCAGGATCACCTGTATTTAGATTTTCTGCAGATCCTGAAACATGCTCACAAGATTTGTTAAAACAGTTGGTAACTAAATCAAGATCAAACAGCCAATCCGGACCAGAACCAGCCACACAAGGAGTGTGCTCATTGAAAGTCACATTGGCTGACTCCTCAACAATTCTAGTTCTGAGATTGTATACTCTATAAGCTTTAGCTTGGGAAGAGTATCCAATGAAATGTCCATCATCTGATTTCTCAGCAAACTTGGCAATTTGATCTTTGGTATTCAAGATGGTGCAGGGACATCCAAATGACCTGAGAAAACCAATGAAAGGTTTCCTCTTGTGCCAAAGTTCATAAGGAGTCTTACCATGTGTCTTAACTACTAAAACTCTGTTTTGCACATAGCAAGCAGTATTAACTGCCTCTGCCCAGAAGGTGATAGGCAGTTTAGAGTCAGACAACATAGTTCTTGCAGCTTCAATAAGTGTCCTGTTTCTCCTCTCAGCAACTCCGTTTTGCTGAGGAGTCCTGGGAGCACTATATTGTCTTGTAATACCTTTTTCATCACAAAATGTATCAAGGATTTGGTTCTTGAATTCAGTTCCTTGATCACATCTTATGGTTTTGACCTTGTGATCACATTGATTCTCAACTTTTAAGATGAAATTCTTCAGAATCTCAGGGGTTTCATCCTTAGTTCTAAGGAAGAAGACCCAAGTGAATCTTGTAAAATCATCTGTGATCACCAGACAGTAAGAGGTCCTTCCTAAACTCATTACACTGGTGGGGCCAAAGAGATCCATATGTAACAAGTGTAGGGGAGTAGTGATGGAGTTCTTTTCCTTAGGCTTGTGAGATACCTTGTGTTGCTTCCCTTTCAGGCATGCAACACAATGATCATCACTTGTAAACTCTTTCTTTGGCATTCCAGTTACCAGATCATGTTTAATTAATTTATTCATGTTCTTAAAGTTTACATGGCACATTCTTTTATGCCATAGGAAAGACTCATCACTATTTGCTTTAGATAGAAAGCATGAAACTTCTCCAGAGGGAGATGTTTCTTGCAAATCCATCTTGTACATGTTCCCTTTCCTGGGGGCTCTGAGCAGGATATGCTCATGAGGAATGACCATACCAGGCTTGAGAACAATGCACTCATGCTCAGTAAAGAGCATGTTATGACTCTGATCACAAAATTGGGATACACTCAGAAGATTGTACCCAAGCTCCTTAACAAAGTTTACCTTCTCAATGCTGAGCTTACCATTTGTGACCTTGCCCCTTCCAGAAATGTAACCACCTTCATCTCCTCCAAAAGCAACTGGTCCTCCATCAATTCTCTCAAAATTATGGAGTAAAGACCTATTGCCTGTCATGTGCCTGGAACAGCCACTGTTAATTATCCAGACATTCCTGTTTGTCTTGAGCTGTTCCTGCACAAAGAAAATGATTAGTTACATTTGGAAACCCAAGCCTTACTTGTCTTGGGCTCATTAAGATTAATAGAAGGTAATGCAACAGTAATAGATCCTATGGTTGTACTATGGGGATCTTCAGCTGTTGTTGATGGAGAAACCTCAGTCATTTGGTCTTTCTTAGACTTCCACACCACCTTTGGAATCTTGGACTTGACCTTCAAAACCTTAGAAGCTTTTGGAACTTCACAAGTTTTGATGACTGATCCTTCGGAAGAATCTACAGTCACTGCAGCAGACTACAGTGCTTCGGAAGAACTCCTTTCTTCCGAGACCAACTTTGCTTCCGAAGGTAATTTTCCATTTACCTTCTTCCTTGATTTGGAGCTTCCGAAGGAAACAAATTTTCCTTCCGAAGCTTGAGACTTCTTGAGACTCTTTGAAGTCTTTGTTTTGGTCATGTGGACAATACTTTTAGGATTGTATGGGCAATCCTTGGCAATGTGAGAAGTACTTTCACACATAACACACAACATTTTCTTCTTCAAAGAAGTCTCCTTTTGAGAGCAAGACTGGCTTTGGTCACATCCCTTCTCCACCTTCATCTTGGTAGATGCTGAGACAGTTCCTTTGGGCTGTGAACTGTTCTTGGAGTTTGATGGTCCAGGCTGTGCAGCAGTGGTACATAGCAGCTCAGTCTTCTTCTTTGTACTGAGATGATTTGAACATGAACCAGAACTCTTAGCTGAGGAGTCTTGGTTGATGTCTTCAGTCCTTACTACTTTGAAACCTGCAGAGATAAACACTTGTTTCTGCTTAGCATCAAAAGTAGCCTTGATTTCTTGAGCCTTCTTTGCTTTCCTTTTGCTCTTCCTGATCAAGTTCTTTCTCTTGGACTTGGTCATCACAGTTGATTTCTTCTCCTCAAAAGGATAGTGGCCCTTGGAAGAATCCTCTTCTTCACTCTTCTCAGAGGAATTCTTCACTATCACTTCTTCATCATCCTCACTTACAGGATCTATGAGAGGAACCTCATCTTCACAAGTTCCACACCTAGGAGATCTCACAGACAAGATTGTGTGTGGAGGAGCTATCTCATTTGATCCTAGTCCCTGTCTATTTTGATAACAAACCTTGTTGTGCAGGGATGAGGATATCATGTTCTTGAAGGTCTCTTCTTCAAGAACACTCTTCTCTGCCTTGGCTTTGCTGATCACAAGCTCAGCCTGGCACTCAGTCAACTTAGTGATGAGATCTTGGATCTGAGTTCTAAAATCTGTATGTTCATGTTTTAGTACTGAAATGGTTTTCTCCAAGTCCTCTATCTTTAACTTGTAATCATATTCAGACTTTCTAAAATCAGATTTTAATATGTTTAATGACTCAAGATCAGATCTCATCTCTAGGTTGTAGGACCTGTATCTATTTACTTTAGCAATGCATTCAGGGGAGCAAAGATGTTCCAATACCTTGGCTTCATCATGATCAGCCATCAGTGCTTGGTTTGGAGAAGCATCCTCCACCTGAAAACTCCAGTCAAAGCCTCCCTCTTCAACAGCAACAGCAGCATGTTGCTTTGTCTTCTCAGCCTGAGGGGCTTTGTCAGTATAGTTTGGTCTGGGTTGTGTTTGGCCCCCATTTGCTTTAGGTGCCTTACACTCCCTAGCAAAGTGACCCATAAGGTTACAGTTGTAACACTTAACTTTGTTTTTGTCCAGCCCAAACTTACCACTGGTAGCATTGCTTGGAAATCTTCTTCCTGTCCTCTTGTAGAACTTCTTGGCTCTGTGAGTGAGGAGAGCCATCTGCTGAACTATCTCCATGTATTCCAGGTCATTTGGATGGATACAGTCCAGGTCTTCAAGAGTGAAAAGATAATTCCCACAGCTTTCATCTGCAGACACAAAGGCTTGAGAAGAACTTGTCTCTTGGAATGGGCTTCCTTGAGTAAAGTTCTCCCTTGGTGTCTCCGGGAAGGTGATGAAAGGACCCTTTTGTGAGTTGTCAGGGTAGCATATGAGATGATGTTGGGGTTCTATGCAGTCCCTTTCAACCACATGAAGGGGTGAACCCATTTGATTGTTGGAGTTGCCAGATGAACCTTGCATGTTCATCTCCATCTGGTATCCACTGAGAATCCCATACAACTCTGTAAGAGTAAGAGTCTTAAGGTTCTCAGTCCTCTTGATCACCACACAATAGTGTGTCCATTGCCTAGGAAGTGAGGACATGAACTTCCTTACAATGTCCCTGTTCTCAAGAGGAACTCCTCCATCCACTAGGGTATCCACAATCTCAACATACCTGAAGTATTGTTGGGTCATGGTTTCACCTGCTTTGAAGGTGAAATTCTCAAACTGCTGCTTCAGAAGATCTTTCTTGTTCTCCTTGGCTTCAGAGGAGCCTTCATACATCAGCTTCAGTGCATCCCACAGCTGTTTGGCTGTCTTGCACTTCTTAAAACCTCTGTATACAGAGTTTGGGAGAGCAGTCTGAAGAGCAGTCATGGCCTTCCTGTCAATCTCTACTCTTTTTCTATCTTCATCTGAGTAGTTGGCCACATCTTTAGGAATCATACCAGCACCAGTAGCAGAGGGGGTGCTGGGTATGAAAGGTCCATTCACAACAGATTCCCACATTCTTGAATCAAGAGACCTGATGAAGCCTTCCATCCTCATGCACCAGGTGTCAAAATCATCAAGAGTGATCAGTGGGGATTTGTTCATGGTTCCAGTCTCCATATCAGTCTTTGAGATGGAAGCCATTTGAAGAGTTTAGCTTTTGTGTGTGTGAGGGATCTTAAGATGGTTAGATCTTATATCCAGAGCCTGAAAGCTCTGATACCAATTGCAGGACCGTTTAAGGGCTTAAACATAATTACAACACAACAACACAATGAGGAGATTAACTAAACTTTAATCAAACAGTGAACTGGGTAACCAAAGGTGATACAAAGAACACAAGTAAAGCAAGAGACAGAACAAGAAAGTATGGGTTTCAAGGAGGCAGTATATTGCTTTCTCAAGTTCTTTTACAAGTGTTACAAAGCATAAAGAAAAGATACAAGAACTTGGAATACTTATACTACAACCTACAGCCGGCTATACTTTGAAAGCCAGCTGGATACAATTGACTAGACACTAACAAAATCAATTGTAGGATCAAAAGGCATATCTGCCTTTTGACCTTGTGACTATGACATGCCATAGCTCACATGCTTATACATTACAAAAAGGATAAAGTACATAAAGTGGAAAGTTAAAGACTCAAGACCTCAATGTACAGTTACCAAAAGCAAGGCCCTTTTCACCAACTCATGTAAGTTGGTGACTTTACAGAGATGCAGCGGAAAAGGTGCTTTATGGAACAGTACATCAGATAAAGCATGTGTACTAAAAGTCTTCGGAAGAAATCTGTCTTCATAGGTTGAAGCTTCGGAAGACTTTGTCTCTGAAGCTTCGGAAGACTTCATGTTTGGCTTCGGAAGATATTGGTCTTGGCTTCGGAAGATTTTACACTTAGAGTATTTTCTAATGCTTTGTGTAAAACTTCCGAAGCATTTTTCACTTCAGTACTTAGTGCATGTTGCTGAGACACTTAGGCTGTTTTGGGTTGCATCAGACGTCAGGAATCCTTACAAGATTCAATTCTTTATTGATTCTTCGTGTGTTCTCACTGATTGGATCGCCAATCAAATAGGATTCCGCACTATTTGATCTGGTTTACACGCTAATCACTCGGTATTTCGTTCAAATACCAGGTCCTAACAATTCTCAAACCCAAACCCCCTCCCCCATTTCAACCCCCGTAAATCCGGCGGGTATTCCGGCGAAGCTCCGGCAAGCTCCGGCGATGTCCAAATCGCCCAAAATACTCGATTTCGAAGCCCAAAACCGGTCCAAAACGTTTTGTGTGCGTGATTCGAACTTAAATGTGTGATTTAATTGTGTTTAAATCACCGGTTACTACGTGAATCATCGTGTAACCGATGAAATTGAACGCCATAACCGTGCAACCATTTAATCCCAATTATAACCTAATTGAACTAACCTAAACAATCATCTAAGTAATTCTAAACGTTCACAACTCTTAATTCCACCTGAAAGCACACAAACAAACCAATTCAATCAAACCCTTCGTCGCGACTTGCATTGCACCCGTAGACCTCTTTTCGAACCCTCTAACCCATAATTGGCAAAGGGCTTTTCATCGTTTGAGTTATTCGAGGCTTTCTGTAGAACGAATTTTATTTTCATCACCGATTGCAACCTGAACGAACTGCATTGTAGCCGCGACCGTTCTTGTGCTCGTTGTCTATCGATTTCTCACGAATTCAGGTAATTAAACACATGTATACATTCGTTTAAGCATGGGGAGTAAAAGCCCTATGGTTAATTCGATTAACAACGACGAATGGATGATCAATTTGGATTCAAATGAATCTAGGGTTCTTAGGTTTTGGGGGTTTTCTTGAAGTATTGCTTTTAAGAAATAAATTCCAAATTGTAACGCGGCTGAGGCCTTTAGTTCACTGGCAAGACACACACATGCTCACCCAGAGGTCCCGGGTTCGAACCCGGGCAACCTCACTTATTTTTTTTAGGGCTTTTCAGCCTTTAAAAAAATTATATAAATTTTCAAAAAAATATAAAAACCAGTTTTATAAACTTTGGTTATTTTAATAGTTATCTAATTATTTTTCTGTAAATTATTTCTTTAACACCTTAACAATTTTTTTTTATATATAAAATATTAATAACAAATGTTATAATTAGATTGTTTTTATAAAAAATAAACTTTAAATAGTTAAGATCACTAAGTTGTATCTAGCTATTTCATTACCTTTAATTATAGATTAATTATGATTTTATTTTATAAATCAATATGTTAAATGAATAATTATTTAAATAGTTATTTAAATAATCATTTAAATAATTAGTTATTTATCTATTCTTTTAACTATATTATATGATAATTAGTTTACAGATTTACTCCTTAAACTATTACTTAAACTCTTGAAACTTGTGAAACATATATATATTGTACTTATACTAAAAGTTGCATATAATAAATCGTTTAGAAGTTCAAACTATATAAAACGATTTTAAATAATTTTAAAATCATCTAAATAAATATTTAATTAAGTACCTTTATCAAATTTTTAAATAATTAATAAATTAATTATTTCTTTTCACACATCATGATAATTCAATAAATTTAATTATTGAATCATTCGCTATAATTCTTATATTTAATTGATCGATTCCAGCATTATTGAACCAAAACATAAACGATTCATTATTTCATTTAACTATTTAAACCCCCAAATTCCAATTGAAACCCTAGTTCACGTCTCATTATTAATCTTACTACCGAACTTAATTTTGGAACATATACGTTTAGGCAACTTGTAAGAGAAATCATTGGAGCTTCGATTTATTCTTATTATCATCTTATATACATCTTGTGAGTATTTCTATACCCCTTTTTTATATTTTCACACTTTGGGGTGAAACATGTTACTTTATAATCATTGCACTTGTAAACGTTTGATTCTTGTAAACTTATGGCATTTCACCTGTATGTTGTGGTTAGTTGAACTTGTAGCTACCATGTAATGTCGAATATATGTACAATCATTAACTATTGCTAGCCTGGCGACGTCATAGATCTATGGGCCTGACAAGCCTGCTTGGTTTATCCAAGTACGCTTAGCTAATCGTATATGCTTGTAAACGTTTGAGACTTGTAAAACTTTGTCAAGATTTGATTGTGCATTCTGTCTTACATCCCTAGTTACTTTGTTCTCTAACTTACAACATGAATTGCCATCTTTTATATACTTATGTATTGCAAACTATGGAAATGTCACCAACATTATTGTTGACCTTTTATTTTTAACATGTTTCAGGAAATACTCAAGCTTGATCGCCACTTTTGAAGTTGTTCACACCTAGGAATGGACCTAGTTAATTAAACGAATGAGCTTGTTATGTTTCCTTATTATGTCTTCTTTATTTGTGACTTATGTTGTATTGTACCTTTGAAACTTATGAATAATATATTGGATTTAATAATAGCGTTATGTGGCTGTGAACGATCTTAACTCTCACTCCTCGACGTTTCCGCCGTCAAGGTTGGGGTGTGACAGATACCAGTAAGGATTCAAATACAACACTTAGGCTATCCATCCCAGCAACAGGTGTGACTAAAAGTCAACTATTCACACAACAAGTCAAAGTTCTCACGCGACAGGTTCTATACTTATCGCGTCTGTTCAGTTTCCAACAACTTTTCGCGTGCGACAAGTATTAATTTTCAAATTTCAAATTGAGCATTTTCAGTGTGTTTTAACTGTTGAAACTTGTTCATTAGTAGTCGATTTAGTCATTATTGATGATTTAAATGATTATGGTTGTTCAATTTTTAAGTAAATTAGTCCTCATAGATTCGCTTAATGTTCAATCATCCAAAAACCTAAGCAATAATATGAAATCTACCTTAACAAACCTTACACAATCTTTTTACGATCACAATGAACACATGTAACAACAACAAGAGGTTTAACACTTAGAAAATTTTGAAATTGTGAAATCAGAGAGTTTTTGTGCGAATAATGGACTTCTCGCACAAATGTGCCTTTTGTAATAAACTGACTTTTTGTGTGCGACTTGTTTGACTAGTTGCATCACCATCTTTTCTCATAAGTTAGACTTCTCGCATGCAAGAAGTTCAACTTCCATTCAACTTTGAACTTTTTTTATTTTGATTTTTTTTTAATTTTCAACTTTCTTATTTTGTTGAACCATTTAATTTTTTATGTGTAAAAATATTTTTAACTAAGTGTTTTCAATTATTCAAACACCCTTAATTTTATAAAATTATGTAAGAACTAAAACAAGTATAAAAAACAAAATGTTTTATGAGAACAAAATTTTGAGAAACTTATTATACTAAAAAAACTTAAGTATTTTTGGTATATTTCATAATGTTTAGCATAGCAGTGTTGTCATACCAAATCTTGGTATTATAGATATTAAAGCCATAATCAAGAAGTTGTTGATGAATCCAAACAATCTAAGAGTAACAATTGGAAGTAGCTACATATTCAGCCTCTGCAATTGATGTGGATACCGTTTGTTGCTTCTTGCATTGCCAAGAAATCAACCCGTTTCCAAGAAATTAACAACCACCAGTTGTTGATTGTTCTATTCAAATTACATCCTGCATAATCACTATCAGTATAAGCATATAAATTGAAATCAAAAGTTTTAGGATACCAAAGGCCAAGTGTTGGACCCTAGAGGTATTTAAACATTAAACATTCAATAACAAAGCAGCGGAATTAAACATTGTCAACAAACATGCAACTATCTAACATTCGTAACATCCATCATTAATCTTTCTAAAAACTTTTAACTATCAGATTACCGGTCTTGCATACATATTATTACTTATTAACAACCTTTTTAACCTCCATAAATAGACTTTACCCGTCTTATAAGTAGCTCAATTACCTGCCATTATAACTACATATAAGCATGTAGTGTTGTGTAGATAAAGTAGTTCATTGTAGTTGTTGGGTCAGATAAGGCTGGTGCAATAAAAACAATACTTAGAATAATTTTGGTGCAACTGAAGAAAGACTTCCGAATGCAAAGCTACACTTCCGAAGGTTAAAGTTAGAAGAACTTCCGAAGGGAAACTCTGTCTTTCGAAGACAAAGTAATTCCTCTTCTGAAGACAAACACCTGGAAGATTTCAAGACAAAGGCTTCCGAAGTATAAAGTCTTGAAGATCTGCAGAAGTCTCGAAAGAAGTAGACTCTTCCGAAGTATAAGTGGCTTCGAAAGAACTTGTTTTTCCGAATCCAGTTAACCTTCGGAAGAACCTACTATGAACCAGTAAATATAAGTTTGGTTCATCTGACAAGCCGGTGCAACCTCTGAAATACTGCATGGCGTTTTCCCACGCCCATATAGTTGACCAACTTTATTTCACTATTCATTCTTTATCAGTTAGTACAGTTACCAACTTTAGTTGGTGACAAAAAGGTTAGTCATGGACCTGTCATGACTACCTAATCTAGGATAGTATTTTATCTTAGAAACCTTACTTCTAACAATGTAGTATGTGTTTAGTAGTAAGTTCCAGCTGGTAATCTTAGTATAACCGGCTGTAGATAGTAGTATATATAGTTCTTATTGTAAACTCAGAAAGTATGCTTGTAAGAGTCTTGTAAAACTTTGAGTTGAGAATTAATATATACAAGTATCTTGAAAACTATCTCTTGTGCTTGGCTTACTTAGTATATTATCATCAACTCTTAATGGATTCTGCATCATCATTCGAGTGAGACTTAGTGAGTTTGAGAGTTTATAATTGTGTTGAGTGATCACATCCGATCCTGCAGTAGTGTTGGTTTTTAATATACATGTTACGTTCTAAAACTAGTTCAGCGCCCATGCATGAATCATTTTACGTACAGTTCTAGTTTTTTTATTGCAGTTCTTCAATTGCGCGCACTGCATGACTCGATATACATTTGTTAAATAAAATTGGCAAAAAAAAAACATTTTAAATTGAAAACTGACACATCAATTGACAATTTTTGAACAGCTAATTCACGGTTATTGACCCACTAATCATCTCCAGACTCAAGCTATCCTCTAATATGCTCCATGTGGCGCAAATTTGATGCTGACTTGACATTGAATAGATACTCAGATCAAGTAGTCAGACCATGTCGTGGTTCAGGAGATCATGAGGGAAACAAGTTACTTTTTTTATATTTTTTAAATATAATTAAAACAATAATTAAAAATTAAAAATTATAATCAAATAAAATTCATTAAAAATATAATAAATAAATAAAACACATAATAATAAAAAAAACATAATAAAAAATAGTTTAACTAAGCTTCCTCTTTCAATTCCTTCCGGATACAATACTTTTTTTTTCAATTAAAGTTTTGTAGTTAGAGAACTGAAGTCCCAAATATGAAAAAACAATTTCTTTTAACTTTTGACGGGCACGTACCTGAAGAAATAGAGGTAAGGAAAGTAATAGGTTAGCCAATAGAACCAAGCTCAAACTTTGTAAACATTTTAAATG
The DNA here is from genome assembly GCA_025215565.1 of Flaveria ramosissima. NCBI lineage: Eukaryota > Viridiplantae > Streptophyta > Magnoliopsida > Asterales > Asteraceae > Flaveria > Flaveria ramosissima. Next base: position 33,636,157 of record CM046037.1, on the reverse strand, counting down.
GTCACGACCTGTACAAAATTCTAAATGTCATAACACAAAATTTGAATATTCAATATTGTGTATTGGCCCAAACAGAAAATAAATGAATGCCAGGCCAACATTTTACGGTGTAGCGCATCCGAGTATTCCAAATTTTTGGGTGTGGGCTGATTTATTATTGGTCCCACGAGACTCAATGTTGGCACCGACAACATAATCGACGTTATACTTATTCGGCCGAATATAGTCCAAGTTTATTATGACGGTTAAAAATATTTCATATTTGGATTTTGTGTCGAAATTATGGAAGACAACATTGGGACAGCAAGTAGTAAGACCAGAAAAGAAACAAACAAAACCGTATCACAAGATATATTGGAAGCATTGGCCACCTCAAATTTTGGAGTTTTGACACATGACCGAAGCCCATAAAACAATTATATCCTAGTAGTGGGATCGCAGAAGTATAATAAGGTATGTGGAATTATTATATTATTTATGTTGGGTTATATTGAAATTCTTCGTGCTATATCATTTTATGAAAGAAGATTTTCTAATATTTGAAAGTTTCATTATTACTTATTAGTACTTTTGTACGTCTGTTTTTGCTTTGAATTTCTTAGGATGCTCTGGATTAATATATTATAACAGGGATTTTACATATTTCCATTCCTAATATCATATATTACACATTTCTTAAATTTAAAAAATTACTTACTTATTTTTTTCTTTCTAAAACATATATATTACGTATTTATCCATTTAATTAGACTTAATTTTACCTCGTTTTACTAATAGATTTTTATATTTTATTATTATTATTTTTGAAACTTTTCACAATTATGATTTGTATTTTGAGATTTAACTTTGATTATCGTTTATGATTGTTTTGAAATAAAGTTTAAAACGAGATGAAATTTTGTTGTTTCTATATATTGAAGACTTATCCATATAATTAGACTTGATCTATTAAATAACTATTTTACCTAGTTTTTAATAAGAGATTTATACATATAGATGTTTTATTATTATAATTGTTTGATATTTTTGATAATTATGACTTGTATTTTGAGATTTCACATTGAGTATCGGTTTTTGTTGTTTTCTAGTAAAGTAAAAAACGAGATGAAATTTTATTGTTTCTATATATATTGAAGCCTCGAACTTAAGAAAGTATGCAATTGATAGTCTAAGAAAGTGAAATATGTAAATATATTTTAGTGAAAATATGAGTAATATAATCATTTAATAAATAATTTTTAATAAAATAAGTAAATATGTAATATATGTTTTAGAAAGAAAAAATATGTAATTGATATTTTTACTTGAGTAAATATGTAATTAATAACTTTAATACATTATTAAGTAACGATAACAACAAAATTATTATGATATTGAACTACAAGAAATAGTTTAGTTGTCTAAAATAATGGGCTATAATGTTTAGATGAAACAATTTATGTATATGCTTTAAAATTATGCAATGTGTCCTTTGAAAATTTTATATATTAATTAGTACAGAGATAGACAATAAATTTTATATGTATATATGTGTGGCGTATGAAATTCTTTTAACATAAATATAAAACATTTATAGAAAACAATTCGCATGATTTAAAAGAAAAAACAATTCTAGTTCCTATGCATCATAATGAATTAGTCAACTTTAATTATGAAAAATGTATTTAACTAAGAAAGGTGTTGGTCTATAGAAATTTATCCTACATGTAATTTATAAAATTTAATTTGGAAATAGATAATTGGAAAATGATAAGAATAAAAGTATAGATTTAGAGGCTATAAAAGTATTACATGACCCGTCTCAAAACCTTTGTTTATTATAATTGATAGATACTATATTTCATGTTGATAGTTGGATCACAATATTATGCTCTATTGTATTATATATGAAAAGGAGGTTTCGGAGTCGCTGTTCTTAACGAGAGTCATATTTTTATCTTTGTAATAGAGGTAATGTGTCTATCCATCATACTTTATTTAAAAATTTACTAATACCAATGTTACAAGTGAGATTATATATTTATTTTCTAGGCGTCTTGCATGATTGGCATTTACCATCAATGGGGTATTGAGATATTTAGTAAGTGTGGGTTTTTAGATGAAAATTGTAATAATTTACTAAGATATATTTCTGTAAGTAGTCATGAAGATCAAATGTTTAAAAGTTCATAGGGAGGTATGTAGTCTTCATAGTTATTCAGAAATATTAACAGCGTCAACGAATAACATGACAAAATCTTCTATCTATTCGTTAATCAAATGTTGCTTTACGAATGATTACTTCAAAGCACTATCACTTCGGTCAAAGACTCAGTGTCATAAATAAAAATTAAAAAAAAAATACTTCAGTATGGCAACAGAGTAATGTGAAGTTTAGCGGCAAGATAAATTGTGTTTATAAGGTTTAAGAAATTCTTCATAAACACGTTTGATATTTCGTACACATAAAATTTTAATTTGGATATTAAATACAAGATATTATGCTATTTTCAATTATGGGTCTAAGTGTGTTTTTCGATCATCTACTTTCTAACCGTCTGCTCGATTTCTCTAAAGAAAAGCTAATTTTTTTATTGAATGTTCAATAAGATATGAAATAATTGTTTAAAAACCTATTGTCTCATATATTATCTCTCTAGTCGTATAATTATTCATCATACTTGTAACCAACCATCTTTCATTATATTTGTAACCACTTATCATTCCTTATATTTGTAATCACCACCATCTTCTACATGTGACATGCATGTTCATTATTCAATGTCAACATGAAGTATTGGCTACGTTTTTATAACATGGAGGTAATATTTAAAAACAGATTTGTGTTGTGGAAGATGCTGTTAGATTTGGGTTGTAGGGAAGTGAAGAATTACTAAAGAAAAAACATAGTATAATACAACCTAAACCACATCAATCCATCTCACGAGTAAAAAGATCAAACTCGCCTCTGTAGGTTTTATAATTCAGTTTCTGAAACGTTAGCAAAAGCAATTACTCATATCTTTTAATTGCATAATGTTAAAATTTGTATATATAAACTGTAATTTAAGTTAGAAAAACTGATCGACATGCTTTGGTCTACTTATTGTCAATCGTAGGATTGATGTTGAGATGTCGGTGAAATGCATTACTTTTTAATCTCGTCGGCAGGACGATAACGAATCTACTTTTAACATTGGACGATATTTTAATAAATTTTGATAGTCAACTATTGGTGGTCCCTAGTCTACCACAAGTTGAATAAGTAGCTCGCAAATATCAAGATCATCAAGTAAACGATAATGCTTCTACGAATCCATTGCATTTTAAATATGGCAAAATTCAAATTTGTTTTTGCTTGGTCAAACCCTGATGTTTGGATAGTAAAGTGAAAATTTATTAAAATTTTATAAATTTCAAAATTTCCTTTAATAAAATATATTTTAAAGTTTAAATATTTTGGATGCATATATATAATTTTAGGTTAGATACACATGCATTAAACGAGTTGAACAAAAATATTAAATTAAATAATTATGACTAAAAAAATATATCTCGTCTTTGATAGTAATATAATTTTTTAAAATAAGGACCACATATTAATTATATTTTGAAATAGTTTTTATAAACTAAACATAGTTAATTTATAAAATGAGAAGAAAACAAAATAAATTATTTGAATACTTTGAGCTACAATAATATGATAAAAAATAGCATGTGATTCGACAAATTATAACAAATAATAGATCTTTGAATATGTAAATATACGATTGAAGTTTTTTTGGGATCATTTTTGTCTATAAAATCATTTTTGGTCCATAGACTTATAAAATATATGATTCAACAATTTAGTTGATGAAAAAAATTTTGAACAAAAAAATATCCAGCTAAAAATAAAAATAATTTGTTAATTTAGTTTCCTAAAATAATTAAGTTAATTAAAATAAAATCTTAATCTACTTGCCTAAAATAGAATAAAAAATAATGAAAATGTTAAATTAATTAGGTAATAATTTTGGCCGGGCAAAAAAGGGTGAGGAGGCTCTCATATTGACATGTGACGCCCTCTTTACTCTTTTATTATATATATATTATAGATATAAATATTATAATAGATTTTAATTTTCTTTTATTAGTTTAGCTATTATAGTTTTGAGTTTTAACATCACTATTATAACTATGTGATTAAAAATATTGACTTTTATAACAATTCTCCCCAATTTTAGATCGTTATAACTTCTATATATGTTTATATATATTAAAAAAGTACACTACAAAGACGAACATTTTATTTTTTTTATTTTACAAAAGTATATGTTGTTTTTACCGTCATAAATCGCAGTCACCTCTATTATATTGTAAAAGGTGATGAGTGAGATAATGAAACCTACAGGCATTCAATTCATAATCATATGTTGTATATCAAAATATTTATCTTTCTGTACACTTTTGTATATCCTTATAGTTTGTGATACTGATCATAAATTAGAGTTGGATTATGATTGCTAGCTTTGATACTAAAAAGATTGTTTGACGAATGGAATGAACAAGTTTTCTCCTCATATACTGATATGATAATAAATATACATGTTTACAATATGTATTTATTTGCATTTTAAGTTTTTTTGATATAAAATTCATAATTTAGACACTTATTTGTATTTTATTTGTATTTTGTAGTTTTCGGATGAAGCTCGATGATTTTTGTGAAAAAAAAAACTCAAGATTTGAAGAAGTTCAAGAGAAAAAAAAATACTTTTGATATGATCATATTGAAGCTAAATATGGCCATATAAGTTGTCAAATTCCAAATAGCCTATTTTTTTTGCTCAATATGGTCATATCACTTCAGATATGGCCATATTCAGGCAGAAAACGATTTTATAACCCTAGTACACCTTATTTCCGACATAACTTTCATTTCTTTTAAATCCCTAGCCTCCCTCAAACCCGTAGGTGTTTTTTAAGCATTTCTCAAGATTTTTTGGGAGATTTGAAGGCCAATATTGAAGATTTCATACTTTCAAGAAGGATCTAACATCATCCACCCCATTTCCACTCAAAATTAGTTTGAATTCCTCTAGATCTACTATGAGTTCTTTCATGTTGTTGAGTTTGGGTGTGTTTTTTGTAAGCCTTATGGGCTAAACTCTTATTATCACTTGGATTAGATCAAACTTAGCATGATTTAACAACTTGTACATGATTCTTGGTGTTGTTTATGTTAATGTCATGATGAAACTTGATAACTCTTTAATGATTATGTGTATTTGTTCTAGTTTGATGAAATGTTCAACCTTGTGGGTGTTGTAAGCATGTTATATTGAAAAACATCATCTTCTTACAAGATTTATGCATATGATTGCATCTTTTGTATGTAATTTTATGACATTTGACTAGGAATGGTTAATGAAGGTCGGGGTTTAGTAAAATTGGGTAAATATACATCCTTATGCTTATGTTTCAGAAAACCATGGTGTATGTCATGAATCTCTCTTGTCATTGGTTAAGAATTGATTTTGTAATCGCGATTTGATGTTCATGAGTTGAAGGGTAGTTATAGTTTTGTCTATTTTACGCAAGTTGAAGTGGTTGTCATGTGTTTATCGTGTTAGCTTTCTAAAATTTTATGGAATTAGGTAACCCTAACGGGAGTCTAATTCATCTTTATTAACATTGACATAGTTGTATTATTAGTTCTTCATGGCATAACTTTAGGTGGCTATTATGTGTTTATCAGTCTAGCTTTTCAAATGGTTATATGTCTAGATATCATTGACGGGGGTTTAGGCTACTTCCATATATCATGTGTAAAAAATGGTCTCACCTTGAGTTTATGCTAGTTGTTAATTCTAAGCTAAGTGAAATCAATGTCCAAGTGGTATCTTTAATTGGTTGTGTATCTTCGTCTTTACTTCTTTAATTTATTAGTTTAATTTGCTACTTATTTTAATTAGAATATTTACAAACCAAACTCAATTGATCGGTTAAATAGTGATGATGATTTAGTATTGGGAGCCATTGTTTCCATGGATCGATACTCAGTTCTTACCTCAAGCTATACTACTATACGATAGGTATGCTTGCCTATGGTGTGTAGTTTGTCTAAAGGTGATAATCGTTTCTTTAAAACTAAAACAAATGTGTGTGAATTTTCATATCAAATATATATATATATATATATATATATATATATATATATATATATATATATATATATATATATATATATATATATATATATATATATATATATATATATATATATATATATATACACTTTACACACATCAAGTTTTTGGTGCCGTTACCGGAGACACGATGATTTCAAGAAAGATCAAAGTTGCTACTTTGACCATTTATGCATATTTTATTTTTGCATTTTTATATCTCATAACTAGTGTTTATCTTTTGTCTTTTTTTACGGTGTTTGGTATTGTGTTGTATTTTCAGGAAGCTTATGTCCGCATCTTCACCTGTCGAGGATCTGATTGAACCTTAATCAAACCTAGAGAAATTGTTTAGGAAAAGGAACTTAAGGGTAAAATCTCTACAAATAGCTAGGAAAATCGATAATGAAGCTACTCGTGTACAAATTTCCAAGGAAACCGACACCAAAGAAGAAGACAATTCCGAGGACATAAACTCGGAAAACATGGAGAATTGAAAACAATGAACAAAGAACCATCTACAATTGGGTGGTTTGGCATCAAGCATTGTTAGACCGGTGGTTGAAGCAAACAACTTAAAATTCGACCACAAATAATTCAAAACAATGTTCAATTTTATGGTTTATCAAATAAACCCCGAAACCCCATATAGCAATTTTTTTGGAAATTTGTGATACATTCAAGATGAATGGGTTGTCCGATGATGCAAGCAAACTTAGGGTTTTCCCATTATCCCTTCGTGACCGAGCAAAGGCTTGGTTAAACTTACTTCCTCCTGGTTCTCTTCTTGTGTGTACCCTTGAACAACTAGTCTTGCCTTGTTCTTGATGACTAGTCCTCTATAATCCTTCTTGTTACTAAAAACATAGGGGTTCCTATAGTAGTCTTCCCTTGGAAGGGGACATAGGTTCCAAACCTTTTGTCTTTTGAATTGAAGTAGATCCGCTTGCATTGCTTCTACCCAGCTTCCATCCTTTAAAGCCTCATCAACTTTCTTTGGCTCTATCTGGGATAAGAAACAAGAGTATAGACAGACATTTTTGTCATGAGTCTGTCCTCTTGTTCTCACCCCCTTGTCAACATCTCCAATGATGTTTGTGGTGGGCTGTGACTTGTGGATCCTAATTTGAGGGATCACAGCAAGTTGATTTGACAGATCTAAATTTGCGAAGTTTAGGTCTGGTAATGAGGTGTCTCCCACCATATCAGCACACTTATCAAGAGAAGCTTGATCCAATGAGTGTGTGACATCATTGATGTTGTCTTCAATGGAGTGGTTGTCAGCATCAAGAAACTCTTGATCACTGTCACCACTACCACATCCTTCTACATTTGAAGCTCCTTTATTTGAGTTTTGTGCCTCTGAGCTGGAATTTGTAGGCACCTCAGATGTATCAGTTGGATTTATCATGGTTGTGCTGATAGGAACTCCATCTGCAGGGTTAGTTCCTCCTGAAGCTAAAGTAGTATGATTGTTAGGTCTTCTCAGCTCAAATCTTGGGTCAGGATCTCCTGTTGATAAGATATCTATGATCCTGAAACATTCTCACAAGACTTGTTAAAACAGTTGGTAACTAAATCAAGATCAAATAACCAATCAGTACCAGAACCTTTCACACTAGAAGTGTGCTCATTGAAGGTCACATTGGCTGACTCTTCAACTACTCTAGTTCTAAGATTGTATACTCTATAAGCCTTAGCTTGGAAGAGTATCCAATAAAGTGTCCATCATCTGATTTCTCATCAAATTTGGCTATTTGATCTTTGGTATTCAAGATGGTGCAAGAACATTCAAATGATCTGAGAAAACCAATGAAAGGTCTCGTTTTGTGCCATAGCTCATATGGAGTCTTACCATGAGTTTTAACCACTAAAACTCTATTTTGAACATAGCATGCAGTGTTGACAGCCTCTGCCCAGAAGGTGATAGCCAGTTTAGAGTCAGACAGCATGGTTCTTGCAGCTTTAATAAGTGTCATGTTTCTCATCTCAGCAGCACCATTCTGTTGAGGAGTCCTGAGAGCACTGTATTTTCTTGTAATACCCTTTTCATCACAAAATGTGTCAAGGATTTGGTTCTTGAATTTAGTTCCTTGATCACATCTTATGGTCTTCACCTTGTGATCACAATGATTCTCAATTTTCAGAATCTAATTCTTTAAGATCTTAGGAGTCTGATCCTTAGTTCTAAAGAAGAAGACCCAAGTGAATTTTGTGAAGTCATATGTGATCACCAAACAATATGAGGTCCTTCCTAGACTCATTACATTGGTTGAGCCAAAGAGATCCATGTGTAATAAGTATAGGGGAGTAATGATGGAGTTCTTTTCCTTTGGTTTGTGAGACACCTTTTATTGCTTCCCCTTCAGGCATGCAACACAGTGATCATCACTTGTAAACTCTTCCTTTGCATTCTAGTTACCAAATCATTCTTAATTAGTTTATTAATATTCTTAAAGTTTACATGGCATATTCTTTTATGCCAAAGGAAAGACTCATCACTATTTGCTTTAGATAGAAATCAAGAGACTTCTCCTGAAGGAGATGTTTCTTGCAAATCCATCTTGTACATGTTCCCCTTCCTGGGGGCTCTGAGCAAGATATGCCCTTGAGGAATGACCACTCCAAGCTTGAAAAGAATGCACTCATGCTCAATGAAGAACATGTTATGATTCTGATCATAAAATTGGGATACACTTAGTAGATTGTACCCAAGCTATTTGACAAAGTTTACCTTTTTAATATTGAGCTTACCATTTGTGACCATGCCCCTTTCAGTAATGTAACCTCTTGCATCTCCTCCAAAAGCAACTGTCCCTCCATCAATTTTCTCAAAGTTTTAAGCAAAGAGCCTGACTGGGTGGTGAGAATGATATTCTCAATTGATGTGAATCAACTAGGATTGAATATGATGATTGAGTAAGTGAATATATTGCGGAATGATATAATCACAGATCATTGAATGCTAGAAAATACTCCTAAATGCTTTGTATTAATGATGATGAAAAGTTAAAATGAATGCTACGGTATAGCAAGATACAATAACAAGACACCACTGAAACATATGACTATCGAAGATTCTAATATTCTAGTTGTCCCAAAAGTAGGGTTTTCTATTCTATTTATAGGCTGACAAAAGGCCTTTACAAAATGACTAAACTACCCTTGTATTATACATCAGGAAACTAGTCTAAGTACAAAAGCCATCATCAGTATTTTCTTCTGTTCATACGCATTAACTAATACGGATATGATGATCTTCATCAGCATTTCTTTTTGTTCTTTAGCATTGGTGTTTGGTCATCAGCATTGACAAATGCGGATCAACAAACACTTACGCGCATTTGTTGTTGAACATCTGCATTAACTATTGCGGATGTACAAATGCTTGGCAGCATTTGTTTGGTGTCCGCATTTGTTAATACGGAAGAACAAATACTTATCAACATTTTTTCAATGGTCATCTGCATAAACAAATGCGGATAGCCGACACTTGTTTTCTTCTTTGTGCAGATTCTTTATCCGCGTTACTTCTTGGACTTGGGGAGAATTCTAGCAGAGCAACCATCAACCACCACTTGAATTGGCATGTATGATCCTTTCAGGGTCCAACAATACTCCCCCTATGGATTATACAGCCTATATACTTCAAGGGTTTGATGGTGGATGAGGTTGTGAGGAGTCTGTTGGGTCTTGAACAGGAGGAGGAGCAGTCATTGGTTATGCTTGAGAAGGATCCAAAATAGCCTTGATCATGCTGACAAAATCATTAGCATCAGACATCTTGTCTTTGTTCAGCATATGGATCTTCATTTGACTCATTGTGTAGATGGCTTCAATAGGCAGCTTCTTTAAAGAAATGGTTCCCATATGGACATTGTGGAAAACCCATCCCTATGAATCAAAAGAGCTCCTTCAATATCAACCTCCAACTTCACAATGTTCCCCAACTACAGAGGGGTCTTTTTCTTCTTTCTTTGCTCTCTTTTGGCAATGATTCGTTCATATTCCATCTTTAGGATCTTGATGCACTTATGGAAGAAGAGCATATCAGCCTCTCCAAGTTTATTGTTGATTTCCTTGAAGTGCCTGGTGTATATGTAGTGAATGTAAGATTCATCAAGTAGTCTCACTTCATATCCACTGAATAACCGAATCTCTGCACCCTCCTTTCGTCCCCACCTCCTTTTAATCACTAACTCATAAGTCTTCTCATCATAGAAGACATTAGAGATAGGTTTTGGCATGTGAGTTCCTGCTACCATCTTTCTCTTCAGAGACTCTATAGGCTTCACCTTTTATTCAGAGAACACTACTTCCTCAGCCTCTTTGGTCTTCTTCTTCTTTTCTAATGGGTTTTGAAAGGATCTATCTTTCCTCATACAGATGGCTTTCAATGATTTGAAATTGTTTGTCTTTTTAAACATCTTCAAAATGTCTTCAAACTCATACCCTCTGAACATAGCCTTATGGTTGATCAATTCCAGATTAGCTAGTTCCTTCAAATCGTGTATTTGTAGGGAGTACACCAGGACAGAGTACTCTGTGAAGAACTGAACCAACCCTGAGATTCTCTTGATCATAAACATATTCCAATCACTATCATACTTCCATACAATAATTTTCACATCTACTTTGCCCTAGGGAGTAGATACACCCCTAATCATCTCTGTAGTGGTGAGCCCTTCTTGTAGCTTCAATTAAGAAGACTCAACAAACCACTCAGGATTTCTATGAAGCACGGGTTCCAAAGAATCATGATCTTTATGGTGAGTTGGATGTCTTGGGCTGAGACCCTTGATCTTGGTTTCTTGCTCACAATCTCTTCTTCAAGCTTCTTTAATCTTTCTTTCTTTTTATTAATCAATCTTAGCATTGCAGCCCTTAGTGAGTTTGTTTTCATATTGCCAAGCTTTCTTTTTGTGTAGCCTTGCTCAGAGAGATAATCCTTTATCTCCCTGTCAGTCATGTTGTAGGGATCCGGATATAGTGATTGTGGAGCTTTAGTCTTTTTGGATTTGGTAATGGAGTGAAACATAGGTGACTTGGTTGTTTGTGTCTTTTCATACTCAGTCACAAAAGTGGGATCCAATAGCTTGTTCAGCTTTTCTTCCCTTTCAACCATCCCCTCATATGTCATCCCGAACACTTCATCAGCATCATAACCGTGATTGATCAGAAACATTTCCTTAACTATCAAATCATCGGTTTGAGCTTCCTCAACCATCTCAAATACTGAAGTTTCAGCCTTCACAGGACTTTCTTTTGCTACAAACTCAGCCCTTTTCTTCAATTGTTCCTCAGCCTTCTCATGTTCTTCAAGAAATTCAGCAATGGCTGCTATGCTTCTAGGATCATCTTTTTGCTTCTTTTTCACTAGTTCATCTTCTTTAATGGGTCTTTTGCCTTTTGCCTTTTCTGACATATAATTCTTCTTTCTGGTGTATGTTTGCGTTCTAGAACAAGAAAAAGATTTTGATTTTTCAGCTTCTTTAAGTTCCTTTTCAGCAGCTTTCTTTTCAGATTCTGCTTGTTCTTTTTCTTTGTTCTTTACTACTGATTCTTCTTGTTCTTGTTGTTCTTCACATATTCTTCTGATAAATTCCTTTTGCTCATCAGACAACGTGACAGCAGGTACAATCTGTTATCTCAATTCCTTTTCCAAAGGCACAGGAGATTGAGGAATCATAACAATAGGTTCAGCAGGCTGTCTTTGATCTCTTATAAAATCCCAGAATTCATCATCAATAATGAATTTTTCTGCTGAATAGCTGTCAAGTTCTTTAATCATGTCATTAAACTCGGATTCTTCAGTTTGAGTTTCTTCATGTGGTTTAGTTGTGTACATCGCCATAGCTAAGCTTTGTTCTTCATGTTTAGTTCTACTAGATTCAGCCTTTTTCACAGACTTAGTGGTTCCCATTTTCTTAGCAGGAGGAGAGTCATCATCACTCTCTCCAGAAGAACTATCACCTTCTACATCCTTATCACTATCACTTTTCTTCTCTACCTTATCCTCATCATTCTTATCTTCTTTCTCTTTCTCTATATTTTGTTTAATCATAATCAGTAGCTCCAACTCAGAAACTCTCTTGTTTAAAGTTTCTATCAGTTTTTGCAGATCAATGATTATATCAGTTTGTTCTTCCAACAGGCCTTCTTGTTCTTCCATTGCAATAGTTTGGATGGTCAAAGTGTCTACATGTCCACTGACTTCATCCCTTGAATGTTGAATAGCAGCCTTTAATTCATTGATCTCATTCTCTTTCTCCTTCTTTTCTGCTTCATATTTCTCATTGATATCTTTCAATTCCTTCTCTTTTTCATCTAACTCTAGAAGTCTGTCTTTGATAATACCAGCTCTTCTATCCAGGATTTTTTCCATCTTTGTTACCTTCTGTAAGAGTTCTGAGATCATTTCATCCTTTTCATCAGGTCGGTTGACCTTTGACTCAGCAAAACTCTCAGAAGGACCTCCCTTAGAAGTAACTTGTCTTACAGGCATTCTCAAGTGATGATCCTCCTCATCAGAAGATGATTTGGATTACTCTGAAGAGTTGGTAGATTCACCAAACTCAACAGGTTCTGTAGTAACAGGAGATGATGGAACATGAGAAATATGGTGATGATGAATGGGTGAAATATAAGGTGAGTGAACAGGTGATACATGTGGTGAAATAATGGGTGATATATGTGGTGATGGAATGGGTGATATATGAGGCGATGGAATGGGTGATATATGAGGTGATGGAATGGGTGTTGGCATAAAAGGTGAGGCAATATCAGCTTCTTGAACATAAGGCCCAGTGTGAAGATCACCACCTACATCCACATGTGGTGACACTTGCCTTTGTCCTTCTTCAGCTATGCCAGCATGCTCATCAATATTGTGTTGATCAGGAGCAGCTTGTTGTTCTTCTTCTTGATCTTGCTCATCAACATGAGCTTCTTCCTCTTGGTTGATCTGTTGTAACATCCAAGGTAGCATAGAAAAGAAAGTTCCACTGTAGAAGTTTCTTGTATCTCTCTTCTTGATATACTTATAGGACTTGGCATTATATTGAGGAACGTCCATCACTTGTCCTTCAGGCACAATCTGAGGAAATTCCTCATTGATCAGGCATTGCAGAAACCTTGGATACATTAGAAACATATGCCTCCGCCCCTCTTGAATGTTGGATACCAGGCTATTGAACACATAGGCTGACATATTGAATGTCATGTTTGTGTATAAAGCACAAATAATAGATGAAGTAGTCACTGGTATATCATTCCATCCAATCTTCCTCTTTGATAAACAATGTTGGAATATATGAATGAGAAACCTCCATTGTAAATCAACCAGTCCTTTAATATATGTTTGCTTTCATAGCCTCCTTTATACCCAATGTTGGCAAAGAAGGTCATGATATCATCATCTTCAAGTTCCATAGGTGAGTTTGCATTATCACCATACTGTAGACACTGTCTCACAATTTGTTCAGTGATGGACGAAGAATGATCATCAGTGATTCTTCCAGTTAGAGTTCTAACACCATCCACTTTAGCAACTTCAGCTGTGCTCCAGCAAGAACATATGAAGTTTTCATAAATGACTGGTATAATCGTGATAGCATGAGCAACTCTGGTTGTAGAGATGAATCTGATCATCTCTAAGTCCTTCAGCCTCGGGTACATCAGGGTCAAGATAACCACTGACATTATGGAGCTTGCTCCATGTGAGATTAGCCATTGTACCTTGCATTAGATGCATATGAATTAGAACATTGAACAATAATTATCAGATTGTAAAGTAGGAATCAAGTAGAATTTTCTCAGTTTGACTTTGGTTGGTCAAAGTTGAGGATTCATAGGTATTGTTCCATAGGAATTAGACCTAACTTGATTTTGGTAATCAATGACCACTTTGATTGTGTTTTTCATGTTTATTGAGATGATCTTTTCTGATTTTAACATCTTTTAACCCTTAGCTCAATTTTTGATTTCAACATTGTCGATTCTTTTTGTACCATGTTCATGCGATGAACTAGGTTTTTGCAAATCACTTGTTTGTTGTTGTATTCATAACCGTGAAGTTCATTGCACTCGAAAATGTCAATCACTTCATAGATTGAGTTTAATTTTGATGATTCTTGTTAACCTAGGGTTCTAAATTCATCATACGTATGTCGATTTGGTGTATGAACTTGAGAATCACATGTATATGATAATGATGATGATGATGATGGATGAAGAACAGTGATGAACGCTTGTCGCACTATAAGTCTCTCAAATTTGAAAAGTTTTAAATGACCTTTTGAAGTCTATTTAAATAGTCAAATTAATAGCTTTTTACAAACTTTCCAAGTTTCTAAATAAATATGGTTGATTTTTGATTTTCACTGTAGCAAATGCGGTAAGGATTTTTTCATCAGTTTTGTTTATTGTTACAAGTGGGGAAGTGTAAAACTTCAGAGCATTTGTGTACTGTGACAAATGCGGATGATTTAAACATTTCCAGCATTCGTCCACGGTAGCAAATACGGTTGAACAAAGTTGATCAACATTTATTTACTGTAGCAAAGGCGATAGAACATTTTTCTTGTCCACATTTACTTCAACAAATGCGAAAGAACTATGAAGTTGTCCACATTTATTGTCTTTCAAAACAAACATCATCAAGACAGAAGAGATTGAGCACAATTTCATTCATTTTTGATACACATATACAACAAAGTTTCAGTATTGACGTCAACCACATTTAAGAAATGCGGCTGAATAAACTTATCAGCATAGAGAAATGTGGCAGAACAACAGTTAACCACATAAAGAAATGCGGTTGAACAAATTTTTTCACATAAGTTTTTAACACTTCAAATTTTATACGTGCCTTTTTCAACACTTCAATGAATTAAACCAGTTATTCGCATTGGTTATATACCTGGGTTACCTTCACCCGCATTAACCAATGCACTTACCCGTATTAATTTTTGAACATAATCAAAATAAATATTTCTGTAAAGTTAAATCTTTTATGTTTCTGTTGATTCATTGACTATTATGAAGAACTGTCTTTTGCTTTTGACTTGATTCTTATGAAGTTTTGACTGTTGCTGGGATTGTTAGTTCTTGCTTGGATTGACTTGTATATCAAATGTGATACAATTTTCCCAGTGTTTGACTGATCTTGGACTTTTGTGCTTTCAGATTTCTGCATAGAATGAGATACTATAGTATAACTTCTGCGCCAACACAGTCAATTTTTTTTGATTTTATATTGTTAAGAAAGGAAATACCTATACAAATTGATAAAAAAATTTTATTACTCCCCCTAAAGTTAATATCCATATGGGATAGAAACTTTAAAGATTTAAAAGTTTTAAAGATGAAACATTTTTATAATGATTTTGTTTTCTTATGTGTACATGAAGAGGAAGTATACCTTTCTTGGGATCATATTAATCTTACATTACACAAGTGCAAACAGTTGTTAGCAAAATAGACATAATTATGATGAAGGTATGTTTGTCCTCTTAAACTTATTCTTGGTTAATATTATGATACATGTGATATTTATCATGTTTTGATTAATTTGAGTATCCAACATGTACCTCACACTCAAAAGAATGACATGATCAACCACCGCATGAAATGCATGGTAGAACTTTTTTACAACTTACTTGACCAGGTCATTTAAGTATCAGATCTCATTTTCACTGATCCTTATTGGGATTCTTTTACTTTGATCCTTTTATTGATTTGATCCACATTGGGATTCTTTTTCACTTCACTTTGGAAGGTGATCCTTGATGGGATTCTTTTTGTTTATTCACAAGGAATGTAATATTTTGTTAATTCATACAAGATGGGTGTGTTTCATATTGGGAATCTTTTAGATCATGACATCAACACTATATGCTTGTTTTTTCATTTCTTTGCTCAGCAAAACAGAGAAAAAACTGATGTAGGTGAAAGAGATTCATAAGGCATCATTACCTGGTGTGTTTAGGTTACTACACACATACACTTGGATAAGCCAATACGTACCAATACTATGTGATGAGTGCTTCACAGTTGAATATGGATTTTGCAGGACCGGTGAAGGGTATGCATTTACAACACAACAACACAATGAGGAGAGTTGCTTAGAACACTTAACAAATCAAATAGGGAACTAGTTAACTTGTTAATGAAAGATGCTAAGAACACAAGTAAAAGTGAGACAGAACAAGATTGCAAAAACAACACAAGTATTTGGTTTTCAAGAATGTTGTATATTGCTTCTCAAGTTCTATTACAAGTTACAAAGCATCGATAGAAAGTTACAAGTACTTGAGATACTTTATACTACATCCTACAGCTGACCATACTTTGAAGGCCAGCTGGATACAATTGACTAGACAACTACAAAATCAAATGTAAAGTCAAAAGGCATATCTGCCTTATGACTTGTGACTATGACATGCCATAGCTCACATCCTAATATATTACAAAAAGGATAAAAGTACATAAAGTAGAAAGCATGGACTCAAGACCTCAATGTACAATTACCAAAAGCATGGACCTTTCACCAACTCATATAAGTTGATGACTTTATAGAGTAGCAGCGGAAAGGTGGTCCAGCTTTATGGTAAAGTACATCAGATAAAGGCATATCTCAAAAAGTCTTTGGAAGAAATTTGTCTTCACTCTTTGGCTTCGGAAGACTTTGTCTTTGAAACTTCAGAAGACTTCACTTTTGGCTTCGGAAGATTTTACACTTAGAATATTTCTAGTGCATGGTGTAAAACTTCCGAAACATTTCTACTTCTGTTCTTTAGTGCATGCTTGCAAAGAGACTTTGGATGTTTTGGCTGCATCAGACTTATAGGATTCTTTACAAACTCCCCCTAGGCTGATGCTACCAAAACACTTAGAAGATCTTCAGATGTTTGTAGTCTTCAGCATAATGATGACCATACCCTTCTTCATCAGATGGTCAGGATCATTCAGACTCTCATAATATCTTCTCATCTCAAAGAGATCATGCAGAGGTAAGTTGATTATGTCTTGCCATATAGACATTCTCAACACCTTGATCTCTGATCACATGCCATCTCTCTGGATTAGTAGTGAAGGGCCAGGATAAGATGGGTGTCTCAGCTGTAAGAGGAGCCACTTGAATTGGAGTTGATTGGCTGCCTCTTAATGCACTTCCTCAGGTTGATCTGACTCAGCCTGAGGTGTAGAGGTAGATGATTCAGGCTTCTTCTTCTTAGACTTTGGTTTGGAAGCCATCCTCTTCTTCCTCTTAGAAGAATTTAACTGAGAGGATTGGTCTGCAGCACCTTGTTGATTATCCTTGTCTTTCTCAGTTAGGTGTTCCTCCCTTACAGATTCAGAAGGAGAGGGAGTTTGACCCTGCTGTGGATCAGAAGATG
Source organism: Flaveria ramosissima (assembly GCA_025215565.1). Lineage (NCBI taxonomy): Eukaryota > Viridiplantae > Streptophyta > Magnoliopsida > Asterales > Asteraceae > Flaveria > Flaveria ramosissima. Next base: position 33,618,609 of record CM046037.1, on the reverse strand, counting down.
AAGCTTGCTGAGGCTCAGCAGGAGGTCCAGGTTGTGTTGTCTCAGGTTGTTCAACCTTAACCTCCACTTCAGGTGGGATTTGACTTGGAGGAGAGTATAAGTCAATCAGCTCTCCACTCTTGATCTTCTGCTTGATTACCCTGATATGCACATCCATTGTGGATAGAGACATAGGGCCAAGTCTCCTTTCGTAGAATCCATACAGCTTCAAGAAGCTCATCATCCTTTGTCTGTCAGCAGACTTCTTCATACTCTTTTGGATGATAGCTCTTGACTTTGCAGCATCTTCCCTCATCTTTCTTTTTGTTGCTTTTTGTTCTTTGAGCACTTGAAGTTCAAGCTTTTTGAGATACCCAAACTCAATGTACTCAAAGGACAAGGGAAGAAGTGCAGATGCCTAGTAGAGACCTGTGGCACTCTGGTAGTTGAACATGTTTTTCCTCTCTGTTTCTTTGTCTACCTGAGGTTCTTGTGTAGCAGCCACATCCTCTTGCACAGGACTTTCCTAAACTGGGGAGAGAGTTGGAGCATGCTTGTATAATCTTTTTTGTCTCTTTTGCTCTTCGAATTTGAGAAGTAATCTTGCATCCTTTGCTTCCTTCATTTCTCTTGACACTTCCATGTCAGCCAGTTCATTTAATTGCTCTAAGGTGAGAGATATAATATCATCTATCTCATAGTTCCTGGTCTGCAGGTAAGTAATCCTGACTGCCCTCAACTCATTTTCTTGAGTGTTTGGTCTTGGGGCAGCTCTGATTGCAGCTTGCCTAAAGCCTGAAGACCCAGAGGAACTTTCTCCCCTTAGCTTCCTCTTCCTCTCTCTCTCTCTCCTCCTCCTCAATCTCCTCAGGAGTCAAAATCCTTTTCCCTTTGTCACCCACAGACCTTTGTGACTCAGGGTGGAGAGAGGTTTATCCTTCATTGCTTGGTGTAGCATCCAAGCTCTGGCCAGAGAGAGGTTGTGAGACACCTTCACCAGCAAGTGTTTCACTGAGGGAATGAATTTCTGAAGCAGTTGTTGGTGTGACAGGGCTCTCAGGCTCTATCACTGGGCCTTCAGCCAAGGTTTTCCCTTTCAAGCTAATCTTAGGATCTGCCTCAGCATCCAGTTGACCAATGACATTACCTGATTGCCTTTGTCTCCTTCTAAGGCGGAACTCTTTAGTAATTCTGTCTTGAATCCTGAGTGCTAATCTGTCAGCTTGTCTTGATTTGCTTGGGTTGACAAGTGGCATGTTGATCAGGTCAAGACCTTCATAGTAGTCCAAAGTCTAAAAATTGAACACTTCTTGCTGCCCTTGAACTCTGTGAAGAATGAGGGCTCTTCTATTAGCATCATACCTCCACCCAATAATGTAGTTTGAAGTTCCTTGAGGTGGAGATGACACAGCCCTTGGAATGCCTTCCTCAAAGAGACTCCTAATCTATAATGTCCACATTAATGTGAACTTGAGGAAGTTGCTGAGTATGCACAGTTGCACGTGAGGATGGTGAATCCTCAATGTCCATACTCCTGAAGAACTCCCAGGTTCTGTGACTGTAATGACTTTCTCCCCCTTTTTGGTAGCATCACCCTCTTGCATAGGTGAGCTAGAGGTTAGGTCAATCACATTCACAGGTTCTTGTGTTCCTGGTTGAGCTCTTCTTAAAGGTCTCCCAGCTAGTTTTTCCCTGAGATAAGATATCTCAAGTTGCTGATCATTGACCCTGTTATGCAGGGTAGTCACCTGAGATTCAAGGTGACTAACCTTAGAGACTAAATAGGAGCATGTTTTTGATAGTTTTTGCACCTTTAGTCTCAGATTCCCCTCTTCTTCATCAGAAGAATCATTGGGGGATGAGATGATTGGACCAAAGTCCTTTCTCTCACCACCAGCCTCAGGTTCTTGGCTGCTGGATTTCCTCTACACATTGACATCCTCAGTTGAGGTGTCAATGGGCTAAGTTGCCATGGTTGAGGTCTTAATGATGTAATCACTTGCAGAAGTGAGAGCCAACTCTTCCATATGGATATCCTAAACAGATTCAGAAGTATCCACCTCAGTTATGGGTGACTGATGTGGGATAGACAAAGGAGACTCAAGAGTACTCATCTCTTTTTGAGTAGGGGAAGAATAGAGAGACTCATGGTACCCACTGAAACCTAAGTCTTCATTAGAATAGAATGAGAGGTTGGGAATGGGTTGATTTAAGTCTAATGGCTGGGGATGGTAACTGTCCCCTGAAGGTTGTTCACTTGAGTGTTGAGACTCAGAATGAAGGCTTAAGGTAGTTAGGCTTGTGAGCTCATCCGGGTGCGCATGAGGAACCTCAACCCTGATTGTTGAAGAGATGGGAGTGGTTTGCTCCTCAGGGGAAGTGGGAGCTGTAGTGTCCACTTCCTCCTGTATGGGTGAGTATATGGGGGCCTGCACAGACTCAATAGCTTGAGCAGGGGTTCGTTTGGATTTTCTTTGGTAGGTGAGGGTGACTTGGGGCCTTTTCGGTGGTTGAGAGGTAGAAGGTGTGGGTTCAACACTAGCTTATGTTGCTAGGTTGTCACCTTGAGCAATGAGCTCTAACATTTTTGGAACAAGGGCTGTTTCTACCCCTGAGAAGCCTACAGTTGGCTTCTTCATAATTTTAAAGATGTCGGGCTTCATCTGTCCCAATTTAAGAATATTATCTGTTTCCCTCAACTATGAGCCCAGTACACAATTGAGAATGTGTTGAACATATCTAAGAAACATATAATACTCTAAGGAGTCCAAGTTAGCAAGCAAATTTGTATAAACAAATTGAGAGTACCTGAACTTGACCCCTTGAACCATTCCATGTACTATGAAGGAGAGATCCTCAGGAATCTGGTCCCACCCTCCATGCTTGTTTGACAAGCTGTGGATAACCACATGAAGCAGGTATTTCCACTGGGATGAGACCTTCCCTTTCCTGAAGGTCTTTACAGAGAAATCTCCTTCATAGCCCATCTGCTCAAAGGAATAATTTACAGCTTCCTTTGGGAAGGACAACTCACCTTCTTCATCATCTAGCTGCAAATGAGTGTTTATGATGGCCGGAGTGATGAAGATTGTCCTCCCTTGCACTGTGGCAGAGAGTGCCTTCTCCCCATCCATAATGACCTCTTGGCAGGTCTTCCAAAATTCAAGCAGATGATCCTCATAGAGAGTAGGATCAATGGTTAGGGAGGTGGAGTAGTTTGATAGATCTAAGAAACGGCACATCTCTGAGAAACTTTCATCTTTCTCAAAGCTTAACAGAGCAACTTGGTTATGTTGCCTGTGAAGTTGCATGGAGAAATCTGGGTTGTTTCTGAGGTTTAGGTTGGCCATTTTAGAAGCTTAAGGATGAATAAAGATGAAGAACAAAAGACGGTTTGAGAGAATTTAGGTTTAAGGAATAGTGTAATTGAGGAAGATAGTGAAAGAGGGGGGAACCGTTGGGCATTTATGTGAAAAGGATTTGAGACAAAGTTAATGAAAGAGGATAAACTTTGAAATCCGGATGTCGGTCCACCTCTGAAAAGTAGTTTACTTTTGCCCAAAAAGTAGTTTTCTTGGAAGTCGAGACATCTTCCGAAGGTTATTTGCTTCGGAAGTTCTGAAGAAAAAACTTCCGAAGGCAAATTGGCTTCGAAAGAGATTTCAAAGGTTTTTGAGAATTTTGCTTCGGAAGAGAATTTTACACTCAGAGATTTTTTATTCTAAGAAGAATAAATACTTCCGAAGGTAAGTTGCTTTCAGAAGAAACTTGTTCTTTGAAAACATACAAAGTACTTAAGTTGATTTTAAGCTTCGGAAGATATTTCAGAAATTTCTTCCGAAGGAAAATCACTGAAGCAATTATTTGTTTACTAAGACATAAACTTCTTCCGAAGGTAATTTTGAATCTTCCGAAGAGATCAAGATTTTCAAAAATCTAAGAAAAGTCTTTTGAAAAGATTTTTTTCCAAAGAAAACAAGAGCTTATGAAGGTGATATAATAACAACTTAGGACACACACGTTTTAGAAATAAATATGATTAAGTTTTAAGAAAAGCTATTCAAAATTAATCATCCCAATAGCTGATACAAGATATTTAAATCTCTGCTCATCAAAAGCTTTGGTGAACAGATCAGCATATTGTTCATTTGTGTTAACTTTGACTAGTTTGATTATCCCTTTTCAAAGTTATCTCTAATCAAATGATACCTGATATTAATATGCTTTGTCCTTGAGTGCTGCACAGGATTCTCTGTGATGGAGATAGCACTATTGTTGTCTATGTGGATTGGAGTCTCTTTAAAGTTAAATCCATAGTCCAACATCTGATTTGAATCCAAAGCACTTGAGCACATCAACTTGCAACAGCAATGTATTCAGCCTCAGCAGTTGATGCAGACACACAGGATTGTTTCTTGCATTGCCAGGAGACTACTCTTCCACCAAGAAATTGACATCCCCCTGATGTAGACTTTGCAGTCATGTTGCAACCACCATAGTCACTATCTGTATAAGCATACAGATTAAAGTCAGAATTCTTTGGATACCAAAGGCCAAGTGATGGAGCACCTTTGAGATATCTTAAAATTCTTTTGACAGTGACCAGATGTGACATCTTGGGGTTGGCTTGATATCTTGCACAAATACATGTAGCAAAATGATATCTGGCCTGCTAGCTGTGAGGTACATAAGAGACCCAATCATTGCCCTATAGAGATGTTCATCAACACACTCCCCCTCAAGATCAGGTCCAAGGGAGTGATTTCTGGCTATGGGTGTCTTAGCAACCTTACAATCAGTCATGTTAAACCTTTTAAGTATGTCCTGTACATACTTTGACTGACTTATGAAGATGCCATTGTCAACTTGCTTCACTTGAATTCCTAGAAAGAAATTGAGTTCCCCCATGGCACTCATTTCAAACCTGTCCTTCATCAACTTCTCAAAGTCTTTGCAGAGCTTTGGATTAGTTGACCCAAAGATAATGTCATCTACATATACTTGAACTAGCATTATGTCATTTCCTGTTCCTTTGATGAAGAGAGTTCCATCTATAGTACCTCTTTTGTAGCCATGTTGACAGAGATACTGAGATAGAGTCTCATACCACTTTCTTGGTGCTTGGTGCAGCCCATAAAGAGCTTTATCAAGCCTGCAGACATAATCAGGATGATCAGGATCTGCAAACCCAGGTGGTTGTCTGACATACACCTCTTCATCAATCACCCCATAAAGAAAAGCACACTTGACATCAAGTTGGTAGACCTTGAAATTCTTGGATGCAGCAAAAGCTAGGAATATTCTAACAGCTTCAAGTCTTGCCACAGGAGCAAAAACATTTATGTAGTCAATTCCTTCTTCTTGAGTATATCCTTGAACAACTAGTCTTGCCTTGTTTTTTATGACAAGTCCTCTATCATCCTTCTTGTTCCTAAAAACCCATTTGGTTCCTATGGTAGTCTTCCCTTGAGGAAGAGGACATAGGTTCCAAACCTTTTGCCTTTTGAATTGAAGCAGCTCCTCTTGCATAGCTTCAACCCAACTTCCATCCTTTAGAGCCTCATCAATTTTCTTTGGCTCTATCTGGGACAAGAAACAAGAGTGAAGACAAACATTTGCTTCATGGGTTTGTCCTCTTGTTCTCACCCCTGAATCAACCTCTCCAATGATGTTTGTGGTAGGATGAGACTTGTGGATCCTTAGCTGAGGGATCACAACAAGTTGCTTAGACAGATCTAGATTTGAAAATTTTTGATCTGGCAAAGAAGATTCACCCTCCACATCACCACACTTATCAAGATTGACTTGATCCAATGAGTGTGTGACATCATTGATGTTGTCTTTAATGCAGTGGTTATCAACATCAAGAAATTCTTGATCACTTTCACCACCACCATTTTCTCCAACATTTAAAGCTCCTTCTTCTGAGTTTTGTGCCTCTAAGCTGGAATTTGAAGGCACCCAAGAACATCAGCAGGATTTGTCATTGATGTGCTGGTAGAAGCTTCATTTGCAGGAGTAGTTACCACTGGAGCTGAAGATATGTAACTTGAAGGTCTTCTGAGCTCAAATCTTGGGTCAGGATCACCTGTTGGTAATATATCTGTAGATCCTGAAACATTCTCACAAGATTTGTTAAAACAGTTGGTAACTAAATCAAGATCAAATAGCCAATCCGGACCAGAACCTTTCACACTGGGAGTGTGCTCATTGAAAGTCACATTGGCTGACTCCTCAACTACTCTAGTTTTAGATTGTATACTCTATAAGCTTTAGCTTGAGAAGAGTATCCAATAAAGTGTCCATCATCTGATTTCTCAGCAAACTTGGCAATTTGATCCTTGGTATTCAAGATGGTGCAAGGACATCCAAATGACCTGAGAAAACCAATGAAAGGTTTTCTCTTGTGCCAAAGTTCATAAGGAGTCTTACCATGTGTCTTAACCACTAAAACTCTGTTTTGCACATAGCAGCAGTGTTCACTGCCTCTGCCCAGAAGGTGATGGGCAGTTTAGAGTCAGACAACATAGTTCTTGCAGCTTCAATTAGTGTCTTGTTTCTCCTCTCAGCAACACCATTTTGCTGAGGAGTCCTGGGAGCACTATATTGTCTTGTAATACCTTTTTCATCACAAAATGTATCAAGGATTTGATTCTTGAATTCAGTTCCTTGATCACATCTTATGGTTTTGACCTTGTGATCACATTGATTCTCAATCTTTAAGATGAAATTCTTCAAATCTCAGGAGTCTCATCCTTAGTTCTAAGAAAAAAGACCCAAGTGAATCTTGTAAAATCATCTGTGATCACCAAACAATAAGAGGTCCTTCCTAGACTCATTACACTGGTGGGGCCAAAGAGATCCATATGTAATAAGTGTAGGGGATTAATGATGGAGTTTCTTTCCTTTGGCTTGTGAGATACCTTGTGTTGCTTCCCTTTTAGGCATGCAACACAGTGGTCATCACTTGTAAACTCTTTCTTGGTATTCCAGTTACCAAATCATTCTTAATTAATTTATTTATGTTTTTAAAGTTTACATGGCACATTCTTTTATGCCAGAGGAAAGATTCATCATTATTTGCTTTAGATAGAAAGCATGAAACTTCTCCTGAGGGAGATGTTTCTTGCAAGTCCATCTTGTACATGTTCCCTTTCCTGGGGGCTCTGAGCAAGATGTGCTCATGAGGAATGACCACCCCGGGCCTGAGAACAATGCACTCATGCTCAGTAAAGAGCATGTTATGACTCTGATCACAAAATTAGGATACACTCAAAAGATTGTACCCAAGCTCCTTGACAAAGTTTACCTTCTCAATGCTGAGCTTACCATTTGTGACCTTGCCCCTTCCAGTAATGTAACCTCTTGCATCTCCTCCAAAAGCAACTGGTCCTCCATCAATTCTTTCAAACTTTTGGAGTAGTGACCTATTGCCTGTCATGTGTCTGGAACAACCACTATCAATGATCCATACATTTCTGTTTGTCTTGAGCTGTCCCTGCACAAAAGAGATGATTAGTTACATTTGGAAACCCAAGCCTCATTGGTCTTGGGCTCATCAAAAGAAGTTGAAGACAATGCAACAGTAATTGATCCTATAGTCATGCTAGAAGGATCATTTGCTGATGTTGATGAAGAACTTTCAGCCACTTGGTCTTTCTTTGACTTCCATACCACTTTGGAAGCTTAGACTTGACCTTCAATACTTCGGAAGTTTTGATGACTTCGGAAGTTTTGATGACTGGACCTTTGGAAGATCTTGCTTTCACTACAGCAGGCTTCAGTGCTTCGGAAGTATTCCTTTCTTCCGAGACCAAATTTTCTTCCGAAGGCAAGTTTCCACTTGTCTTCTTCTTCATTTTGGAGCTTCCGAAGGAAATAGATTTTCCTTCCGAAGCTTGCTTCTTCTTCTCCAAACTCTTAGAAGTTTCTTTCTTGGTCATGTGGAGAGTACTCCTTGGATTGTAGACACAATCTTTAGCAAGATGAGAAGTACTCCCACACATAATACAATCCATTTTCTTCCTTCTGAGAGTTCTTCTTTGTGAACAAGGCTGAACTTGATCACTTTCCTTCTCCATCTTCATCTTTGCAGATGATGTGGCAATTCTTGTGGGGTTAGAACTACCTTTGGAGCTAGATGGTTCAGGTTGTACATCAGCAATGCACAACTGATCAGCCTTCTTCTTGATGATGGGATGATTTGGACATGAACTAGAACTCTTAATGATGGAGTTCAAGTTTGTGTCTTCAGCCTTTACCACTTCAAATCCTGCAGAGATGAAGACTTGTTTCTGTGCAGAATTGAAGGTGGCCTTGATCTCTTGAGCCTTTTTGGACTTTCTTTTGGCCTTCCTTATCAAGTTCTTTTTCTTGACTTGGTCATCCCAACAGCTTTGCTCTCTCAGAAGGATGGTGACCCTTCTTAGAATGTTCTTCTTCACTCTTCTCAGAGCCATTCTCCACCATCTCCTCTTCATCCTCTTCAGTCACAGGATCTATGATGGGAAGCTCATCTTTACAAGTTTCACACCTTGGAGATCTTACAGACAAGATTGTGTGTGGAGGAGCTATCTCACAAGATCCTAGTCCCTGCTTATTTTGATAACAAACTTTTGCATGCAAGGATGGGGATATTATGTTCTTGAAGGTCTCTTCTTCAATAACACATTTTTCTGTCTTGGCTATGATGATCACAAGCTTAGCCTAGCATTCAGTAATTTAGTAATAAGATCTTTGATCTGAGTCCTGTAGTTTGTATGCTTACGTTTAAGAGTTGAAATGGTTTTATCTAAGTCCTCTATCTTTAGTTTATCATTTTCAGCTCTTTTAAAGTTAGCTTTTAAAATATTTAAGGACTCAAGGTCAGATCTCATTTCTAAATTATAGGACTTGTATTATTAACTTCAGCAATGCATTCAGGAGTACAAAGATGTTCCAATACCTTGGCTTCATCATGGTCTGCCATGAGTTCTTGGTTTGGAGATGCATCTTCTACTTGAAAGCTCCAGTCAAAGCCTCCTTCTTCAACATCAACTGCAACTTGCTGCTTTGGCTTCTCATTCTGAGGGGCTTTCTCAGTGTAGTTTGGTCTGGTTTGTGCTTGGCCACCATTTGTCCTTGGTGCCTTACATTCTCTTGCAAAGTGTCACATCTGGTTACAGTTGTAACACTTTACTTTGCTTTTGTCTAGCCCAAACTTTCCACTGGCTGCATTGCTTGGAAACTTTCTCCATGTCCTCTTGTAAACTTCTTGGCTCTGTGAGTGAGAAGAACCATCTGCTGGACTATCTCCATGTACTCCAGATCATCTGGATGGATACAGTCCAAATCTCAAGAGTGAAGAGAAAGTTGCCTGAAGTTTCATCAGCAGAGACAAAGGCATAAGAAGAACTTGTCTCTTAAAAATGACTTCCTTGAGTATAGCTTTCCCTTGGAGTCTCTGGGAAGGTGATGAAAGGGCCCTTTTGTGAGTTGTCAGGGAAGCATATAAGATGATGATGTGGTTCAATGCTTTCCCTTTAAACCACATGGAGGGCTGAACTCAGTTGATTGCTGGAGTTATTAGATGAGTTTTGCATGTTCATCTCCATCTGGTAGCCACTTAGAATACCATACAACTCTGTGAGAGTAAAGTCTTAAGGTTCTCAGTCCTTTTGATAACAACACAATAATGTGTCCATTGTCTAGGAAGAGAGGACATAAACTTCCTTACAATGTCTCTGTTCTCAAGAGTTACTCCAACATCCATTAGAGTATCCACAAACTCAACATACCTGAAGTATTGTTGAGTCATGGTTTCAACTGCCTTAAAGGTGAAGTTTTCAAACTGCTGTTTCAGGAGATCCTTCTTGTTCTCTTTGCTTCAGTAGACCGTCATACATCAGCTTCAATGCTTCCCATAGTTGCTTGGCAGTTTTGCACTTCTTAAAGCCTCTGTAGATGGAGTTTGGAAGAGCAGTTTAAAGGGCTGTCATGGCTTTTTGATCAATCTCTATTATCTTTCTATCTGCTTCAGAGTAATCAGCCACAGCCTTAGGAATCATACCACCACAAGTAGCAGAGGTGATGCTTGGTATGTAAGGTCCTTCAACAACAGAGTCCCACATCCTGGAGTCTTGAGACTTGATGAAGCCTTCCATTCTTTGACACCAAGTATCAATCTTCAGGAGTGATCAGTGGAGACTTTGTCATAGTTCCAGTTTTCATATCAGCTTTGGTTATAGCTGCCATTTGAGTTGTTAAGTATTTTGTGTGTGTGAGGGATCTTAAGATGGTGAGATCTTTATCAAGAGCCTAAAATGCTCTGATACCAAATGCAGGACCGGTGAAGGGTATGCACTTACAACACAAAAACACAATGAGGAGAATTGCTTAGAACACTTAACAGATCAAATAGGGAACTGGTTAACTTGTTAATGAAAGATGCTAAAAACACAAGTAAAAGTGAGACTGAACAAGATTGCAAAAACAACACAGTATTTAGTTTTCAAGAATTTGTATATTGCTTCTCAAGTTCTATTACAAGTTACAAAGCATCGATAGAAAGTTACAAGTACTTGAGATACTTTATACTACATCCTACAGCCGGCCATACTTTGAAGGCCAGCTGGATACAATTGACTAGACAACTACAAAATCAAGTGTAGAGTCAAAAGGCATATCTGCCTTTTGACTTGTGACTATGACATGCCATAGCTCACATCCTAATATTTTACAAAAAGGATAAAAGTACATAAAGTAGAAAGCATGGACTCAAGACCTCAATGTACAATTACCAAAAGCATGGACCTTTCACCAACTCATGTAAGTTGGTAACTTTACAGAGTAGCAGCGGAAAGGTGGTCCAGTTTTATGGTAAAGTACATCAGATAAAGGCATATCTCTAAAAGTCTTCGAAAGAAATCTGTCTTCACTCTTTGGCTTCGAAAGACTTTGTCTTTGAAGCTTCGGAAGACTTCACTTTTGGCTTTGAAAGATGTTGGTCTTGGCTTCAGAAGATTTTACACTTAGAATATTTCTAGTGCATGGTGTAAAACTTTCGAAGCATTTCTACTTCTGTTCTTTAGTTCATGCTTGCAAAGAGACTTTGGATGTTTTGGCTGCATCAGACTTATAGGAATCCTTACAGATTTTAGTTCATCACGGCATGTATCTTCTTTTCCAATTTGAGCCTACCCGCATATCAGATAAGTCATGTCAGTCTTTTGAAATTTTGAAATAAGCACATGAATGATATAACAACTGTAATTATATCATTTCCCATATGAAGTATATATCCTATTTTTTAAACAAAATGACTTCTTTTTGTGATTTTGAATTTTTTTTGAATTGTTTTAAAGTTTTTTTTAAACTTTTTACTAAAGGTTAATCATGCCAATTGATTGACTAGGAATTCAAACCGACTGGATTCAAATGCCTTGGTAAATAAATCAACCAATTGATTATTAGTGTGAACTTGAATCAATTTGATTAACCCTTTTTCAGCACAATCTCTCAAAAAGTGATATCTAATTTCAATATGTTTTGTTTTTGAGTGCTGAACAGGATTATTTGTGATAAACATTGCTGTTGTGTTGTCAATATGAATTGGAGTGTGCAAGAAGTTAAAAGCATAGTCAAGCATCTGGTTTTAAATCCAGAGTACTTGAAAGCAACAAGCTGATGCTGCTATATACTCAGCTTCTGCCGTTGAAGCGGACACATTTGTCTGCTTCTTGCACTGCTAGGAGACCAGTCTGGGACCAAGAAATTGACAACCACCAGAAGTGGATTTCCTATTGAAGTTGCATCTCCCGTAATCATTGTCAGTGTAGGCATAGAGATTGAAGTCTCCTTCCTTTAAATACCATAATCCGAGAGCATGTTTACCCTTAAGATATTTGAATATCCTCTTGACAGCATTCAAATGTGATTCCTTGGGATCTGCTTGATGTCTGTCACATACACAAACACCAAACATAATGTCAGGCGTACTAGTTGTTAGATACATGAGTGAACCTATCATAGATTGATAGTGAGTCTGGTCCACTGATTTGCCTTCTGGATCTGGACCAATCTTCAGTTTAGTATCAACAGGAGTTCTGATGGACTGACAATCAGCAAAGTGGAATTTCTTTAACATTGTATCCATGTATTTTGATTAATTGATGAAGATTCCATCTGCTCTTTGTTGGACTTGCACTCCTAAGAAGAATGTGAGTTCCCCCATAGCACTCATTTGGAATTTAGAATGCATAAGGTCTTCAAAGTCTTTACAGAAAAGCTTGTTTGTAGAGCCAAAGATGATATCATCCACATAAATTTGAACTAGCATTTGAATATTTAATGCAACGTTTTTCATAAAAGGTTGCAAAAAATATTAAATTTGCAACTTTTTTATTAAAAAGTTGTAAATTGTAGTAATGATTTCAACATTTTTCTTAGAAGGTTACAAATTGTATTTATATATGTAACTTTTGACATGGTTGCATTATAAAGAAATATATATGCAACTCTTTTTGAAATTGGTACATTGTTAAAAGTTAAATACAAAACTTATTTTAAAGGGTTGTGATGGATGGTTGGTTTACACGTGCTTATGATATCTAATTATCTACTTCTAACCATTAATTAATACCTAATCGGTTCATATTTAAAGTTTGAAGATAACAAAAGGCTACAAGTTAAAATGATGTAATTTTAATTTAACTTTAAGATGCATGAGTGAAATTTTAAATTGATTTTATCTATTATGTAATTTCTGAAAGTTAAATTAACTTAATAGATTATTTAATATAATTTTTTAAATATAGTTTGTTAATTAAAATAAAAATATTATAAAGATGAATTAATGTGAATTTTCCATCGTCATTTTATTGATATAATGGTTCATCTAATATCTCATATATTGTGGGAGAGATTAAGGCTTGTGGTCCTGTATTTTTACGATACATGTACCCTTTTGAAAGATATATGGGATTTCTAAAAGGTTATGTTAGAAACCTTAATCGACCCGAGGGCAGTATTGTTGAAGGATATACTTCCTAAGAGGTGACTAGGTTTTGCACATGTAATCATATCATAAATTTTTTAATATAGTTAACTTTTGGTAAATGTATTTTACAGTGTAATAAATGATTTATTTACAGGTTAATTGGAAGGTGTTAAAAGTATTGGTTTGCCTAAAAGACGTCATACTGGTCGACTTTGAAGTGTGGGAGTTGTTGGTGCTAAATTAATTGTCCCGAGTCGGGAGGATCTACAACTTGCACATTTTGTTGTTTTACAAAATATGACATGTCTTGCTTCGTATGTTGAAGAACACATGAAAATATTACGGTCGACACATTTACAAAAGTAAAAAAATAGTATAAAATGAAACATAATGAGGAGTTTTCTGAATGGATGAAGAATAAGGTGGCAGAAACTTATGGTCACCCAAATGATGATAAAACCATAGAAAAGTATTGCAAGGGCCAGATTTTAGAGTAAGATCTTACCAAGGGCATGATATAAATGGTTATACATTCTACACTAAGAACCAAGATCAAAAAGGTGCAACACAAAATAGTGGAGTTACACTAATTGCCTCATCTACAGAATTTAACAGAATGAACCATGGTACAAGATTAAGAATCTCCAAAGAATCATATTATGGTGTCATAAAAGAAATTTGGGAGTTAAAGTATCATCTATTCACTATACCTTTATTAAGATCTAAGTGAGTTATAATCACACAGGTGTTAAAGTTGACAAACATGGTTTTACACTTGTCGACCTTGCAACAGATGGATATAAGTCAGAACCATTTTTTCTCACAAGTCAAGCCACACAAGTGATTTTTGTTAATGACCCGAGCAAAGAAAGATATCATATAGTATTGCAAGGTAAACAACGTATTCTTGGTGTTGATAATGTTGTTGACGAGGAAGAATACGATCAATTTGATGATCTACCACCATTTTCTGTCGACATTCAACAGATGAATGTCTCTGAAACTAATAGCACTACGTACTTATGATCTGACCATGATGAAAGAATATACGTTGATAAACCACGTCAAACTAAAAGATAAAGGTTTGTATTTCTTTATAATTAATCTATCATTTATTTTAAATATTAATGACCTCAAGTTTGATTAAATTATTATATTACCATCAAAATAAAAGTTACAACAACAAAAATCACTACCACTTTTGTATTCTTTATTAGTAATAACTAGTAAAATGCACCCGCGCTTCGCGGCGATTTTTTTTATTGCATCACAATCAATTAAAAACTAAAATAACAATCTTCTCAGTTCAAAGATACCTGCTACAATATGTTATAATACCCACACATCCATAAATATGTTATATTTTGAATTCTTAAACTCCAACTTGTTTTTATAATTAAAAATCCTTTAAGTAACTTTAATAGTTTAATAAAAGTTTGTTACCATTAAGTGAATTTATTGTTGATATAAATATACATCAAATATCTTATATCTTATAATGATTAGAACTACAAAGTTAAAAGAAGTTTAAATATTATATAGTAATAATATGAATGGTTAGCCATATGACCCGTATGTATTTAATATTAGTTAAAATAATTATATAAACCACCTCAAATAATAGTTATGAAACTGCTTTAAAAAACCAATTAAATTCCCCCCATTAGTTTAACCCTTCCCCGCCGTTCCCTTTTACCTCCTTTCAACCAAATTATTTTTGACGTAAACCTTCAATTTACTCAACCACCCATCACCAGGCTACTCACTCATAATCCATGGCAATTGCTTCTTGCCGACGACTTGAACAACCGTAATACATTGCTACTTCACAAAGACGACCACCCTTCCCCTTAAAAGCTTGTGTCTTGTCGGCAGGATACGTGAGCCATTTTGCGGGAAGTCTAAACAGAAACTACCGGCTATCATTCACATTGTTGTTGAAGGTAATCCTAATTTCTCTAATTTCTATTAGTTTTCTTATGGATCTGGTTATGTATCACCGGGTCAAGACAAAAATGATCCAAACCCTAGATTTTCTACCTTTAGCAAGGTGATGGTCATCACCAGCTTTGTTATTGTTGTGATGATTAACATATTTTGCTATCTGTGATTTTTTATGATGAAACATGCTCAGATCATGAATGTCAATTAAAGTTATCAAATCGAACCCAACTCATGCTTGATTAATAATACAAGAAATGCATTAAAATATCTCCCCAATACTAGTTATTCGGGTGGGAAAAAAACCATATACATAGAGAATCAATTTTGCTGGTCACAATGGTGTGAAACTCCGTTAGATTGTGTCTGTGTAAATAGGCCTTATGTTTTATGTTACTGTTAGTGAGTTACTGAGTTGTTTCTTCATGTGCATCTGCTTAAACATTATATTAGGCCTAACAACTTAACAAGCTATTTTTCTAATGCTATTGATTGATTATTTAAACAAAATAATTAGATATTCAAGCTCATGTCCTATACCAGTGAGGGTGATTTTCTACACATTCTTCTCTTTTAAGTTTTTGTAGTTTTATATTATTTGGTTCATGTCCCCATGTATTTGAAATTTTTTTTTTGAAGTGATTGGTCTATGTTTATAGAGCTTAAAAAACTAGATTTCCTTTAATTGGGTGTTATTAAATTTAACTTATTTTTATTTTTCTATTTTAGGTATTTATATACACTTGGGCAACTTAAAGGTTTTGATAAAACTTCATATTTTAATCCTCGAATGATTGAACTTAGTGTGTGCAAGACGGATAACAATTTTGCCATCGATCATATCAAAGATGTCATAGAGCATCATAAGGACAACAAATATTTTATGGCATCGTATTTGGTCGGGTATTATGTTTATTCATGTTTCTTACAATGTTTTTATTTATGTTTTCTAAAGATACTAAATTTTAAGTTTTTATTATCTAGTGGTCATTGGTTGTTAATTATAATTTTCCGCAATCCCACCAATCATAAATTCTATGGATACATTATTGATTCAAGAAAAAAAGGAAAGAATGTTGAGTCTTACGTCATCGTTAAATTATTTGAAAAGGCTACGGGAAAAAGAATTTTATGGCAAATGGTTAATGTAAGTTTACTTTTTTCTCTTTTCTATTGTATTTGTTTAATCCTGTATTCCAAATTAATATGTGTTAATTCAATGTATTTAGTGCTACCAACAATCTCAAGGCTGGGAATGTGGATATTATATAATGAAGACCATGTATGATTTTGTGATTCGGTGCAAAGAACATCTTGTAAGTATATTTTAAAATCTTATATTTTTATATTACACTAAATGAAATAAATATATTGAGTTGCAGTCTAAATTTTATCTATCTATCTATCTATTTTAGATGATACATGACAATAGGCCTCTTAGTCCATGTGAAATTGGCCAATTTGTTGAACATACAGTAGAGAACTTTTTTTATCACTGTGGAGTTTTGAGATCATGGCAAAATGAATGTAAGTGCTAATCCTATTGTGGATGTAATATTAAGGTTAGGTTCATATATATTTACATGTAGTCTATAGCAATAGGTTACTTTTGTTGTCTACGTTCTATTTCTATTTTAATTGATATCTTCTTGCATGTCTTTCGTAGTGCACATATATAAAAATCCGGTCAAGAAAGTAGTTGATTTATATTTACGGATATACAACTCATTGAGTTTCATTCTCTTATTTTACTTTTACTCTCCATACATTTGAATTTGAATACTTAATGTTTCTTAAGAGCCTCATAACTTAGTATATAAAAATTGGGTGTATGTGATTGCCTTTAATATTCAAACAATTCTCTGTTTATATAGTTATAAAATGTTTGAAAACGAATAATTAAATTCATTACAGGCTTGGGCAAGATTTGTTTTAAGAGCTTGACTGACTAGAAGTATCAACACTTTGACAATTAATGATAGTGGAGTTGGAATAACCAAGGCTGCAAGTATGATGTTTTGAAAGCAGGTGGCTTAATGTTTTGATGCGTCTAAGTATTTCAAATTGATGAAAAGTTTGGATAACATTGTTAGTTGTTTCAACTAGTTTTGACAACTTAACTAAAAGTCTATATTTTTATTCAGTTAGTTTAGAGATTTCTCATGTTACTTAGTTTAAAAGGTTAAAGACATAATGTAATCTAAATATTTGATGGTGTTGAAATATTTGATAGTTTGTGTTTCTGTATATAATCTTTGGTTAATTTGGTGCTTTTAAAATTATACATGCTTGTGTACTCTATAACAAAAACAACTATATTGACTTGATAAGAAAAATCGTTGTATTTGATAAGAAAAAAAGTTGTATTTTGATAAGAAAAAGAGTTGCAATAGATAACTAAAACCAGTTGTATTTAATTTGCTTGGAATAAAAAAGGGTTGTGTTATACAAATACCTTTTTTGATTATTTAGACACCCTATTGTCTCTATCTCTCTCCATGTATCTATATGTATGTATAGAGAGAGATAGAGAGAATGGAAATAAATAAGGTGTATCTATAACATAACCCTAAAAAAACGTTGTATTTGATTTGTTTTTAATTAATTTTAATCGGGGAATTAAGTTTTTACAGCGGTTATGGGATATTAGAATTGACGTTTTAGGAAAGCTAATAAAGCGTTTTTCTTGTTTTTTATAAAGCGTTTCATACTTTTTAAAACATATATATTTAAAACGCTTGTGAAATCGTTTTAAAAGACTCAAATAACAGCTGTAAAAGCCTTACTTTTGTACTAGTGTTTTAATTTGTCTCGCAACATCAGGGGGGGAGAGAGAAGAGAGAGAGATAGAGAGATAGAGAGAGAGAGATAGAGAGAGAGAGAGAGAGAGAGAGAGAGAGAGAGATGGAGAGAGAGAGAGGGAGAGATAGAGACAGACAGAGAGAGAGACAGAGAGAGAGAGACAGACAGAGAGAGAGAGACAGAGAGAGAGAGAGATACAGAGAGAGAGAGAGACAGAGAGAGATACATAGAGAGAGATAGAGTACAGACAGATGAGAGAGAGAGAGACATACAGATAGAGAGAGATAGATACATACAGAGAGAGAGAAGAGAGATATGGGATAGAGAAGAGAGAGAGAGAGATAGAGAGAGAATATATATATATATATATATATATATATATATAGAGATATATAATATATATATATATATATATATATATAATATATATATATATATATCAATTTCTAATATATATAAATGTTTAATATTATTATCATCAATTCTAATAAGTAATCGAATTTAGTATATAACAAAATGGAATAACTTGCATTATATTTAACAAATTTATATAACATTTAATAATTTAAAATAACAAACAAGCAAATCCCACTCAATTTAATAATATAATAATTACAAATATGAATTACACATTAATAAATTAAATAAAATAAACCTGTCATAACTAAAATGCCTCAAATTTCAATCGATAAGGAAGATGATACTTTGACCAAACAAGAAAATTGAAACTTAGCTACACCGCTATGACGGCTATGCTTTTATCATTATTACTATCAAGATGAATATATTTGGTCTCATAAAAGCCAGTCACTTGGTCAGCCACACCCCACATTATGGCTAGCCCTGGTGGGATACGCATGAGCCGTGGAACCAGACCTTTCCATAGTGCACGTAACCCTTCTTCACCGTATATCGTCGCGATCGCGTGAACCATGCCTTTATACTTCATTTCACCACTTTGAGCCATCAGCCTTGTTTTGACCACATCAAAAGGACCTGTGCATAGAGGACCCAATGTTCCTGCTAAGAAACCGGACATCATAGACTGCCATGGGTGCAGAACCTTCCCATCACCTTCGCTTTTCGTCCATAATAATTTGTCGAAAGTGTTCTTCGCTGTGAACATGACCGCCTGATTAGTACCATTACGCATAACCGTTGGGGCCGCACCTGACCATAGCCCTCTTAGGCCTTCCTCGCGCACAATTAACTGAGCACAATGAATTGGACCCTTGTACTTCATAACATCTTGGCTCATTCCCTTTTGCTGTTGCAGCCTTATTTTTACAACCTAAACATTTCACTAAATGATTAAAAGCTATGTAATAAAGGATCATGAATAATTAAATTATTCAAGGTCTGTTTAGTATAAGATAATAAAATTAATAAAACGAAATGATATGAAAATGGACCTCAAAGGGAGTAACAATCGCAAGAGCCTCAATAACACCAGCACCAAACCCCGAAACAAACCTCCCTCCATCACTAATCTTTCCGGTATTCGCATCCATAAACGCCGATTGAAGGACCGCATTGGAGCCCATCCGCAGCGCGTACTTCAACGTCAAGTGCGTGGCAAAGGGCGTCAAGCCCTTCCACAGAGCCCGAACCCCTTCGGTCTTAACTGTGGTGCTGCCACAGTGCAGTATACCCTTGTAGCGACCCGTGGAGTCCAGTTGTAATCGCGTCTTGATGACATCGGTGGGTTGGAGACAAGAGGCCTCCACAATCCCACCCAGTGAACCAGAAATGGCCTTTACATATGCAGGGATTGCAGGTTTTGCTTGGGTCTGCTGGTTTGATACAGTTTGATCCATTGAAGATGAAAAGCTGAAGTTGTTCACGTATCACCTTTACATCATTGCAGCCCCTTTTATACATAATGAATTAAGTTGGTGCAAATTGAGGTACTTTCTTTGAATATTCTGAATTGCCTTTTCCCACCACATTTTGTACATTTAGCTGGCTATTTAGACTACATTTTTTAAACTAATGTTATGTCATATCCAAGTCATTTTTTAATTATTTAAGGTTGAAATCATTCAAAGCTCAAGTTGATTAGAGAATATTAGAAGGAAAGATAAATTGTTATTAAGAAAAGTTTGTTTTTTTTCTTGGGTTATAATATTGTCCTAGAGCCAAACGTGATAAATGTTTACATGAACATATAATTATAAACGCATGTTTTTGTAATGATAAAACTTGGAACAAGTCATGAAAATATTATTTACAAAAGACCCTATGTTTATAGCATGTCATTTTGATATTTAAAGTATAAAGTCAAAATAATAAACACCATAACGACCGACATAAAACAATGCAAATAAGACAGGTTGGATTGACCATGACGTGCCCATGCCAAGACAAAACAAATAGTAAAAGTTGTGTTGTTTTAATCTATTTGCCCAAGTTGACAAAGCCAATTTTAGTATAATGAAACATCAAACAAAAAGACGTAACATCCATAAACTTCGATGCATGATGAATATCAGTTAACAAATTCTAACATATTTCACAAAAACGTGTTGAAAAATTAAAAGGTTCATAAAGTTTTATATATTTAATTGAAAGTTTATGAAACTATAATATTTACAAAATAAATTAAAGATTCAACGGTTAGTATCTATTAAATAGCAATATCAACGTCCGAAATCGTCCCAACATTTGCCCCCAATAAAAAAAAGTTTAT
Source organism: Flaveria ramosissima (assembly GCA_025215565.1). Taxonomy (NCBI): domain Eukaryota; kingdom Viridiplantae; phylum Streptophyta; class Magnoliopsida; order Asterales; family Asteraceae; genus Flaveria; species Flaveria ramosissima. The sequence goes on along the minus strand of CM046037.1, from coordinate 33,598,222 downwards.
TTGTTATTGCACACCATGCACTCTAATGCTAAACTACCTTATAATCAAACAGACCATTTCATTATGTAGAGCATGGTCTACACAGATGACCGATTTAGGTATTTCCAATGGCAAGTTGAAGACAGTGTTAGATTAAATTAACCCTAGTGTGTGTGTATATATATCACGATAATAGAACACCTATTGTGTGTGAGAGACGTGCATGACATTGGTGTTTACTATCTAGTCTGTAAAAGGGTATGGCTAGTAGTAGTTAAGCGAAGAGATTGCCCGGCTATCTTATGTTTCACCCAACTATTCAACCAAAACTCTAAGAAATACAATTTCCAGATCAAGACATAAAGTGTGTTCTCAAATAATTCCACAACATCAAAAATCCAAAAATAAGAACTTGATGTTTAATTATTTCTGTTAGGTCTAGAATCAGTAGATCTAGTTCTTTATGTATAGGCTTAGTACTTGAATTAATATTTATATTGAATTTTTGTAATTCATCATTGTGTATGCATTAAATATATAGGTTAACCCATTTATATATGTGTTGGTTTATATATGGTTGCAGGTACAAACATTATAATTGGTCAATTTATGAAATTGACCAAGTGTAAGAAACATCTACGGATGAACATTTTGTTCTTCCGTAGATATATTTCTTACAAGTAATTTTACATCCGAAGATCTTCTGCGGATGAACAACCAGAACAAGTTTCCTTCGGAAGAACAAGACTCCTTTGGGAGAACACATCATCTACGGAAGAACAAATTCCTACTTAAGACAATGTTCCAGCGGAGTCCAAACACTTGTATAACACAAGTGTAACAAGTCAACAAGGCAGTTATGCAAATCCCGAGAAATCCGATGATTCCTTAACTGAAACAAATCAAATCCCAAGAGATCCGGTGTTTCCTATAACTGAAACATCCCTGTCTATATATATGGATCCTAGGTTTCGATTCAAGGACGATTGAGTTAGACGATTGATTGATCGACAACAACAATAGCAATACGACAATCACTTCAAAGTCTTTCAATCAAACCCTAGCAGCCATCACATCATAGCATTCTTTAATATCATTCATTCAATACATTTGTAATCATTAACATGTTCTAATGAAATACTGATTAATCATTAATTGTGTTTTGTTACGTGTGTTCTTGATCATTTATTGATATTTAAAGTTGTTTAAAACAATTAAACCAAATCAACGTTAATTCCGCAAACGTTGACTTGACATCAATCGACACTGATAATTCCTGTTGACGATCCTTGGATTCACAGGTGGTATCAGAGCCAAGTGCTCATTGATTTAGATCGATTGATCTATCAGTGTTAGTTGTGTTTAATTGAGTTTAATTTCGTTTAACTGCAATCGTTTTAATTAACTTGTTTCTATATTCAAATCAATTGAATAGCAGATCTTGTGTTGATGCATGTATGTCCCTAGATCATGAGTTGTAATGTAATAAATCTTGTCTGTCTGATTATGATGTAATAGTATCGATTAATGAAATGATATGAATTGGTTGTTACTTGTGATGTTTAATATTTCATTAATGAGTCGTGATTGAATTGATTGGGTTTATGATTGTTTGAATGATTGCACATTATGTTATATTAATTAAAACATTCAAACTTAACTTAATGAAGTTCTCATGCGAATGGCCCATGCGAATGGACCACACGCATGAATAACTTCATACGATTGACTCAATCACACGACTGAACCAGGAGACTGGATCAGTCGTATGATTGACACATAAGATTGACTCAATCGCACGACTGAACACTCAGTCGTGCGGATGAATCAACCGCATGGTTCAATCGCACGACTGAACCATACTTATGGTCCAGTCGCACGATTGAACAATACTAACCTATAAATAGACCCAATTCGTGGGAAAACGTAAGCATTCATCCCATTACGATTCCAGACGTACCCTAGCCGTCCAGAAGCCTCCCAAATCGTTCTCCAAGTTCACAGAACACATCAGATCGATTCCTAATCGATTTCTGACGTTGATTTCAATTCTTGATTGATTCATCGTGTGTTCTCACTGATTGGATCGCCAATCAAATAGGATTCCGCACTATTTGAGTTGGTTTAACACGCTAATCACTAGGTATTTCGTTCAAATACCAGGTCCTAACAAGTGGTATCAGAGCTTTGGCTCTTGATTACGTGTTGATTCAATCAAGATTGCATAAAAGTTTGTGTTTTTGCACGAAAAACTCAATCTTTGGCATCAAAAGTGATCTTGGACGTTCCCTGCTCATCGAAGTTCAGTCTCTACGGACTTAGACGATTAGGACTTGTGAAATTTCGAATTTTTACGGCTGAAACCCGTTAAACCTAGAAATTTTCGCAAACAGCAGCTTCAGTCGCACGAGTGACCCATTCGCACGACTGGACTCCATTCGCATTGCCCATTCGCACGATTGGACCTAGTCGCACCCTCATTCGGCCAACTGAACCGTTCGTTCGCATAACTCATACGCACCAGATTCATTCGCACGACTGAACCAATCGCCCAGTTCAGTCGCACGGTCGAACCAATCACAGAGTTCATACGCACGATAAGACCATTCGCATCCTTCAGTCGCATCAGTGAAAGTTTGCTTGATTAGATTCTAAGTTTATTAGCCATGGAAGATCAGATGTCAGCCTCTACTGCTGGGAAAGACTCGAGGATTCAGAACCTGCTGTTGCTTGAGAGTGAGGTGGGTAATCACAATAAACCACCAAAGCTTTTGACTTTAGATGAGTTTCCCCACTGGAAACAACGTTTTGAGATCTACCTCAATGGAGTAGATCCTAATCTGTGGGAAGCTATTGAGGTCGGTTATAGTACACCGGTGGGAGCAGATGGAGTTAAATTTACGTTAAGTGGGATGACAGACGCACAGAAAGTAAAGTACAATGCAGAGAAAAGGGTTTATGCATTGATCACTCAGTCTATCCCTAAAGACATATTCCACCAGTATTTTCATCAATTAACATCATGAGCAACTTCAGTGGTTCATCTTACCAACCTCCGAAGTTGGAAACAAAAGCAGACTTCAAGTCGTGGAAAATCAAGTTTAGGAATCATGTAAACTATACTGATTTTGACTTATGGATATCCATCACTGAAGGTCCTTATATTCCACCCACTCTTGGGCCGGATTATAATGATAAAAATCAACCAATCAGTACCAAAGATATATCACCTGATGATGTCAAAAAGGTTAAAGTTGATATAAAAGCATACAGTTTGCTTAGTATGGCTTTACCTGAAGAGATATTAATCAGGTGTGAGAACTATAAAACAGCACACTCTTTGTGGAAGATACTTCACACTCTCTGCGAAGGGAGTGATGAGATAAGAGGAATAAGGAGAGACACCCTCAGGTCACAATATGAAACATTTCATCATATTGAGGGTGAATCAATTCCTCAACAACTCCATAGATTCATGCAGTGGGTCACTGAGATGAATATTCTGGAGTTGAAGTATACAAGTGAGGAATTAAACAAGAAAATGCTCCACACTTTGCCAGAAAGTTGGAAGCATACTGTATCCATGTTCAAGAACACTATAGATCTGAAATCAACTGGTTTAGATACTCTGGTTGCGAAAGTGGAAGCTCTTGAAATGGACGAAAAATCAAGAAACAAGAGTGTGAGAACTCATGTCTCACCCTATCACTTCAAAGAAACAAATAATGTTGGAAGTGCATTTTTTCAAACAATGAAATTGATAACTCTTGTGCTAGGAGTGATGTAAGGAGGAGGTTAGCTTCTATGCTTCAAAACCCTAAAAGAAATCATCTCAAGACAAGCACCAAAAGAATAAGAAAGAACTGTGATAGACAAGATTCAACTACCAACAGCTAAGTCTCACTTTCTCAGTCAGAACCAATAACGTGATATTGGACTCTGAAGAACGAGCAGCCTTTGCAGCATTTAGTTCCAGTTTTCAAGCCTATCTGGGAAGCTCTCTAACTTCACAGCAAATATCTGCCAACAAGACTAGAAGAACTGCCTCTGATGTAGTGGAAGAATTGGATCTACAATGGCAAGATGACCATGATTGCTTATAGAGCAAAGCAATATCTCAGGAGAAGAAAAACTTTGCTTCAGCAAGCAAAACATCAAAGATTGTTGTTGACAAATCAAAGTAAGATGCTACAAATGCAATCTCTATGGACTTTCTCAAGAGAATGCCATCACAACAGTCATACCCAGAAATGAGACAACACCTAGCATCAAAACAACATCAGATTCAAGCTCATCAACAATCAACTTCTCAAAGACCTCTGCAAAAACAATCTCAACTGATCAATGCATCCCCACCAGCCACCAAAGAATCAGCTGGACCTAGCACCCAAAGGAGTCAGGGCTGATCATACTTCAAGATGGAAACGTGTGACTGGAGTTTGTATGAAAAGAAAGTTTGAAAGAGAATCAAGCATTGATGGCTCTATGATCAACACTTCCACCACCAAGGGCAAAAGAGGTAAGAAAAGATTGTGTTTATCAACATGTGTTGAGGAAGTGAACGATATAGAGTCCATGCTTAACAGTTGGCTGACAAAGTAAAGAAACAATGATTTTGAATGAATCCCATGTTAGAGAACATAAATTGTATCAATAAAAATTAACTCTTTGCAAAAGGATTTAGAAAAATTTGATTCTGAAAATTATAGCCTAAAAGCCCAAGTTGAGCATCTGACCACTTCCTTAACAAAATCCATGGCTGATCATGCATCAACTGAAGTGAAACTTCAGAAGTTTCAATTATCATCTCAGCAATATGAGAAATTATTAAATTCTCATATTGAATCAAAGAAAAGGTCTGGGTTGGGTTATAATGCGGTTGCACCACCTATAAATGATAATACACATCTTTACCTATAACAATGACCAACACTCTGTAAAATCATTTTGTGCCTAGCACCAAGTTTGAAAAAGATTCAACTCAAATTAAAATTAAAGATGAAGCTGAGGTGAGTGAAACTGAATCTTCTGAATCAGAATCTTTAGATCAAAATGATTCAGAATTTGATTATGATAAGTGTGATGACTTGGATGATTCTGATGAACATGATGTTGATCGAATAATCACTAGTAAGAATGTTCATCTTAAAACTCATATTCCAAAAGTGCTTGAAGAAACAAAGTTGCCATATCCTCCTAAACAAAGAAACATGCTGAAGACCATCTGCAAGAGAATAGCTCAATTAAATGAAGGTCTTCAAGAACTAAGTCAGCAACAAGACTCCTCCGAGAAATTGAATGATGAATCTGTCATCACTGAAGAAAAAGAGAAATTCAAAGAAAAATGAAAGAAAAAGGTATCAGCAGATCATCAACTGAAAAAGAAAATTTCAGCTGCTGATCTACGGAAGAGGAATTCAGCAACCAATAATCAAAATGTGCATAAAGTGGAAAAAAGAGAAGCACATCCAAAGCTGAAGAAGAAAGAACAGCAACAATATTCAGAAAAGAATAAGAATGATTCTGAGAAAGAATCAGATGAAAAGTATTGCAAATGGTGTGACATGAAAAATCACAATACTGAAGATTGTTACTTTAGCAGCTATTGCTCTATTTGCAATATGAACAATCACATGACTGCTGATTGCTACTTCAACAAACATTGTGCTATCTGCAACAAAAATAATCATTCCACACAGGAATGTTATTTCAACAAAAAGAACAAGACAAAAGGCACAAAGAAGAAAGAATCAGATAAGTCTGAATCAGATTCTCAATCTACTGATTGTGCAAAGGGTTCAAAACTAAAGAAGTCTGAACAAAAATCAAAGTCAAAATCAAAGGACAAAACATCATCAAGTGTTCATATATTGAAGAAAAGACCAACTTTCAGCAGTCAAAAACACCCCACAAAAGAGTAGATTTGTCAGATAAGGAATCAAAGGATGATGATTCATTCTTTGATAAATTTGAAAAGGGCATTCATATACCTCTTTCAAAAACAAAAAATAGTGAGATATTTAAAGGTTCATTATCAAAACAAAAGACTCAAACAAATGAAGTTGATCTGAGTCAAGCAGAAATTAAGAATTATGAATCTACTTCATCAACATCCCATTCAGCAGAATCATCCTCATCTAAATCAAATCAGAATGAATCAATAAAATCTAAAACTGAAACTTCAAAAATTGTTCATGAAAGAGTAACTGTTTTAGACACTGTTGACAAACTCAAGATCACTAAGACTTGGGTTGTCACTTCTAACTGATTTTCTTTTCTGAATGCAGGAACAATATTGGAGAGCTGACAACAAGTAGTATGTTGACAGTGGTTGTTCCAGGCATATGACAGGAAACTGTTCTCTTCTCCATGATTTCAAACATAAAAATGCTTCTTATGTGGCATTTGGTGGGGATAAAATGGGAGGTAAAATTGTTGGTGAAGGAATGATAACCAATGGTGTACTCAAATTTGATAAAGTAAATTACTGTAAAAATTTACAGTATAACCTACTTAGTGTGTCTCAAATTTGTGATCAAAATTATACTACACTGTTTGATGATACTAACTGTTACATTCTTAAGACAGGATTTATTGTTCCAGAAGATTGGATACTCCTCAAAGCAGCAAGAAAAGGAAACACTTATGTTTTGGATATGAACAACATTCTCTCACAAAACATGAAACATGCCTTATATCTAAACTCTCAGAAGACTTGTCTCAATTATGGCATAGAAGGCTTGTCCATTCTAACATGAAGAACATGAATAAATTGGTGAAAAATGACCTGGTCATTGGATTGCCAAATAAAGAGTTTCAATGCTCAACTCACTGTTCTTCTTGTTACAAAGGAAAACAACATAGAGTGTCACATAAATCCAAAACCATCAATACTAATACTACACCACTCAAATTGCTTCACATGGATCTTTTTGGTCCCACCAATGTAATGAGCATTGGAAAAAGGAATATTGTTTGGTGATAGTTGATGATTTCACAAGATTCACATGGGTCTTTTTCTTAAAACAAAAAGTGAAACATCAGAAACATTAATGGACTTTGTGATCAAGATTGACAATCAACTTGATACAAAAGTTAAAATTTTTAGGAGTGATAATGGTACTGAATTTGTCAATTTTGAACTGGATTCCTTTTGCAGGAGCAAAGGTATTGCAAGACAATTCAGTGCACCAAGGACTCCACAACAAAATGGAGTTGCTGAAAGAAGAAACAGAACTCTCATTGAAGCAGCAAGAACAATGCTAGCTGATTCACAACTACCTATCACTTTTTGGGCTGAGGCTGTGAATACTCCATGCAATGTTCAAAATAGAACATTAATTGTCAAAGAACATAACAAAACTCCTTATGAGCTCCTATTTAAAAGAAAACCATACATAAGATATCTAAGAGTCTTTGGATGTCAAGTAACTGTTTTGAACATAAAAGAGTCATTAGGAAAATTTTCAGAAAAAGCATATGATGGTTTCTTTGTTGGATAATCTTCAACATCAAAATCATATAGAGTGTATATTCCACAACATAACATTGTGGAAGAGACTCCTAATGTATCTTTTGATGAAACTGTATTTACTAAGTCAGTTAAAGGTTCATCATGGTTATTTGACATAGATGTTTTATCTAAATCATTTAACTATGATCGTTTAAACAATGCAGGATCTGATGAAGTATGTTATCCATTTGTTCCACCTATTATGACTGAAGTAACCTTATCTGCTGATCCTCCAAGGATACATCCATCTTCAGATGAAAACACTTCAGTAGAAGCAGATACTACATGTGGAATTGAACAGAATGCATCCGGAGCAATTCCTACGGAAGACCAAAACGCATCCGGAGAAGCACCTATGGAAGAACAGAATGCATCTGGAGAAGTTCCTACAGAAGACCAGAATGCATCCGGAGAAGTTCCTACGGAAGACCAAAATGCATCTGGAGAAGTTCCTACGGAAGACCAAAATGCATCCGGAGAAGTTTCTACGGAAAACCAAAATGCATCTGGAGAAGTTCCTACGGAAGACCAAAATGCATCCGGAGAAGTTCCTACGGAAGACCAAAATGCATCCGGAGAAGTTCCAACGGATGAGCAAAATGCTTCCGAAGAGGTTCCTGCGGAAGAGCAAAACACAACTGGAGATACTTCTGTAGCACAATCCACAGACTCTCATTTTGACTATTTCTTAAATTCTCAACCTGAGCTGAATCAGTCTGAGGCAATGGAAATGACTAACCTGGAATCATCTATTCCAGTTGAATCAACTCCTTCCATGAGAATTCATAAGACTCATCCACTTGACAACATCATTGGAAATCCTGAAAAGAGAACTACAAGGAGCCAAAGTAGTACATCCAACCTTTGTCTCTTCAACTGTTTTCTTTCTCAAGTGGTGCCTCCAAACATCACAGCTGCTTTAAAAGACAATAGCTGGATTGAAGCTATGCAAGAAGAGCTTCAACAGTTCAGAAAGCAAAAAGTGTGGTCTCTAGTTGATTTGCCTGAAGGTCAACATCCTATTGGAACTAGATGGCTATACAAAAACAAACTGGATGATAGAGGGATTATTATACGAAACAAAGCAAGGATGATTGCACAAGGATACACTCAAGAAGAAGGAATAGACTATGATGAAGTTTTTGCACCAGTTGCAAGAATTGAGGCCATAAGAGTGTTTTTGGCCTATGCCTCATATAAGAAGTTTACTGTGTATCAGATGGATGTCAAGTGTGCATTCTTATATGGGAAAATTGATGAGGAAGTTTATGTGTCACAACCCCCTGGATTTGAAGATCCTCATTATCCTCATAGGGTATACAAACTAGATAAAGCCTTGTATGGTCTTCATCAAGCACCAAGAAAATGGTATGAAACACTATCATCTTTCTTACTCAAGCATGGCTACAAAAGAGGAACTATTGATCAGACACTTTTTCTCAAACAAGAACATCAAGATCTCTTAGTAGTTCAAGTATATGTTGATGACATTATATTTGGATCAACTAATAAGAAATTGTGTGTGAATTTTGAAGAGCTGATGAAATCTGAATTTCAGATGAGCTCAATGGGTGAATTAACCTTCTTCCTTGGCCTTCAAGTTCATCAAAAAGTAGATGGAATATTCATCAACCAAGAAAAATACATACATCAAATTCTGAAGAAATACAATCTTGCTGAAGTATCCTCATGCAAAACACCAGCATCAACAATTGATAAGATTGCTCCTGATCCCTTTGGAAAATCTATTGATCAAAAATTATATAGATCAATGATAGGTTCACTTATGTATTTTAACTGCCAGTAGACCTGATATTATGTTTGCTGTGTGGGTATGTGCTAGGTACCAATCTGATCCTAAGGAATCACATCTTAATGCTGTAAAAAGAATTTTCAGATACCTCAAGGGAAAACCAGGACTTGGTCTTTGGTATCCAAAGGATGGAGACTTTACACTCTACTCATACTCAGACAGTGACTATGGTGGATGTAACAGTAACAGAAAATCAACAACCGGTGGATGTCAATTCATTGGACCAAGGCTAGTATCATGGCAGTGCAAGAAACAAACCAATGTTTCTGTATCCACATCTGAGGCTGAGTACATTGCTGCTTCAGCTGGTTGCTCTCAAGTTCTTTGGTTGCAAAACCAATTGCTTGACTATGGTTACAATTTTCTTCAAACTTCTATCTATATAGACAATTCTGCTGCTATGTTTATCACTGCTAATCCTGTGCAACATAGTAAAACAAAACATATTGAGATAAGATATCATTTTCTGAGAGATTGCTCAGAAAAGGGGTTGATTAAGTTAGTCAAAGTGGATACATCAAATCAGCTTGCTGATTTATTCACTAAAGCCTTTGATTCAGTCAGATTTAATTTTTTGATTGAGTCTCTAGGCATGATTAACTTAGATTAATCAAATTTAAACAAACAAAATGTTGTGTGTAATGATGCATCAACATGACATATGTATGGAAAATGATAGTACACTATAGCTTTGCCTATTCCTGAATAAATAAATAACAATAAATCTCAGCAAGCTTCTTGATATGTGAGTAGATTCATCTTGAGTGGAAACTAAACTGAGTGCATGCCAAACATAATACTAAAATGATTGTTTCTGGGAAACTTTATTTTGAGAATACAAAGTGAGTCTTATCCTAATGTGATCAAATCACTCATCTAAACACACTATGTAAAACACTTTATAATATCTATCTGTGCAAATCATACTCCCTCTGTTTTGTGTGAACAAAGACCTGGGTGTATGATCACCATACTGAATATCAGTTGCAAATGGTGAAAAGCTCATGATCCTCATCATCCCTCTGTTTTGTGTGAACAAAGACCTGGGTTAAAGGCACCTCTGTTTTACGTGAGTAAAGACCTGGTGACCTGATGATGATCATATCTAAAGCTCTCAAAAGAATCCTATGTGATCAACTGTATATTATCTTGAGCTTTTACATCAATGCATCAATGAGATGTCAAATGCATCTCAAGATAGATCTTATAACTTAAAGTACATAGTCTTAAGTGTGAAAAGTGATGATTTGAGTTGCAAAGGGAGGACAAAACCTTTGTGAATTGAATGTGAAACCCATAACAGTTATTTTGAAATCAATATGAAAACATGATAAACAGCATGCCTAGTTGATACATGAGCTCTTGTATGGATTTATGTGGACAATATACTTGCAATCAGAACTTGTTCAGGTATCAAATCAACAAAATAAGTCACCAGGAAGAGGCTTAGTATTATAGTATGATCCCATCACATGTGTATATATATTTGCTCATTATCATTACAGCTAAAAATCATGTTATTCCTCTTAAAGAAATTTATGATAAATGCTTAAGTTCACCATTAATCACAAATTTAGGGGGAGTAGAATACATGAAAAAGTATCTCAATCAGCAGCAGCAATGTCTATATCATTATCAATTTGAAGGAATTGGAATCTGAGCATCATCTTAGCTTCTGGATACATGAAAATTTTAGTAAAAATCATAATTTTAAACTTTCTTGTACTAAATTGCCATGTATATAAAGCCAACAAGGTCCTAAAGCAATAAATGGTTCTAACCAATGGAGTTGGGCCATACATACAACAATATTTCTCTGCATTGTGCTACTTTAAGCATCAACAGAAGCTACAATGTGGAAATGAATCTTAAATATTTATTCGTAGATTGGTAAACTACGGATGAATAAAGATCAACAAGTAATTTAATGTTACTTCACATCATCAGCAGATGTTGTTGATCCGTAGATGTTCTGCGGAAGAATACATTGAGGATCCCACTTAATTAATGAGAAATTAATTCTACGGAAGAATACATTGAGGGTCCCACATAATAAATGAGATAAAATTAATGTGTCTGAGAGTATAAATAATGTGGTTTGACTTGTCAAATTCATTATTCGCTTTTTCAGCTCACTTTTCAGACCTAGAAAACCTCACTCAACAAAATTTTTCCCACTTCCTCAGCATTCAAAATTTACCAAATCAAATTCTTAAGCAAACATATATCTGTGTTCTTAATCTGCAGTTATTAAGGTAAAACATGTCGTAATATTCAAGAATGAACCATTCGATTCTTGTTTTATCTCACAACTGTTCGTATTCTCATATCAATAATGTGATTTTAACGAAGTCTTTTCTTATGAACAGATGGATAATCGATTCGCGAGAGAACACAATGTGTGTGCCTTCTTAAACCCTGACGATCCTGTGTCAGAAGGGTGTCAAGAAATTATCAGATATCTAAGAAGATCGAGGCTGTTCTATGCCCTATCAGCAGAGCCGGTGATTTATCGATCACATATCACTGATTTCTGGAATTCTGCATACGTAGAAGAAGATGGTGAAGGTATTATTGCTGAAGTTAAGAATCGAAGGCTTAGAATTGATGAACAAACAATAAGAAGGGTTCTTGAACTAGGAGATGTTGAAGCCGGACACCCTGATGTGTTTGAAAATGAATACATAGAAAAGGTTTTTCTCATAATGGGGTATGATGGTGACTTTGAAAAGGGAGAAATCAAGAAGGGAAGACTCTGTAAGCCATACAGATTTCTGTGTCACACTTATCTGAAGTGCATTTCAAACAGAAAATTTGGGCTTGATAGATTTTCAAGACATATATCATCTGGTATCATTGGTATTTTTGAGGGAAGAACATACAATTACTCAAAGTACATCTTCAACTGTCTGTGTGATCACATTAAAGTACAGAAGGCTGATAAGATGTATATGTTTCCAAGGTTCATTCAACTCATCATTAATGCGGATTTGCCTGGAACTTCTGTGGAGGGTGGTGTGTTTATTCCAGCACACCTTGGAAGATCTGTGCTGAACAAAATTTCTGGGAAATATGAAGGAGGTGACATGGACATGTTTGCACATATGATTGATGCTACAGCAGACATTCCTCAAGAGCTTGTGTGGGAAAGTGAACAAGAGAACTCTGCAACCAACTCTGCTCAAGACACTCACTCACCAGATACATCACCCATACATCAGCAATCTCCAGCCAGCCAAAACACAGAACCAATCTCACCTATCCACCCTCAATCACCAAAACAACAACAAACACCCCAACCACAATCTCCAGCCAGCCAAAACACAGAACCAATTTCACCTATCCTCCATCGATCACCAAATCAACAACAAACACCTCAACCACAATCTCCAGCCAGCCAAAATACAGAACCAATCTCTCCCATTCAACCCCAATCACCAAATCAGCTTCAAATGCAAATTTATCAACAACCTCCAAATCCTGAAAATTCAGCCACTGAGAGTATTTACACTGGGGAGACAGAATTAGTCTCACAAGCAAGTACAGTTAAACTGTCCTTATCCAAAACTGAATCCCCTGTACTCTCAAATGAAACTGAACAAGTATCTCCAGTGACTGATCATCAACAACAACAACCTCATCAAGAACTTGTAGATCAAGACATTGAACCCAGTTCAAGCTCAGCAAGTGTTGATCCGAAAGAAGTTAAAGATGATGAGGTTGATTCTCAACATCAGGAAGTAGATGTAGAAGCAGACTATGTTGATATTATTGCCTACAAGGAAGATGATCTAAGTGATAATGATATCCTTGTCAGCAAGAGCTATCTGGTTACTGAGTACAACAAGCTGGTGCTAAAATCAAACAAAAGAAAGCAAAGAATACAAGAACTGAAGGGAATGATCAAAGAAAAGGATGAAGAGTTGATGAGACAACAAGCAAGAATAAAAAGACTGAGAGAAGATGCTCAAAGCGATAAGGAAGTCATTGATGATTTACTTGATAAGGAAGCTGAGCTTAAAGAGTCAGCAGCAACTGAAAAGAAAGAAAGAAAAAGATAATGATGAAGTTTGAACAAGCAAATAGCACTATGACTGCTCAGTCAAATGTGATAAAGAGAAAAGAAGAAGAGATTGAGCAACTGAAAATGAAGATCTGTAACTTAGAATCTAATGCTAATGCTTCAACTGCTCAAATAAAACAATCTACTGAGGCATCAAAAGAGCTGATTCTGTACTCAAGAAAGAGAAAGTATCTTGGTACTGCAGAAAAGAAGATAAATTTTGATGAAAGTACTTCCAAGAAATAAAAGCTCACATCTCCTGAACACACACCTTCAGTAGATTTATCTACTGTGAAGTCTATCTCTCACCAGGAGGATGAAAGTGATGAAGAGTGGGAAGAGCTGATCAAAGAAGACTCTCCACCAGAACAAGAAGTCTCAAAGGCTGATGATCTTCTGACTAGAAAAGACATATTAGAAGAGAGGCCTGAATCAACCATGTTCATGACACTTATAAACCATGGTTTCCCTTATGACATGGTTGAGAGACTAAACATGACTGAGATGAAGAATCTGTTGAAAGAATTTGAGTTGCATGCTTTATGATTCCAAATTGCGACTATGAAGCCTTCAGCACCTTTCAATCCATTCAGAAAACAAAGAAGGAGTTGGGACATTATGACACAACTAAGCTGAGCAAATATAACCTGACTTGCTGGTTACAAGGCCATAATTACAAACCACATGAGCTTAAAGGAAGATCAGTAGGAGAACTTAGAAGGATGATGGAGCATGTGATGAAAGTTGAGCTGGATACTGGTGTAAGATTCAGAACTGAAGCTCCACATCCATCTTATGTGGAACAAAGCAAACTTCCTGCTGAACCTATAACAGTTGAATCTAAAGATCAGCACAAAGGGAAGGACAAATTGATCAGAGAACCAAGAGAAGTAATACCTGGCAAAGTATGGCCACTTGGGACTACAGTGAGGGAGATAACCGAGCAGAAGTCCACTCTGATTCAACTGATAGACCACCTCACAACTCCCAGTTCTGTGGAAGAAAATAGGATCATGGCCTGGAAATATGATCCAGACTGGGATTGTGCCATTATTAAAAGAACATCTGGAAGAATTGAATACTTCCATGATGTACTCTCAGTGGTGAGTCTGCCAGAGAATGACATCAAAGATCTTCAAAGTCTAATCATCAGCAATTATCCAATTCACCCTAGAGGAAGAGACTTCTCAACTCTAGTGGGAAAGTTGAAGACTAAATTTAAAGATGATGTTCTGATAGAAGCTAAAAGAGAAGATATAGAGCATCAGAATAGAATCAAAGGGCTCAAAAGATACAAGTCCAATGCCTCAGAACATGTAGATGATGAATTCTTGAAGAGGGTTGGCTACAAAAGTAGAAACAAAGCAGCAATCAAATGCATTGAAGGGACTCAATTCACATACCCAATCACTAAATGGGGTTATGTTGAGAAGACAAAGGAGTTGGTCCTGCTGAGAAATGCTGAGAACAAGAAAGCTGACAGGATCAGGATCTTTGATCCTGTGGAAATCAAACTACTCCACCCCAGCTACACCTCATATCTCAATGACAAATTCTTTCCCAAGCTGACTGATGAAAAAGCACAAAATGATCTGTTTCTGCATGTCCATGTGATTCAAGTAATTGACAAACTACATGCCAAAGCCTACAAAAGAAGAAGATTCAATGCTGGACTGCTGAAGGGAACAACTTTTGATGAAGTCACAGAACTCAGAATCTCAGAGCAAGATGAGCTAGAAGTGATGAATAACAACAATGTGTTAGACACACTCACTACTGAAGAAGATGTTCTAGGGATCAGTTTTGAGACTCTGAAGAAGTTTAGCAAGATGAAGATCAACTACAATTATGATGATCAGAAGACTGCTGTGTCTTACTTCTACAATAAAATCATTGCCAGAGTCAAGGATCTTTCAGTTTTGAAGAACTGATTGCAAGTATCTAAGTCTAAGGGGGAGTATTGTTAGGTCTAGAATCAGTAGATCTAGTTCTTTATGTATAGGCTTAGTACTTGAATTAATATCTGTAATGAATTTTTATAATTCATCATTGTGTATGCATTAAATATATAGGTTAACCCATTTATATATGTGTTGGTTTATATATGGTTGCAGGTACAAACATTATAATTGGTCAACTTATGAAATTGACCAAGTGTAAGAAACATCTACGGATGAACATTTTGTTCTTCCGTAGATATATTTCTTACAAGTAATTTTACATCCGAAGATCTTCTGCGGATGAACAACCAGAACAAGTTTCCTGCGGAAGAACAAGACTCCTTTGGGAGAACACATCATCTACGGAAGAACAAATTCCTACTGAAGACAATGTTCCTGCGGAGTCCAAACACTTGTATAACATAAGTGTAAGAAGTCAACAAGGCAGTTATGCAAATCCCGAGAAATCCAATGATTCCTTAACTGAAACAAATCAAATCCCAAGAGATCCGATGTTTCCTATAACTGAAATATCCCTGTCTATATATATGGATCCTAGGTTTCGATTCAAGGACGATTGAGTTAGACGATTGATTGATCGACAACAGCAATAGCAATACGACAATCACTTCAAAGTCATTCAATCAAACCCTAGCAGCCATCACATCATAGCATTCTTTAATATCATTCATTCAATACATTTGTAATCATTAACATGTTCTAATGAAATACTGATTAATCATTAATTGTGTTTTGTTACGTGTGTTCTTGATCATTTATTGATATTTAAAGTTGTTTAAAACAATTAAACCAAATCAACGTTAATTCCGCAAACGTTGACTTGACATCAATCGACACTGATAATTCCTGTTGACGATCCTTGGATTCACAATTTCGATCCTCAACATAAAGACATTCATTAACAAGATCTTATATTATTTTATAATAAGTGAATACAATGCTAGTCACCGGCTATTATAATAATCAAATTCAGTAAAACAAGATCTTGATGTTTAAGGATGTCAAAAATACGGGTTTTTTTCAATTCTATTGTTGGTTTAACTGTTATGTTACTATTTGTGTTTGTTTTTGTTTTGTAGGTTGTATGTAGTTGTGCTGAAGCTTGTTGGGCTGAATGTCACACCCCAACCGACGGCGGAATTATTTGGGCGGACGAATGTGCAAACGATTGTTCATAGTTCATGGAATTAAATAAGTTGAAGTCACTAGTACAAAAAGAGACAAATGGGGCGGGTCTAATTTTTTGAAGGGGCGGGTGTTCAAAAAACCACCCCTTAAAGCCTTTTAAAAATTTAAATGAGAACAAATAGGGCGAAACCGCCCCTTAAGTTAGATTTAGGGGCGGGTATCAAGACCACCCTTTAACCCACCTTTAGAGGCGGTTCTAAACCGCCCCTTATGTCCTATTGGAAAATTAATAAATACCTTTAGGGGCGGGTATTTCGACCGTCTTTTATGCTTTCTTTAGGGGTGGTTCTAAACCACCCCTTAATATTTAATTTATACTTTTAGGGGCGGGTATTATAACCGCCCCTTATGTGATACTGAATATTTAATATATACTTCCTTTATGCCATCTTATAAACCATAAAACCGCCCCTTATACACGATAAAACCACCCCTTATGAGCATGGCCTGCCCCTTTTGATAAAACCGCCCCTTCTGAGCCCATGCCCGCCCCTTTTGAGCGGCCCGCCCCTTATGAGCCCATGCCCGTCCCTTTTGATCGGCCCGCTCTTTAGGTCACTTATAATATGAAATTTTTTGTTTTCCCTCCCAAAACACCAAAAGTGCCTCCTCTTTACCCTCACCTCCTGTCGGTTTCCCCACCACCACCACCGCCTCCTCCTCCTCCTGCGAAGCCCCCACCACCGCCCCTTCTCCCCCGCCGCCTCCTCCTCCTCCCTCCTCCTTCGGCGCAGCCTCCACCACCGCCTCCTCCTTTTTCGGCGCAGCCTCCACCACTGCCCCTCCTTCCCCGCCTCCTCATCCACCCTCCTCCTTTGGCGCAACCCCCACCACCGCCCCTTCTCCCCCACCGCCTCCTCTTCCCGCCCCTTCTCCCCCGCCGCCGCCTCCCCCTCCTCCCTCCTCCTTCGGCGCCGCCCCCACCCCCGCCCCTTATCAAGCATATGATGGACTTTGTCAATTATGTTCCTCATGATTTCCCCATCCGTGTAAGTTTTTGTATATTTTAGTAAACATAATAGTAGATTATATACTTGTAATTTTTTTATCTACTTGTTTTTAATTATGGAATACACAAGGGATTATTGCAACGGAAGAACTTGATGATTTAGTTTTACAATTGATGTCGGAAGTGATCGACAAACATTTTAGTTAAAAGGGTGATTTATTTATGTTGATTTTATGATATTATCTTGGGAATTTTTGGTGTATATACATGCTTTTTGTCTAGATGTCGTATATTGATTGATTTTGAACGTTTGATCACAATATATGATACTTAAATATATGAAACATTTGATACACAGTTTTATAGTTTTTGGTTGATTGAGCGGTTTGTACAGGAAAATATTTCTGAATATTAAACAATATTTTTTTCCTCATTATTTGAACATAAGGGGGGGGGGGTTCAAAAACCGCCCCTTATTGATGTACATAATAGGGGGTTCAAAAACCGCCCCTTATTGATGTACATAAGGGGGGGTTCAAAAACCGCCCCTTATGAAAACCGCCCCTTAAAAAAGATATGTCATAAGGTGCGTAGCCATATGGGGCGGGCTAAAAACCGCCCCTTATGGCCAAAAAACCCGCCCCTTTTGTCCCTTTTTGTACTAGTGAGTAATATTACATGTCATTTTCATTGAATAATACCAATCAAATAATTCATTATAATACAATAAAGATTCAAACAATATAATAAAGTCTTTTATTAATCTAGGTCCAACTCCTATATGAGCATGAAGAAAGTCCTCTAAACTGCATCCTAAAACATGTTAAAAATACAATCAACATATGATGTTTGTGAGTTCTCATGAATTTACACATACGTATATAAGCAACTTTCAAGATGCAATTCATGTCATAGTTAAGAAATAATGCAAGAATATAGATAGCATAATGATACAATAAAACCTTGACAAAAGATTGGCCACAATAAGATATACGATTAGCTAAGTGTACTTGGTTCCCATGATGAACAAGAATACGTCATCAGAAGCCGGCAATAACCTCGGCTTTAGCACCAAATAGTCTTCTCAAGCCCATAGATCTATGACATCGCTAGGCTAGCAGTAGTTAATGATTGCTTTTACAAGATAACTATCATATAATGCTCACCATTACCTCAAATAACTATGACAAAATTTATAAGATGAATTGCACATGTATTACAAGTATTAAGATATTTTACAAGTGTGCATTTATACGGTTAACATGCTTCACCCCAAAAGGTGTGAAATAAAAATAAAAAAGGGATATGGAAAACTCACATGATATAAGATGAACTTTAGATAATAATAAGAAACTAAGATTGCTCCAACGATTCCTTCACAAATTACCTAAGCGTGGATATTCCAAGATTAAATTATAATTGATTAAGTTCAAGAGATGATTCGAGGGAAACCTAGGGTTAATTATAAGAATTTGAGGTTTTTGATAATTGGGTTAAATAGAATAATTTAATCAATTATATTTTTGATTCAATAAAGATGAAATAAATTAGTTAAATAATCAAGATTGAAAATGATAATAAATTATTAGAGAAATTAAATAATATTCAATTTATAATAATTGATAAATAAAAATTAAGCATTAAAGTATCACAAAGAAATAATTAATTTAATAATTAATTATGAAATAACTTGATCAAAATAACCAATTGAATAATTAATTATTTAAATAAGTAATTGAATAACTTATTTGATTTAAAGACCATTTCATAAAGTTATAAAAAAATAATTCTTTAAATAACTTTTGTCATAGTTTTTATAATATTAAACTGTTTGTGTTTAAATAAAAATAGAAAAGTTTTCTTGTTTAAAATTTTCAGAAATTAAATTGATAATTTCTGGAATAAATTTAATTAACAAAAATAATATTAATTTTAATTTAATAGGATAATATTAATTTCTGTAATTTAATAAAAGAAAAGGTTAAAAAACGACTTGAGGGTGCCCGGGGTCGAACCCGGGTCCCCTGTCCAACAAATCAAGGATTTAACCAGCGGGCTAGAGGCCCAATTTTGTTAAATAATGCCTTGGTAATTTTAAAAAGCATCAAATTAATAGTTTCCCCAAATCTACGAACCCTAGTTTCAGTTTGATCCAAATTGATCACGAAAATGAAATCAACAATCAAATAAAACATGGGGCTTTTGTTTCCCTCATGAAATCGAGTATGTGGATGTGTATAATTACCTTTATTGAATCGAAATGGAGGATGAACAGATGGTTAAAAGGTCGCGACTGCTGTGAGTATGGTTCGAGATGCAAACGTTGATGATAATCAAATTAATCATGTGTAAAGCTTTTGAGAGTGATTTAGACTAAAAGCCCTTTATCAGTTGAAGTTCAGAATGCTTAAATGGTGATGAACACCTCGGTTGCAGGTCGTGATGAAGATGGTGATCGATGCGGATATGTATGTGTTTGTGAATCAAATTGGAGGTTCAGATAGCTTCTCGCAATCAAAAGGGAAGTTTCCCCTCAGTTATATAGTTTTAATTTGGTCAGTTACGTTTCGAACAGGTCAAGGATTTGAATCGGGGGTTTCGAGTTGGGCTTCGAATGATTTGAGCGTTGTAGATTCAAATTAATGTGATAATTATGATAGAAATGATTACAGGATCGTTTCTAGTCAAAGGTTTTGATGAATTCAATTAATAAACATGTTGTAACAATTGGATTTTCAAAGAAAGGTTCGGTTCGATTTGATCAAGCTTAATAGAGAATTGATTCGAATTGAAATAGTCATTGAGTTTGAAGTTGGTTCGCGACTGGTTGGGGCCGTTCAATTTCATATTAATCCACTATTTTGGTGTTTGGTGGTCACCAGAGCTTGACAGGAGAGTGTGACCGGAGATGGTGGTCGACGGGAAGGGGGTGGTTTGGGTTGTTTAAATGGGAATTACACTTTGGTTTTGATGTTTTGAAAGTTTATTATTTCATGTAGGAAACTATTAAGTTTCAAAAATTACAAATTAAACCCTGGACTTAATAAACCTAATTTAAATAATAACATAATTTATTTTATAAAATCTTTATAAAAATCTGAAATTTTTAATGAGACTATTCAATTTAATTATGGATTGTAATTTAATAACTAAAACACATAAATGAAAAATAAAACTTTACAACTTTATAAAAATTTATAAATCATAAGATTATTATAAATTGTTTAAATGATTTAACAATGAATAAAATAATTCACAATATTAGATAAATCACACATTTAATGTATTTGATTCAATAAAATAATTTAATAATAAAATTTTCATTTCATGAAAGTTTCAAAACGGGTTTATATTTTCCAAAATGGACAAATGTTACAAGCACCCCTACTTTAGGAAATTTCGCCTGAAATTTAATCATTAGAAGCCTAATTTCAAGGATATGAGGAAGCTTGGGTTTTATTTCCCGTTTTCAAGTAAACTCTTGGGAATGTTTAAGCTCAATGAGTTTTGACGCTCGGTGTTTAGCTACGCTTGTGTTTGTTTGATTTCATCATTCTTGATTTCACGGGTTTCTTAACATAGCAGATAAAATCATCAATTTGATTTGACTTTTGGATGTCAAGCCTTTGAATTTTAGACAGTGCAAGGCCATTAGGAAGGTTTTGTCACGAGTGAAACACTAAACACAAGATCAATACGAGAGACTTTGGATGTTTTGGTTGTATCAGACTTATAGGAATCCTTATGTTCTTCAGTGCATGCATGCAGAGAGACTTTAGATGTTTTGGCTATATCAGACTTATAGGAATCCTTACAAACTCCCCTAGGCTGATGCTACCAAAACATTTGAAGATCTTCAGCTGTTGACAGTTCTTATTATGATGATGACCATGCCCTTCTTCATTAGATGGTCAGGATCACTCAGACTCTCATAGTATCTTCTCATCTCAAATAGATCATGCAGAGGTAGGTTGAATAAGTCTTGCCATGTATACACATCTTCACCACTTTGATATCTGATCACATGCCATCTTTCTGGATTAGTTGTGAAGGTCCAGGATAAGATGGGTCTCTCAGATGTAAGAGGAGCCACTTGAATTTGTTGATGCATGTATGTCCCTAGATCATGATTTGTAATGTAATGAATCTTGTCTGTCTGATTATGATGTAATTTGTATTGATTAATGAATTGACATGAATTGTTTGTTACTTGTGATGTTTAATCGTGATTAAATTGATTGGGTTTATGATTGTTTGAATGGTTACACATTATGTTATATTAATTAAAACATTCAAATTTAACTTAATGAAGTTCTCATGCGAATGGCCCATGCGAATGGACCACACGCATGAATAACTTCATACGATTGACTCAATCGCACGACTGAACCAGGAGACTGGATCAGTCGTATGATTGACACATAAGATTGACTCAATCGCACGACTGAACACTCAGTCGTGCGAATGAATCAACCGCATGGTTCAATCGCACGACTGAACCATACTTATGGCCCAGTCGCACGATTGAACAATACTAACCTATAAATAGACCCAATTCGTGGAAAAACGGAAGCATTCATCCCATTACGATTCCAGACGTACCCTAGCCGTCCAGAGACCTCCCAAATCGTTCTCCAAGTTCACAGAGCACATTAGATCGATTGCTAATCGACTTCTAACGTTAGATTCAATCCTTGATTGATTCTTCGTGTGTTCTCACTGATTGGATCGCCAATCAAATAGGATTCCGCACTATTTGAGTTGGTTTAACATGCTAATCACTAGGTATTTCGTTCAAATACCAGGTCCTAACAAGTGGTATCAGAGCTTTGGCTCTTGATTACGTGTTGATTCAATCAAGATTGCATAAAAGTTTGTGTTTTTGCACTAAAAACGCAATCTTTGGTGTCAAAAGTGATCTTGGACGTTCCCTGCTCATCGAAGTTTGGTTTCTACGGACTTAGGCGATTAGGACTTGTGAAATTTCGAATTTTTACGGCTGAAACCCGTCAAACCTAGAAATTTTCGCAAAACATCAGCTTCAGTCGCACGAGTGACCCATTCGCATGACTGGACTCCATTCGTATTGCTCATTCGCACGATTGGACCTAGTCGCACCCTCATTCGGCCGACTGAACCGTTCGTTCGCATAAGCTCATACGCACCAGATTCATTCGCACGACTGAACCAATCGCCCAGTTCAGCCGCACGATTGAACCAGTCGCAGAGTTCATACGCACGATTAGACCATTCGCATCCTTCAGACGCATCAGTGAAAGTTTGTTTGATTAGATTCTAAGTTTATTCGCCATGGAAGATCAGATGTCAGCCTTTACTGCTGGGAAGGACTCGAGGATACAGAACCTGCTGTTGCTTGAGAGTGAGGTGGGTAATCACAATAAACCACCAAAGCTCTTGACTTTAGATGAGTTTCCCCACTGGAAACAACGTTTTGAGATCTACCTTAATGGAGTAGTTCCTAATCTGTGGGAAGCCATTGAGATTGGTTATAGTACACCGGTGGGAGCTGATGGAGTTAAGCTAACGTTAAGTGGGATGACAGACGCACAGAAAGTCAAGTACAATGCAGAGAAGAGGGTTTATGCATTGATCACTCAGTCTATCCCCAAAGACATATTCCACCAGTATTCAGAGAATAAGCAGTCCAAGAAACTGTGTGATGAGCTAGAGAAGAGGTATGATGGGAATGCTTCATTGAAGGCAATCAAGGCAAAGGAGTTAAAGAAGGAATTCGATAACTTCTCATCTATTGGTAACGAGAGTTTAGACGAAGTCATAGACAGATTTTACCACTTGATGAGCGAACTGCATACACATGGAGTGGAAACGACCATGGAAGAGAAAGTGAGCAACTTCGCAGACGGATTGCCTGATAAGTGGGCTTCATTCGTGTCTAACCTGAGACAGAATGGAATGCTTGTAAAGCTGGATATTAATGACTTCATTCTTAAGTTGCGAGAAGAAGCACTAAGGATGAAGTATAGAGCTCAGAAGTCTTCGTACACACAAAATCCAGCTTTATACAACGCCACGCCTCAAGCTAAGACATCTGGAGCACCTCTCCAGACTGCATTTGTGTCTAGCTCGTCAGGTCCTTCACATGCTTCTCCTTCTGGATCAGACACGTCAGGGTCGTCATGTACCCACTATATTGGATCAGAAGCAAGTGCTACCAAATTGAAGACCGAGAACCTCGGTAATGTGACCGTAGAAGTAGCTCGAGAGCATATGGATCTTTTAGCTGCAGTGGTCCATTCATATGATGGACTTGTTGCCGGGAAGATTGGAAACTGACATCAGGCAGATGAGGACTACGAGCAGGTGGACGAAATGGAGCTTGAGAGGATGGATATAATGTGGGCCTTAGCTAGTGCTGTCCGAAGGGCGAAGAAGTTTGTTAAGAAGACTGGACAGAACTTGGTAGCTACTAAGGATACCACATTTGGCTTTGACAAGAGCAAAGTGACCTGCTTCAACTATGGAGAGAAATGGCACTTCAAGAGAGAATGTGTCAAGCCAAAGAAGACAGGTAATGGGAACCCGTTCTCGTCCTTTACTCACCAAGACAAGCAAGCCTCCAGTTCTACTTCATCAAACAAGGATCCAAAAGCCTTGACTGCTCATGATGATGAAGGACAGGATTGGAGTTTTAGGTTTGTCTCACCAGGAGAATCTAACATTGCCAGTGTTGAGGATATTGATGATGATTCTGCGAGTGAAGGTCATCTAGCAGTTGAGATAGCAATGTCACATAGTGAAGAAACAACTGCAGCCGAGGTTAGTTACAAGCCAAAGGAGGAAACTTCCACGTCAGAGACAGAAAAGTCAGAATCACCAGAACCAGAAACATCTGATGCTGCGTTGATGGCTAACTCTTCTGAACCAACACAGGTAAGTACAACTGACCAAATGTTTAATAATCATGCTTGTTCTGATTGTGATACTTTTAGGAATAGCATAGATGAAAAATTTGCTAGGTTATTAGATCATAATGATAACTTAGTAAAAGATTTACAACTGTGCACTGAGGCTAATAGAGTACTAAAACAAAATGAGCATAGTTATAAAGAAAAGATAGACCTATTGACTAAACAGCTTAGGGAAACCGAAGTAGTTGCCTTTAACCAAGCAAATGACATTAGGTACTATCTAAACTCCCTAGAAGAAACTAAGAAGCAAAAGGCAGTTCTAGAAGTCGAAGTAAATTCATTAAAACAGAAACTGCATAGTTGGACTAGTTCTTCACACATAGTTCAACACTTAGTGAGAGAAAGGAATAACGGGGATGGATTAGGCTACAAAGTGGTTCCACCACCACCTGAGACCTTGATGAACACTAAGTCTAGACCAGTAAATAACAACCCCATCAAGGATCATGTGGTGACTACTCCTCTTGTTACTGATCCAGACATCTCATGTTCATCTACTGAATCTGGACAGAAACAAAAGGAGGCCACTTCAAAGGCAAAGGGTAAATTGCCTTGTGTTAATCTGGAAAATGAATTTGAAAAAGTTAACTTAAAGTCAGGGTCAAACAGAGTCAAATCAGAACCTAAAAGGACTTCAAATGTTAATTTTTCACATGTTTCAAGTCAAAAACCAGTTAACCAAAAAGAGAAAGATGCTAAACAGGTTAAAACTATTAATTTTGTTAAACCAGAGAAAACTTCAAACACTCAAGAGTCAAAACCTAAAGTGATTGATGTTACTAGAGTGTCACGCACTTCTCCACAAAGAAAGTCTACTCATAAAGTTGATAGCCGGTCATGCTACAACTGTGGAGAATGTGGACACATTGCTTCCTATTGTCCTTTCTATCAGACACCTAGGAAGAAGATTGATCTTCAGGACTCTAGACCTAGGTCTTCTAAGAGGAGTTCTTTGACTCCACCTAGAAGATCTAGTGAACCTAAAGTCCAACCTGTAAGCCAGACGACTGTTTATCATAAACAGGCATTGCACAAATCTGGCTTATGGAAAGAAAAGTCATCCTACGTGTCTGATACTGATGACAAAAAGGAACCTGAGCTACCCTCACCCTCTAAGGGTCAATGGGTGGAGTTTATGATGTGTGATGCCTCTGGGAAACCCAAGACAGTAAAGGCTTGGGTTCCTAACTTAAACTAATTCATTTACTTTGTATGTGCAGGGTGTTCGATACAGTGCTGAGACTAACACGTGGATTATAGACAGCGGAGCATCCAGGCACATGACAGGAAATAGAGCCCTTATCAAACGTCAAACAAATAAAAGGAGGGCATGTTTCCTTTGCAGGAAACAAGGGAGGCTATATCACAGCTCAGGGAGAAGTGGGAAATCAGAAAGTTAAGTTTGATAAGGTGAACTACGTTCAACAACTTCAGAATAACTTACTTTCTGTTTCCCAAATCTGTGATAAAGGATTTAAAGTCATCTTCGACAACAAGAAGTGTTACGTGCTGAAGAAAGACTACATGATCCCAGAGGACCAAGTTCTGATGACTGCTTCAAGATATAAAGACCTTTATGTCTTGGATCTGTCAACAGCTGCTACAACGGATCATGAGGTTCAGTGCTTTCTATCTAAAGCTACTGAGAAGGATTCCATCTCCTGGCATAGGAGAATGGGACACATTAGTCAAAGGAAGATGAATCATTTGATTCAGAAGGATTTAGTGAGAGGAGTAAATGTCAAGAACTTCCAACTTCCTGACTTTTGTGTAGCTTGCAAGAAAGGCAAACAGACAAAGAAGTCTCATAAGGAAAAGAAAGTTCATTCAATAGAACTTCCTCTTGAACTTCTTCACATGGATCTGTTTGGTCCAGTCAGTACAAAGAGCATTGCAGGCGACTTGTACTGTTTTGTGGTCACTGATGACTACTCAAGGTTCACTTGGGTAATGTTTCTGAAATCCAAATCAGAAACATTTGAGTCATTCAAGGAGTTAGTAACCACACTGGAGTCTCTCTACAAGCTAAAAGTTAGACAAGTACGCTCAGACAACGGGACAGAATTCAAGAATCAATGGATGGAGGCATACTGCAAGGAAAAGGGAATTGTGCATCAATTCACTTCTGCCTACACGCCTCAGATGAATGGTGTTGCTGAGAGGAAGAACAGAAGCTTGATAGAGACAGCACGGACCATGTGGCGGACTCGAAAATGCCTATCCAATTCTGGAATGAGGCAGTGGCAAATGCATGTTATACACTGAATCGAGTCCTAATAGTCAAGCGCCACGGAAAGACATGTTATGAGCTACTACAAAGACGCAAACCGAATTTGGAGTATCTTGAACCTTTTGGCGCGCCGTGCACACTTCTGAAGAAGACACAAGAAGGCAAATTCAGCGAGAAGGCGGATGAAGGAATCTTTCTAGGATACAACATACCGAACAAGCGAGTTTACAATAACTCAACGGGTCTTGTAGAAGTGTGGTGTAATGTTGACGTTCAGAGATATACCACACCACCTACAGGCAAAGGCCCCGCATACTTCTTCGATTATGATGGATTCTTCAAGTCCTTCAATATCCCTCTCTCCCTCGGATGATGAGTTAGCTACTAGGATGATGTATGATATTCTGAATACACCATCTAGCACACAGGGAGAATCATCTACTCAGTCAGGGGGAGTAGTCGATGACAGTGACTCCTCCTCTGAAGATGAAACTGAAGCAGATGACCAGAACAGTCAGGAGGAACAGGTTCCAGTTCCTGAAAGTCCACAAGCATCTACCAATGATGCACCTTCGACTTCGGAACCTCAAACTCCAACTACCTCAGATGCAGAACCAAATGTTCACAATCTCGGTTCTGAGGTGGCTGTTCCTACTACTCCAGGATCACGACTAAACGTCTATCATCCCCTTGACAATGTTATTGGGGATGTCAGATCAGGAGTACAAACCCGAAATCAGCTATACTCAGCTGATTACGCCTCAGTTATGGAGAAGGGTTACATTCATGATGGTGCTTATCGATGTTTTGTCTCGCAGGTTGAGCCAAAATATGTCAGTGAGGCACTAAATGATGAGGCGTGGGTGAGTGCCATGCAAGAAGAACTTCTGCAGTTCAAGAAGTTAGGTGTATGGACTCTGGTTGATAGACCTAAAGGTGCTAAAGTCATTGGCACCAAATGGGTACTAAAATGCAAGAAGGATGACCAAGGAGTCATTATCAGGAACAAAGCTCGACTGGTGGTTCAAGGTTTTCGCCAAGTCGAGGGAATTGACTACAATGAGGTGTTTGCACCCGTGGCAAGAATGGAAGCTATTCGTATCTTCCTTGCCTATGCATCGTACATGAAGATTAAAGTCTACCAATTAGATGTGAAGAGTGCATTCCTTCATGGGGAAATCAGGGAAACAGTCTATGTAAGTCAACCCGAGGGATTTGAAGATCCTTATCATCGGGATAGAGTTTACAAGCTCGACAAAGCTTTATATGGGCTTCATCAAGCTCCTCGAGCTTGGTATGAGAAACTCTCGACTCATCTTGTGAAACACGGCTTTCGCAGGGGAGTCATTGACTGCACACTGTTTATTAAAGAAAAGGATGGCGACCTACTGCTTGTACAGATCTATGTTGATGACATAATCTTCGGATCAAAGAACGAAGAGTTATGCAAGAGTTTGAAGCAGTGATGAAGAAAGAGTTTGAGATGAGTGCTATGGGGGAGATGAAGTTCTTTCTCGGGTTACAGGTGGATCAGACACCTAATGGGATCTTTCTACATCAGACCAAGTATGTAGGAGACATTCTCAGTCGCTTTGACATGGAGAATGCTTCTGCTGCTGGACTCCACTTGCTACGAATCATGATATAGCACCTGATGAGAATGGAGATCTTGTAGATGCCACTATGTACCGAGGAATGATTGGATCCCTCATGTATCTCACTGCCTCAAGACCTGATATTATGTATGCTACATGTTTATGTTCTAGATATCAGGCTAAACCAAAGGTCAACCATCTGATCGGGGTCAAGAGGATTTTTCGTTATCTGAAGGGTACACCCACACTTGGATTGTGGTATCCTCATGATGATGACTTTGAGCTTACCGCGTATAGTGACTCGGATTACGGGGGCTGCAAGATGAACTACAAGTCTACATCAGCGGGGTGTCAATTCTTTGGGAGAAGATTAGTTACCTGGCAGTGTAAGAAGCAGACATCGTTGCATTGTCAACCTGTGAAGCCGAATATGTTGCTGCTGCAAGTTGTTGTTCACAAATCATCTGGATTCAACAGCAAATGGGGGATTACGGTTTAAAATTCTCATCTACTCCTATTTTTGTTGATAACTCTGCTGCAATTGCAGTAACTAAAAATCCGGTTCAACATCCTAAGACCAAACACATCGGTATTAAATACCATTTCATAAGAGATTGCTTTGAAAAGAACTTAATTGATGTGGTAAAATTAATACTGATTTTCAACGCGCTGACCTCTATACTAAAGCCTTTGATAAACCACGTTTTCAATATTTGCTAGAGGTCAACGGCGTTAAAAAGAAAAGTGAGGTAATTCCTGATGATGATAATGTGTAGTCCGATGTAGTTTAGTTAAAGTTTATTTTATTTTATTTGTTTTATTTTCGTCTGTTATATTTAAACTCATGTTATTTTGCTGTTTATTAAAATCCTAAAATAATTAAACCAGAAATGATTTTAGTATTTTAGGGGAAGAATATGTCAGCAAGTTAACATTAAAAAAAAATGAGGGAGAAGGAGTAACTAGCTGAAATAAGGTAGATTGTGTCTGTGATACCGATTCAATACCTTTGGAAAATGATAGTACACAGGAACAAATCAAGAGGGACTTTAAAATTTTAAGTTTTGAAAAAATGCAAAAATTCGAAGTATAAGTCTGTGTAGTATAAGCAATATAAAAAGGGAAGATGATAGAAAACTGGCAACTCCTAAGGTGACACAAAGAAAGTAGACTTAGAGGCTGCTAGACCACAAATGATATGTTGGTAGATTCAACACAATAGATAATTAGACCTGATTGGTGATCTCAAGATCAAACTAAGTTGTTCAACTGACTGTGGGCTTCCATCTTATCACTGGTTACACAATCAAATATATTCCAATAAGGGGTAATGAGCATTTAAACGCCACAAATGTGTGCGGATGACCATAATTAGAGCAAAGCAAGAAAAAAATGAAAGACAATGCTATAAAGCTAATGACTTATGTTGTTGGTGCATTGTGTGTAAAATAAATTAAGCTGCTCTAACAAGGAGATAGGTTGTGTGCCTCTCTGCTGTGCGATGGCACTGACCTGAGGATAAGCATAACCTAGATATTATAGAATTCATTGTTGTTTGCCGCCTCTCTGCTGTGCGATGGCACTGACCTGAGGACAGGCTTCTCTTTGAAAGCTCTAAGAATAGTCTCTTCTTGTAATAATACCCGTAGACCGCTCAAAAGCTCCCGAGGAATGTTGATTACCATATAAGTGTGGGATCCACAAATGTTAGTTGAAATAATTAAACCTAAATAAGTCACCAGTCTGTGTCAAAAGTCTGTGTATGGATTTAAGTTGACAAACATACTGACAATCATTGTGGCTACATTCTCAAAAGTTCAAATCAATGTGAAAATCTAAGAGTTTCAGTATGATTTCCTTAAGTTGCTAACGACTCTGGATGAACACCGAGAATTGAGCATCAAAAAACTTTTGATAACAAGTCCCAAATGATTTGACTTGCCTGTATGATTCCAAAATTGAATTGGTCCAGATATGATCAATCCAAGTTGAAGCTGTCTACTCCCGAACCAAGTCCCGTAGATATCAAGCTCTGGATTTATCTCTCACAAAAAGCCAAAAACAAGTTTGTTTATGTAATTAGTTTAAAGTTTTAAATTAGTTAGTCGTGTTTAATTTTAATTTTATTAGTTTGTCGGACTACATCAGGAAAATCAGAAAGGATTCAACTCACTAAAAGAGTCATGTCTGAGATGACCACATGTGCTTTGAAAATTTAAAACAGTCACGTCTGAGGTGACAAAGTGTTTAAAAGAGTCACGTCTGAGGTGACTAAATTGGTTAAAAGGATCACGTCTGAGGTGATCAAAATGTTTTCCAGATAAGATGATCATGTCTGAGATGATCAAAGGCTCATAACGTTAATTTCAAGAGTTAAAAAGGGTTTTAAATGTAAATTGGTAAAAATGGCAGAAAATTAACTAAGTATGACCCATTCGCACGAATGGACCATACGTATGGACTAACCATACGAATGGAATCCATTTGCACGAATGAACCATGAGTATGGACCATCAATTCGAATGGCCAATACAATTAGCCCAGTCGGAGGCTTAAGTGCGAACGAGTGAGTCAGTCGCACGACTGAAATCCAGTCGGACGATTGGAGAAGGGCGACTGACCCAATCGCACGACTGAGTCCCACTCGCACGACTGAAAGGTGCGTATGAACTCAGTCGCACGATTGGATCTAGGGTTAGTATAAATAGAGGGGGAGTCGGTCGCAGAGACTCATCACCCTCAAAGAAACCCTAAATCGCACGACTTAACCAAACTCTGCCAAAATTTCATTTGATTCCTAAAACACCCGCTTCTTGAGTACTGATCATTTCTATCGACTTTACAGGTAAATTGCGGTGGAAAGAAACCAAAATCGCGTTCATTGTGACTCCATATCTGTAAAATTTGAACTGAAAGCAAGCCGAGACTAAAACGGACAAATAACCTAACCTAACTACTCAAACAGATGAAATTAAGTGTGTTAGAGGTTATAAGAACGTATTGCAAGTCAAATGAACCAGATAACGATGTCTAAAACTCAAAATTGGTGAAAAAGTTAATTTGAATTGAACAGACATGATGTCATACGATTGGACAGGTGGATGAACTTCAGTCGCACGACTGAAGGGTGCGATTTACCTAACCGCACGACTGAACCATGCGTGTGAGGCTCAGTCGCACGACTGGTGTAACCGCATAAGAGTACATGCGCATGAGTCCAGTCGCACACTCAGTCGTACGCATGAGATCATTCGCACGTCTGAACCTCAATCGCATTGTTCAGTCGCATGACTGATCTCAGTCGCACAACCTCAATCGCATGACAGAAACATTCTATTCAAGTTTAAGTGTTTCATGATGCTCTTAGCCAAAGGTACTAATGTTTATATTGTTATGTGTTACAGATGGCGAGTCGATGGAACATGAGCACAAAGCATAACATATGTGCTCATCTGGATATGACATCCAGGAACGCGGCTGACTTCTCAGGCATCATTACTTTTCTGCTGAGATCCAGGATTGCTCATGCTATCTCTACACCATGTACACCTTATAGATCAGTGCAGCAGGCCTTCTGGGAAGGCGCGACTGTTGATAAATCCTCTGAGCCTCATTGCATCAGGAGTTCGATCTTTGGTGAGGCTATTACCATCTCAGAGGAGGATCTGAGGATTGTTCTACAGTTAGGGGATGATGCTGATTGTCCTACTCGTCTACACCCCCTCACGGTCAGAGGATGTTTTCTGAGAGCCAAGTACTCTGGGGACATCAATGCTGGGGTACTCAACAAGAGTAACCTCTGTCCCCAGTTCAAGTATCTTGCGCATGTTCTACTGAAGTGCATAGCGTCGAGGAAGGGAGGATTTGATGAGTTGTCGGATCAGATCCAGAACGCTTATGCTGCATTGGTGCTGAACCACCCGTTCAGCTTCTCCAAAATGATCTTCACCTACCTGGTGGAGAACATTAAGGGGAAAGGGAAGGAAGGCTTCTGCATGTATCGGAGGTTCATGCAGATGATTATAGATCAGAAGCTTCCCTCCCTGCCGAAGGAGAAGGAGGATGCTGTAGTGCTCGAGGTCATGGATGACACTACGTTAGGCAGGATGAAGGTGTACAGGGGAAAGCAGGTGAAACCCCCTGTCAAGAGGTTGTTTGGGCATCTGGCCCGTGCTGACTATGTGGCGCCAGCCAAGAGAAAGTGGCGCCACCATGAGAGTGATTCAGATGTAGAGCAGATTGCTCTACCAGATATTGATTCAGATGATGATGATAGCGGAGACGCCGGGGATGATATGCCTGCTCCACCTAGAGGCACTGATTCAGATGTTATTCCCCCGGGGTCTGCCACTGCCGGAGAGGTTGCTGAGACGGCCGGTTTCCATCAGGAGTTCATTGTTGGTGATCAGGAGGAGGAGGAGTCGGATGAGGAGCCCCTCACTAGGATTGTGGGAAGCAAGGTTGTTCCCACAGAACACGGGCTTAGGGTGGTTGGTGAACACCCTCGGGACTCCACAGAGAGAGAGACTAACCCGAGCTATGCTCCGGGTTCAGTGGGCAGAGCTGCAGGGGGAGCATCCACTTCCACTGGGACTAGGAGGAAGAGGATGGCTCAACCCCACGGACTGAAGAAGAAGAAGCGTCGCCTGACCTTCGTTACCACTGCTGCCTCTACTTCCACCACCAGAGCAACCACTACCACCTCCACTGACATACCACCCATCACCACAGCCACCACATCCACTACTGCTACCACAGCCACCACATTACCTACCACCACTGTACCCTTCCCATCCACCACCATACCATTTACACCTACATCACCAGCACCTGCTTACCGACCCATATTCACCACTGCTACTACCACCACCACCTCACATCATGTCGGACCATCAGCCCAGCCATCACACGTATATGGATCTACTCTACCTCACATCGGGGTAGAGGAGCAGCTGTCGGCACTAAACCGTATGGTGATACGCCTGCTAGCTGCAGATGAGGAGAAAGCGGCGCAGATTCGCCAGTTGACCGACCTGACTGCTGCCCAGTCTCAGCTGATGGCAGAGCAGGCTCGGGTGATAGAGCAGCAGACCCAGCTAATTGATGCTTAGAGAGTCGAGATGTCCCAACTCTAGGACCAGCAGGCCCAATCAGCCAAACGTATAGAGGAGTTGGAGACTACCAACAAGACGATTATGCTGAGGTTAAAGGGGTCAAAGGATGAGCCCTTGAAGATAAAGGAGGGTGATGGGGATGATGGAGATGGTGATGATGACGATGAAGATGATGATGAGGATGAGGAGGATGATGAGGATGATGAAGAGACAGAGGAAGATAGGATAGAAGGAAAAGATGATGATGACGAAGCAGAAGGAGGGGATGCGGCTGCATCAGCCTCTGCTTCTGGTCAAGAACGAAGATCGAAGCATCGACAGGACCAGTCATCTACCACTTCTGCTCCTCCGAGCGACGAGCCCAGGATTCAAGACAAAAGTACAGATTAGATGTTTTATGTATTTAATTATTTTTGTGTTTGAATCATGTAATGAAAAACAAATGTTTTGAATGTTTATATATTAAGTTAATATAAGTCTGTTTTATTACTTACTAATGATTTATGTGTTGAATGTTTAAATCAAACAGATTCAAACTTTCAAAGAGATGAGTTTGACATTGCTCCCCTTCAACAGGTCAAGACTCAACTAACCATGATTCTTGATCTGCAAGGGATTGTAAGAAGGTCTGTGAGTTATTCTCCTGAAGAAGGGCAAATAATTCATGACCTATCTAACAAGCAACTGGCAGAAATGTTCAGACTCAATCCTGATGATATTGTCAAGGATGCTCCAACACTTGATTCGACCAGTGATGAAGAGCTAAATGACGTTGATGAAGTTGAGGTCGAGGATATCACTGCAGAAGAGTACCCTCAGTACGCTGACAACGAGGGTAATGTGGTCCCCAATCTGGGTGAGTCCCTAGTCAGTGATACGTTTGAGGTACTAGACAAGATGGAGCAGGAAACCGAAAAGACCGAAGGAACAGCCCAAGCCTCAAATGATGATGTAGACATTCGAAAGGCTGAGTGGGCTGCCTGTTTTGAAGAAGTGAGAGCCCAGCGTGCTGCACCAAAGAAAGATGCCTACACCAAGCTCTATAGAGTCAAGAAACACCATAAGGTGTCAGGCAGGATTATTGCATGGGCTTATTTTGATGACCTTAACGCGTATGCAGTTAAGAGGGAACAGGGCATAGAGTACTTCAGGTTTCCACATGATCCGAAGACTCTACCTGGTTTTGAGCTCAACCAGCTGGCTAAGCTAAAGCTGCTGTATGCTGACCCAAGAAAGATGTCAGGCTGGTTTGAGGCTGTCTTGAAGAAGGAGTACCACACCAGATGGGTTAACTTCAGACCACAACAGCCTACGAGGTACATAAGAAGGTCTGAGGTTGATGCCATTACTGGCAAACCCAAGATTGTGTTGAAGTGGAGTCCTCCGCGCACTATGTCGAGAATCCCTCTCAGGGAAATGCCACAGGACTTCACTCCACACTTCAAATGGTGGTACTATGATTGGAGAACTGCTGAAGCTGTCATAGTTCTAAATAAAGAGGGCCAAATGGATACAATCAGAGTATTCGACCCGATGTGGCTAACCAACTTGTCTGCTAATGATATCTATACATTATACAAGTGGCCACTATTCTATGACACACAAGACATTGTACAAGCCCTCCAGTTCCAAAACGTTATACGACTTTGCTTTGCGTTTGAGATTCACGCAGGAGTCACTAAGGAGGAGAAGTACAAGAAGTATAAGGAGGTTATGCAGAAGACAAGAGAGTAGATAGATCTAGGTCCAAGGGGGAGTTTGTTGATGCATGTATGTCCCTAGATCATGATTTGTAATGTAATGAATCTTGTCTGTCTGATTATGATGTAATTTGTATTGATTAATGAATTGACATGAATTGTTTGTTACTTGTGATGTTTAATATTTCATTAATGAGTCGTGATTAAATTGATTGGGTTTATGATTGTTTGAATGGTTACACATTATGTTATATTAATTAAAACATTCAAATTTAACTTAATGAAGTTCTCATGCGAATGGCCCATGCGAATGGACCACACGCGTGAATAACTTCATACGATTGACTCAATCGCACGACTGAACCAGGAGACTTGATCAGTCGTATGATTGACACATAAGATTGGCTCAATCGCACGACTGAACACTCAGTCGTGCGAATGAATCAACCGCATGGTTCAATCGCACGACTGAACCATACTTATGGCCCAGTCGCACGATTGAACAATACTAACCTATAAATAGACCCAATTCGTGGAAAAACGGAAGCATTCATCCCATTACGATTCCAGACGTACCCTAGCCGTCCAGAGACCTCCCAAATCGTTCTCCAAGTTCACAGAGCACATTAGATCGATTGCTAATCGACTTCTAATGTTAGATTCAATCCTTGATTGATTCTTCGTGTGTTCTCACTGATTGGATCGCCAATCAAATAGGATTCCGCACTATTTGAGTTGGTTTAACACGCTAATCACTAGGTATTTCGTTCAAATACCAGGTCCTAACAGAATTGGAGTTGATTGGGCTGCCTCTTCATGCACTTCCTCAGGTTGATCTGACTCACCCTGAGGTATAGAGGTGGATGATTCAGACTTCTTCTTCTTTGACTTTGGTTTGGAAGCCATCCTATTCTTCCTCTTTGAAGACTTTAACTGAGAAGACTGGTCTGTAGCACCTTGTTGATCAGTCTTGTCTTGCTGAGTTGGGTGTTCCTCCCTCTTTGGTTTAGAAGGAGAGGGAGTTTGACCCTACTGTGGATCAGAAGATGAATCTTGCTAAGACTCAGCAGGAGGTCCAGGTTATGTTGTCTCAGGTTGTTCAACCTTAACCTCCACTTCAGGAGGAGCTTGACTTGGAGGGAAGTGTAAGTCAATTAGCTCTCCACTTTTGATCTTCTTCTTGATTACCCTAATGTGCTCATCCATTGTGGATAAAGACATAGGGCCAAGTCTCCTTCCGGAGAATCCATACAACTTCAAGAAGCTCATCATCCTTTGTCTGTCAGCAGACATCTTCATACTCTTTTGGATGATGGCTCTTGACTTCGCAGCCTCTTCCCTCATCTTTCTCTTTGTTGCCTTTTGTACTTGAAGTTCAAGCTGTTTGAGATACTCAAACTCAATATACTTAAAGGACAGGGGAAGAAGTGCATATGCCTGGTAGAGACCTGTGGCACTCAGGTAGTTGATCATATTTTGCCTATTTGTTTCTTTGTCTACCTGAGGTTCTTGTGTAGCTGCCACAGTATCTTGCACAGGGCTTTCTTAAACTAGGGAGAGAGTAGGAATATGCCTGTATAGTCTTTTTTGTCTCTTCTCCTCTTTGATTTGGAGGAGCAGCCTTGCATCCTCTGATTCCTTCATCTCTCTTGACACTTCCATGTCAGCCAGTTTATTTAGTTCCTCTAAGGGGAGAGATATAATCTCATCAATGTCATGGTTCCTGGTCTGCAGGTAAGTACTGACTGCCCTCAACTCATCATCTTGAGTGTTTGGTCTGGGGGCAGCCGTGATTGCAGCTTGCATGAATCCTGAAGACCCAGAGGAACTTTCTCCCCTTAGCTTCCTCTCTCTCTCCTCCTCAGTCTCCCCAGGAGTTAGAATCCTTTTCCTTTTGTCACCCACAGACCTTTGTGACACAGGGTGGAGAGAGATTTGGCCTTCATTGCTTGGTGTAGCATCCAAGCTCTAGCCAGAGAGAGGTTGTGATACACCTTCACTAGCAGGTGTTTCACTGAGGGAATGAATTGCTGAAGTAGTTGTTGGTGTGACAGGGCTCTTAGGCTCTATCACTGGGCTTTCAGTCAAGGTTTTCCCTTTGAAGCTAATCTTAAGGTCTGCCTTAACATCTAGTTGACCAATGATATTACCTAATTGCCTTTGTCTGCTTTTTAGGCTGAACTCTTCAGTAATTCTGTCTTGAAACCTTTGGCCTGCCAGCTTGTCTAGATTGACTTGGGTTGACAAGTGGCATGTTGATTAGGTCAAGACCTTCATAGTAGTTCAAGATCTGAAAGTTGAATACCTCTTGCTCCCCTTGAACTCTTTGAAGAATTAGGGGTCTTCTGTCAGCATCATACTTCCACCCAATGATATAATTTGAAGTTCCTTGGGATGGAGATGACATAGCCCTTGGAATGCCTTCCTAAAAGAGACTCTGAATGAAAGAGTCTAGAGAGTCCACATCAATGTGAACTTGAGGAAGTTGCTGAGTATGCACAATTGCAAGTGAGTATAGCGAGTCCTCAATGTCCATACTCCCTGCAGAACTCCCAGGTTCTGTGATTTTAATGACTTTCTCCCCCTTTTTGGTAGCATCACCCTCTTGCATAGGTGAGCTAGGAGTTAGGTCAATCACATCCGCAGGTTCTTGTGTTCCTGGTTGAGCTCTCCTTAAAGGTCTCCCAGCTGTTTTTCCCTGAGATAAGATATCTCAAGTTGCTGATCATTGACCCTGTTTTGTAGGGTAGTCACCTAAGATTCAAGGTGAATAACCTTAGAGACTAAATAGGTGCATGTTTTTGACAGTTATTGCACCTTTAGTCTCAAGTTCCCCTCATCTTCATTAGAAGAATCACTGGGAGATGAGAGAATTGGACCAAAGTCCTCACTCTCACCACCAGCTTCAAGTTCTTGGCTGCTGGATTTTCTCTACTCACTAACATCCTCAGTTGAAGTTTCAATGGGCTGAGTGCCATGGTTGAGGTCTTAATGATGTAATCACTTGCAAAAGTGAGAGCCTCTTCCATATGGATCTCCTGAACAGGTTCAAAGAGGTCCACCTCAGTAATGGGTGACTGATGTGGGGTAGACATAGGAGACTCAGGAGCACTCATCTCTCTTTGAGTAGGGGAAGAGCAGAGAGAGTCATGGTACTCATTGAAACCTAAGTCTTCATCAGTATATAATTCAAGGTTAGGAATGGGTTGATTTAAGTCTAAAGGCTGGGGATGGTAACTATCCCCTGAAGGTTGTTCACTTGAGTGTTAAGACTCAGAGTGAAGGCTTAAGGCAGTTGGGCTAGTGAGCTCATCAGGCTGAGCGTGAGGAACCTCAGCACTGATTCTTGAAGAAATGGGTGTGGTTTGCTCCTCATAGGAAGTGGGAGCTCTAGTATCCACTTTCTCCTGTATGGGTGAGTATATGGGGGCTTGTACAAGCTCAATAGCTTGAGCAGGAGTTCGTTTGGATTTTCTTTGGTAGGTGAGAGTGATTTGTGGCCTTTTTAGTGGTTAAGAGGTAGAAGGTGTGGGTTCCACACTAGCTTGTGTTGATAGATTATCACCTTGAGCAATGAGCTCTAACATTTTGGGGACAAGGGCTGTTTCTACCCCTGAGAAGCCTACAGTTGGCTTTTTCATAATTTTTAAGATGTCGGGCTTCATCTGTCCCAATTTAAGAATATTACCTGTTTTCCTCAACTGTGAGCCCAGTTCACAGTTGAGAATGTGTTGAACATATCTAGGAAACATGTAATATTCTAAGGATTCCAAGTTAGCAATCAAATTTGTATAAACAAGCTGAGAGTACCTGAACTTGACCCCTTGAACCATTCCATGCACTATAAAGGAGAGATCCTCAGGAATCTGGTCCCACCCTCCATGCTTGTTTGACAAGCTATGGATAACCACATGTAGTAGGTATTTCCACTGGGATGAGACCTTTCCTTTTCTGAAGGTCTTTACAGAGAAATCTCCCTCATAGCCCATCTACACAAAAAAATGATTAACAGCTTCCTTTGGGAAAGACAACTCACCTTCTTCATCATCCAGCTGAAGATGAGTGTTGATGATGGCCGGAGTGATGAAGATTGTCCTTCCCTGCACTGTGGCAGACAGTGCTTTCTCCCCATCCATGATGACCTCTTTGCAGGTCTTTCAAAATTCAAGCAAATGATCCTCATAGAGAGTAGGATCAATGGTTAGGGAGGTGAAGTAATTGGATAATGCCAGAAAACGGCACATCTCTGAGAAACTAGCATCTTTCTCAAATTCAACAGAGCAACCTGGTTGTGTTGCCTGTGAAGTTGCATGGAGAAGTCAGGGTTGTTTCTGCTGTTTAGGTTGGCCATTTTGAGAAGCTTAAGGGTGAAGAAAGGTGAAGAAAAAAGGCGGTTTGGGTGAATTTAGGTTTAAGGAGTAGTGCAA
This sequence comes from Flaveria ramosissima, assembly GCA_025215565.1. Lineage (NCBI taxonomy): Eukaryota > Viridiplantae > Streptophyta > Magnoliopsida > Asterales > Asteraceae > Flaveria > Flaveria ramosissima. The sequence continues at coordinate 33,558,740 of CM046037.1, read as the reverse complement.
ATGAAAAAGATATTGAAATAGGGGGAACCGTTGGGTATTTATGTGAAAAGGATTTGAGACAAAGTTAATGAAGGAGGATAAACTTTGAAATCCGGATGTGGGTCCCACCTCTGAAAAAGTAGTTTACTTTTGCCCAAAAAGTATTTTTCTTGGAAGTCGAGAAATCTTCCGAAGGTTATTTTGCTTCGGAAGTGCTGAAAAAGAGCTTCTGAGGGCAAATTAGCTTCGGAAGATATTCCAAAGGTTTTTGAAAATTTTACTTCGGAAGAGATTTATTACTTAGAGTTTTTATTCTAATAGGAATAAAAACTTTCGAAGGTAAATTGCTTTTGGAAGAAAGTTGTTCTTTGAAAACAAAGGAGTTCTTAAGTTAATTTTAAGCTTCGGAAGATATTTCAGAAATTTCTTCCGAAGGTAAAACTACTAAAGTAGTTGTTTGTTTTCTAAGACATAAGTTTCTTCCGAAGGTAATTATAAATCTTTCAAAGGATAAAAAGATCAAAAATTTTCAAGAATCTAAGGAATGTCTTTTAAAAAGATTTTTCTTCCAAAGAGAACAAGGGCTTATGAAGGTGAAAAAATAGACAACTTAGGACACACAGGTTTTAGAAATAATATGATTAAGTTTTAAGAAAATCTATTCAAAGTTAATCATCCTAATAGCTGATACAAGATATTTAAATCTCTGTTTATCAAAAGCTTTGGTGAACAGATCAGCATATTGTTCATTTGTGTTAACTTTGACTAGTTTGATTAATCTCTTTTCAAAGTAATCTCTAATCAAATGATACTTGATATTGATGTGCTCTGTCCTTGAGTGCTGAATAGGATTTTGTGTGATTGAGATAGCACAGTTGTCTATGTGGATAGGAGTCTCCTTGAAGTTGAATCCATAGTCCAGCATCTGATTTTGAATCCAAAGTACTTGAGCATAGCAGCTTGCAGCAGCAATGTATTCAGCTTTAGCAGTTAATGCAGACACACAAGATTGTTTCTTGTATTGCCAAGAGACTATCCTCCCACCAAGAAATTGACATCCCCCTGATGTAGACTTTGCAGATCATGTTGCAACCACAATAGTCACTATCTGTATAAGCATAGAGATTGAAGTCAGAATTCTTTGGATACCAAAGGCCAAGTGATGAAGCATCTTTGAGATATCTTAAAATTCTCTTGACAATGATTAGGTGTGACATTTTGGGGTTGGCTTGATATCTTGCACAAATACATGGAGCAAACTCAAATATCAAGCCTGCTAGCTGTGAGGTACATAAGAGACCCAAGCATTACCCTGTAGAGATGCTCATCAACACACTCCCCCTCAAGATCATGTCCAAGGGAGTGGTTTCTGGCTAAGGTTGTCATAGAAACCTTACAATCAGTCATGTTATGAGGTACATAAGAGACCCAAGCATTGCCCTGTAAAGATGCTCATCAACACACTCCCCCTCAAGATCAGGTCCAAGGGAGTTGTTAGGACCTGGTATTTGAACGAAATACCTAGTGATTAGCATGTTAAACCAACTCAAATAGTGCGGAATCCTATTTGATTGGCGATCCAATCAGTGAGAACACACGAAGAATCAATCAAGAATTGAATCCAACGTTAGAAATCGATTAGGAATCGATCTAATGTGTTCTGTGAACTTGGAGAACGATTTGGGAGGTCTCTGGACGGCTAGGGTACGTCTGTAATCGTAATGGGATGAATGCTTAAGTTTTTCCACGAATTGGGTCTATTTATAGGTTAGTATTGTTCAATCGTGCGACTGGGCCATAAGTATGGTTCAGTCGTGCGATTGAACCATGCGGTTGATTCATCCGTAGGACCTGGTATTTGAACGAAATACCTAGTGATTAGCGTGTTAAACCAACTCAAATAGTGCGGAATCCTATTTGATTGGCGATCCAATCAATGAGAAAACACGAAGAATCAATCAAGAATTGAATCCAACGTTAGAAATCGATTAGGAATCGATCTAATGTGTTCTGTGAACTTGGAGAACGATTTGGGAGGTCTCTGGATGGCTAGGGTACGTCTGGAATCGTAATGGGATGAATTCTTACGTTTTTCCACGAATTGGGTCTATTTATAGGTTAGTATTGTTCAATCGTGCGACTGGGCCATAAGTATGGTTCAGTCGTGCGATTGAACCATGCGGTTGATTCATCCGCACGACTGAATGTTCAGTCGTGCGATTGAGTCAATCTTCTGTGTCAATCATACGACTGATCCAGTCTCCTGGTTCAGTCGTGCGATTGAGTCAATCGTAGGAAGTTATTCATGCGTGTGGTCCATTCGCATGGGCCATTTGCATGAGAACTTCATTAAGTTAAGTTTGAATGTTTTAATTAATATAACATAATGTGCAATCATTCAAACAATCATAAACCCAATCAATTCAATCACGACTCATTAATGAAATATTAAACATTACAAGTAACACACAATTCATGTCATTTCATTAATCAATACAATTACATCATAATCAGACAAACAAGATTCATTACATTACAAATCATGATCTAGGGACATACATGTATCAACAAACTCCCCCTTGGACCTAGATCTATCTAATCTCTTGTCTTCTGCAAACCTCCTTATACTTCTTGTACTTCTACCTCTTTGGTGACTCCTGCGTGAATCTCAAACGCAAAGCAAAGTCGTATAACGTTGTGGAACTGGAGGGCTTGTACAATGTCTTGTGTGTCATAGAACAGGTGGCCACTGGTATAATGTATAGACATCATTAGCAGACAAGTGGTTAGCCACATCGGGTCGAATACCCTGATAGTATCCATTTGGCCCTCTTTATTCAGAACTATGACAGCTTCAGTAGTTCTCCAATCATAGTACCACCATTTGAAGTGTGGAGTGAAGTCCTGTGGCATTTCCCTGAGAGGGATTCTCGACATAGTGCGCGAGGACTCCACTTCAACACAATCTTGGGCTTGCCAGTAATGGCATCAACCTCAGACCTTCTATATACCTCGTAGGCTGTTGTGGTCTGAAGTTAACCCATCTGGTGTGGTACTCCTTCTTAAGGGCAGCCTCGAACCAGCCTGACATCTTTCTTGGGTCAGCATACAGCAGCTTTAGCTTAGCCAGCTGGTTGAGCTCAAAACCAGGTAGAGTCTTCAGATCATGTGGAAACCTGAAGTACTCTATGCCCTGTTCCCTCTTAACGCATACGCGTTAAGGTCATCAAAATAAGCCCATGCAATAATCCTGCCTGACACCTAATGGTGTTCTTGACTCTGTAGAGCTTGGTGTAGGCATCTTTCTTTGGTGCAGCACGCTGGGCTCTCACTTCTTCAAAACAGGCAGCCCACTCAGCCTTTCGAATGTCTACGTCATCATTTGAGGCTTGGGCTGTTCCTTCGGTCTTTTCGGTTTCCTGCTCCATCTTGTCGAGTACCTCAAACGTATCACTGACTAGGGACTCACCCAGATTGGGGACCACATTACCCTCGTTGTCAGCGTACTGAGGGTACTCTTCTGCAGTAATATCTTCAACCTCAACTTCATCAACGTCATTTAGTTCTTCATCACTGGTTGAATCAACTGTTGGAGCATCCTTGACAATTTCATCAGGATTGAGTCTGAACATCTCTGCCAGTTGCTCGTTAGATAGGTCATGAATTATTTCCCTTCTTCAGGGGTATAACTCACAGACCTTCTTACAATCCTTTGCAGATCAAGAATCATGGTTTATTGAGTCTTGACCTGTTGAAGGGAGCAATGTCAAACTCATCCCTTTGAAAGTTTGGATCTGTTTGATTTAAACATTCAACACATAAACCATTAGTAAGTAATCAAACAGAATTATATCAACTTAATATATAAACATTCAACACACTTGTTTTTCATTACATGATTCAAATACAAAATAAATAAATATATAAGACATCTAATCTGTACTTTTGTCTTGAATCATGGGCGCGTCGCTCGGAGGAGCAGAAGTGGTAGATGACTGGTCCTGTCGATGCTTCGATCTTCGCTCTTGACCAGAAGCAGAGGCCGATGCAGCCGCATCCCCTCCTTCTGCTTCGTCATCATCATCTCTACCTTCTGTCCTTTCTTCCTCAGTCTCTTCATCATCCTCATCATCCTCTCATCTTCATCATCATCGTCATCATCACCATCTCCATCATCCCCATCACCCTCCTTTATCTTCAAGGGCTCATCCTTTGACCCCTTTAACCTCAGCATAATCGTCTTGTTGGTAGTCTCCAACTCCTCTATACGTTTGGCTGACTGGGCCTGCTGGTCCTGGAGTTGGGACATCTCGACTCTCTGAGCATCGATTAGCTGGGTCTGCTGATCTATCACCCGAGCCTGCTCTGCCATCTGCTGAGACTGGGCAGCAGTCAGGTCGGTCAGTTGGCGAATCTGTGCCGCCTTCTCCTCATCTGCAGCTAGCAGGCGCATCACTATACGGTTAAGCGCCGACAGCTGCTCCTCTACCCCGATGTGAGGTAGAGTAGATCAATACATGTGATGGCTGGGCTGAAGGTCCGGCATGATGTGAGGTGGTGGTGGTAGTAGCAGTAGTGAATATGGGTCGGTAAGCATGTGCTGGTGATGTAGGTGTGAACGGTATGGTGGTGGATGGGAAGGATACAGTGGTGGTAGGTAAGGTGGTGTGCTGTGGTAGCAGTAGTGGATGTGGTGGCTGTGGGTGATGGGTGGTATGCAGTGGAGGTGGTAGTGGTGGCTGTGGTGGTGGAAGTAGTGGCAGCAGTGGTAACGAAGGTCAGGCGACGCTTCTTCTTCTTCAATCCATGGGGTTGAGCCATCCTCTTCCTCCTAGTCCCGGTGGAAGTGGATGCTCCCCCTGCAGCTCTGCCCACTGAACCCGGAACATAGCTAGGGTCAGTCTCTCTCTCTGAGGAGTCCCGAGGGTGTTCACCAACCACCCTAAGCCCGTGGTCTGTGGGAACAACTTTGCTTCCCACAGTCCTAGTGAGGGGCTCCTCATCCGACTCCTCCTCCTCTTGATCACCAACAATGAACTCCTGATGGAAACCGGCCGTCTCAGCAACCTCTCCGTCAGTGGCAGACCCCGGGGGAATAACATCAGAATCAGTGCCTCTATGTGGAGCAGGCATATCATCCCCGACGTCGCCGCTATCATCATCATCAGAATCCATATCTGGTAGAAGCAATCTCTCATCATCGGAGTCGCTGTCATCATGACGCCATTTGCGTCTGCCAGGCGCCACATACTGCTCGTTGTCCAGGTGGCCAATCAGTCTCTTCACTTGGGGCTTTACCTGCTTTCCCCTGTAAACTCTCATCCTGCCCAGAGTAGTATCATCCATAATCTCCAAGGCCACTGCGTCATGACTCTCTTTGGGCAACTGTGGCAGCTTCTCGTTGAAGACGAGCTGTAAGAATCTGGGGTACATACAAAACCCCTCTTTACCCTTGGCCTCCAAGTTCTCCACCAAGTAGGAGAATATCATGCTGGAAAAACTGAAGGGGTGGTTCAGAACCAGTGCCACGTAGGCATTTTGAATCTGGTCTGAGAGGTCGTCAAACCCACCCCTCCTCGATGCCACACACTTGAGGATCACGTGTGCTAAGTACTTGTACTGGGGGCTCAGGTTGCTCTTGTTGAGCACACCTGAGTTGATGTCCCCAGCGTACTTTATCCTCAGGAAGCATCCTCTCACTGTCAACGGATGTAGTCTAGTAGGTGATCAGTGTCGTCCCCAAACTCTAGGACCCTCTGAATGTCAGCAGAGATCTCAATATCATGGCCCAATATGGAGCTCCTAATGCAGTACGGCTCACGGGAGCGGTCCACCGAGGCATTCTCCCAGAATGCCTGATGGAGTGATCTATATGGCGTGCAAGGCGTGGAGATAGCCTTATGAATCCGGGACCGTCTCAGAAAGGCTATAATGTCAGTAAACTCGGCCCCGTTCCTGGTGGTGTGATCCAAATGAGCACAGATGTTGTGCTTTGGATTTATGGACCACCTTTCTGCCATTTTCCTGAAACACACAAGACATAGAACCATTAGTACATAAGACATGAAAAATTCTGTTCTAAGTGTAAAGTTGAAAATCATTCTGATTCATTCGTGCGAATGAATCATGCGACTGAAGTCAGTCGTCTGTTCTTTCATGCGACTGGACTCATTCTGGTCAATGTGACATGCGATTGGGTTCAGTCTGCTGACTGAGTCTGCGAATGGTTCAGTCGGCCGACTGAGCTCAATCGTATGGTTCATTCGGCCGAATGACCCAATCGCAAGATTCAATCGTGCGAATGAAGTTCATCCGGACGACCAGTCGCCTGTCTCAGTTGTTCAGTCGCCTGTGGTTCGAGTCTTGATCAATACAAGTGATTTAACATGGATACCGGTTCAATATACTCGCATTCTTGTTACTAATAACCTATTAACCTTAATTTTAACATTTTGCATGGTTATAAGTGGTTATTAGGTCACGTTCTGTGTGTTTCTTGTTTTCGTTCGAACATTCACCCAATTAGGGTTCAATCCTTCTGATTTCAATGAACCAAGACTTCAATCTACCTGTATAATGAATGGCGAACGTCAGTGAATCAAAAGCAACGATAAAACTAGGGCTAATAAAATTTTGGCAGCGTAACGGTAGGGAGTGCGATTTAGGGGCGATTGGGAGTGATGAGTGAAATGCGATCGACAGAGCCCTTTAAATACTGAAGCTGGGCTCAGTCGGCCGACTGGCCTCAGTCGCCCAGTTCATTCGGGCGACTCAGGCTCAATCGTACGATTGGCCCAACCAGTCGCATGCAACTGACCGACTGAGTTCAGTCGGTCGACTGGCTCAGTCGTGCCTTTCATTCGCATGTTCAGTTGACCGAATGAGTTTCAATCGGTCGACTGACTCATTTGCCCTCTTCCAATCGGTCGAATGGGTTATTCTGATGATCCATTCGTGCGAGTGGAAGCCATTCGCATGGTTGGTCCATTCTCATGGTCCAATCGTGCGAATGGGTCACACTTAGTTAATTTTCTGCCATTTATACCAATTTACATTTAAACCCTTTTAAATTAATTGAAATTAACGTTATGATCCTTTGATCATCTCAGACATGATCATTTTATCTTGAAAATATTTTGATCACCTCAGACGTGATCCTTTTAAACACTTTAGTCACCTCAGACGTGACCCTTTTAAAAACACTTTGTCACCTCAAACGTGACTATTTTAAACTTTCAAAGCACATATGGTCATCTCAGACATGACCCTTTTAGTGAGTTGATTCCTTCTGATTTTCCTGATGTAGCCCGACACAAGACTAAAATTAAAATTAAAAACAACTAACTAATTTAAAACCTTAAACTAATTACATAAACAAACTTATTTTGGCTTTTTGTGAGAGATAAATCCAGAGATTGATACTACGGGATTTGGTTCGGGAGTAGACAGCTTCAACTTAGATTGATCATATCTGGATCAATTCAATTTTGGAATCATACAGGTAAGTCAAATCATTTGGGACTAGTTATTAAAACTTTTGATGCTCAAATTCTCGGTGTTCATCCAGAGTCGTTAGCAACTTAAGGAAATCATACTGAAACTCTTAGATTTTCACATTGATTTGAACTTTTGAGAATGTAGCCACAATGATTGTCAGTATGTTTGTCCACTTAAATCCATACACAGACTTTTGACACAGACTGGTGACTGATTTAGGTTTAATTATTTCAACTAACATTTGTGGATCCCACACTTATATGGTAATCAACATTCCTCAGGAGCTTTTGAGCGGTCTACGGGTATTATTACAAGAAGAGACTATTCTTAGAGCTTTCAAAGAGAAGCCTGTCCTCAGGTCAGTGCCATCGCACAGCAGAGAGGCGGCAAACAACAATGAATTCTAGAATATCTAGGTTATGCTTATCCTCAGGTCAGTGCCATCGCACAGCAGAGAGGCACACAACCTATCTCCTTGTTAGAGCAGCTTATTTTTTTTACACAAAATGCACCAACAACATAAGTCATTAGCTTTATTGCATTTGTCTTTCATTTTTTCTTGCTTTGCTCTAATTATGGTCATCCGCACACATTTGTGGCGTTTAAATGCTCATTACCCCTTATTGGAATATTTTGATTGTGTTAACCAGTGATAAGATGGAAGCCCACAGTCAGTTGAACAACTTAGTTTGATCTTGAGATCACCAATCAGGTCTAATTGTCTATTGTGTTGAATCTACCAACATATCATTTGTGGTCTAGCAGCCTCTAAGTCTACTTTCTTTGTGTCACCTTAGGAGTTGCCAGTTTTCTATCATCTTTCCTTTTTATATTGCTTAGACTACACAGACTTATACTTTGAACTTTTGCATCTTTTCAAAACTTAAATTTTTAAAGTCCCTCTTGATTTGTTCCTGTGTACTATCATTTTCCAAAGGTATTGAATCGGTATCACAGACACAATCTACCTTATTTCAGCTAGTTACTCCTTCTCCCTCATTTTTTTTTTTTTTTAATGTTAACTTGCTGACATATTCTCCCCCTAAAATACTAAAATCATTTCTGGTTTAATTATTTTAGGATTTTAATAAACAGCAAAATAACATGAGTTTAAATAAAACAGACGAAAATAAAACAAATAAAATAAAATAAAAAAACTTTAACTAAACTACATCGGACTACACATTATCATCATCAGGAATTACCTCACTTTTCTTTTTAACGCCGTTGACCTCTAGCAAATATTGAAAACGTGGTTTATCAAAGGCTTTAGTATAGAGGTCAGCGCGTTGAAAATCAGTATTAATTTTAACCACATCAATTAAGTTCTTTTCAAAGCAATCTCTTATGAAATGGTATTTAATACCGATGTGTTTGGTCTTAGGATGTTGAACCGGATTTTTAGTTACTGCAATTGCAGCAGAGTTATCAACAAAAATAGGAGTAGATGAGAATTTTAAACCGTAATCCCGCATTTGCTGTTGAATCCAGATGATTTGTGAACAGCAACTTGCAGCAGCAGCAACATATTCGGCTTCACAGGTTGACAATGCAACCGATGTCTGCTTCTTACACTGCCAGGTAACTAATCTTCTCCCAAAGAATTGACACCCCGCTGATGTAGACTTGTAGTTCATCTTGCAGCCCCCGTAATCCGAGTCACTATACGCGGTAAGCTCAAAGTCATCATCATGAGGATACCACAATCCAAGTGTGGGTGTACCCTTCAGATAACGAAAAATCCTCTTGACCCCGATCAGATGGTTGACCTTTGGTTTAGCCTGATATCTAGAACATAAACATGTAGCATACATAATATCAGGTCTTGAGGCAGTGAGATACATGAGGGATCCAATCATTCCTCGGTACATAGTGGCATCTACAAGATCTCCATTCTCATCAGGTGCTATATCATGATTCGTAGCAAGTGGAGTCCCAGCAGCAGAAGCATTCTCCATGTCAAAGCGACTGAGAATGTCTCCTACATACTTGGTCTGATGTAGAAAGATCCCATTAGGTGTTTGATCCACCTGTAACCCGAGAAAGAACTTCATCTCCCCCATAGCACTCATCTCAAACTCTTTCTTCATCACTGCTTCAAACTCTTTGCATAACTCTTCGTTCTTTGACCCGAAGATTATGTCATCAACATATATCTGTACAAGCAGTAGGTCGCCATCCTTTTCTTTAATAAACAGTGTACAGTCAATGACTCCCCTGCGAAAGCCGTGTTTCACAAGATGAGTCGAGAGTTTCTCATACCAAGCTCGAGGAGCTTGATGAAGCCCATATAAAGCTTTGTCGAGCTTGTAAACTCTATCCCGATGATAAGGATCTTCAAATCCCTCGGGTTGACTTACATAGACTGTTTCCCTGATTTCCCCATGAAGGAATGCACTCTTCACATCTAATTGGTAGACTTTAATCTTCATGTACGATGCATAGGCAAGGAAGATACGAATAGCTTCCATCCTTGCCACGGGTGCAAACACCTCATTATAGTCAATCCCCTCGACTTGGCGAAAACCTTGAACCACCAGTCGAGCTTTGTTCCTGATAATGACTCCTTGGTCATCCTTCTTGCATTTTAGTACCCATTTGGTGCCAATGACTTTAGCACCTTTAGGTCTATCAACCAGAGTCCATACACCTAACTTCTTGAACTGCAGAAGTTCTTCTTGCATGGCACTCACCCACGCCTCATCATTTAGTGCCTCACTGACATATTTTGGCTCAACCTGCGAGACAAAACATCGATAAGCACCATCATGAATGTAACCCTTCTCCATAACTGAGGCGTAATCAGCTGAGTATAGCTGATTTCGGGTTTGTACTCCTGATCTGACATCCCCAATAACATTGTCAAGGGGATGATAGACGTTTAGTCGTGATCCTGGAGTAGTAGGAACAGCCACCTCAGAACCGAGATTATGAACATTTGGTTCTGCATCTGAGGTAGTTGGAGTTTGAGGTTCCGAAGTCGAAGGTGCATCACTCGTAGATGCTTGTGGACTTTCAGAACTGGAACCTGTTCCTCCTGACTGTTCTGGTCATCTGCTTCAGTTTCATCTTCAGAGGAGGAGTCACTGTCATCGACTACTCCCCCTGACTGAGTAGATGATTCTCCCTGTGTGCTAGATGGTGTATTCAGAATATCATACATTCCTAGTAGCTAACTCATCATCCGAGGGAGAGAGAGGGATGTTGAAGGACTTGAAGAATCCATCATAATCGAAGAAGTATGCAGGTCCTTTGCCTGTAGGTGGTGTGGTATATCTCTGAACGTCGACATTACACCACACTTCTACAAGACCCGTTGAGTTATTGTAAACTCGCTTGTTCGGTATGTTGTATCCTAGAAAGATTCCTTCATCTGCCTTCTCGCTGAATTTGCCTTCTTGTGTCTTCTTCAGAAGTGTACACGGCGCGCCAAAAGGTTCAAGATACTCCAAATTCGGTTTGCGTCTTTGTAGTAGCTCATAACATGTCTTTCCGTGGCGCTTGACTATTAGGACTCGATTCAGTGTATAACATGCATTTGCCACTGCCTCATTCCAGAATTGGATAGGCAGTTTCGAGTCCGCCAACATAGTCCGTGCAGTCTCTATCAAGCTTCTGTTCTTCCTCTCAGCAACACCATTCATCTGAGGCGTGTAGGCAGAAGTGAATTGATGCACAATTCCCTTTTCCTTGCAGTATGCCTCCATCCATTGATTCTTGAATTCTGTCCCGTTGTCTGAGCGTACTTGTCTAACTTTTAGCTTGTAGAGAGATTCCAGTGTGGTTACTAATTCCTTGAATGACTCAAATGTTTCTGATTTGGATTTCAGAAACATTACCCAAGTGAACCTTGAGTAGTCATCAGTGACCACAAAACAGTACAAGTCGCCTGCAATGCTCCTTGTACTGACTGGACCAAACAGATCCATGTGAAGAAGTTCAAGAGGAAGTTCTATTGAATGAACTTTCTTTTCCTTATGAGACTTCTTTGTCTGTTTGCCTTTCTTGCAAGCTACACAAAAGTCAGGAAGTTGGAAGTTCTTGACATTTACTCCTCTCACTAAATCCTTCTGAATCAAATGATTCATCTTCCTTTGACTAATGTGTCCCATTCTCCTATGCCAGGAGATTGAGTCCTTCTCAGTAGCTTTAGATAGAAAGCACTGAACCTCATGATCCGTTGTAGCAGCTGTTGACAGATCCAAGACATAAAGGTCTTTATATCTTGAAGCAGTCATCAGAACTTGGTCCTCTGGGATCATGTATTCTTTCTTCAGCACGTAACACTTCTTGTTGTCGAAGATGACTTTAAATCCTTTATCGCAGATTTGGGAAACAGAAAGTAAGTTATTTTGAAGTTGTTGAACGTAGTTCACCTTATCAAACTTAACTTTCTGATTTCCCACTTCTCCCTGAGCTGTGATGTAGCCTCCCTTGTTTCCTGCAAAGGAAACATGCCCTCCTTTTATTTGTTTGACGTTTGATAAAAGGGCTCTATTTCCTGTCATGTGCCTGGATGCTCCGCTGTCTATAATCCACGTGTTAGTCTCAGCACTGTATCGAACACCCTGCACATACAAAGTAAATGAATTAGTTTAGGTTAGGAACCCAAGCCTTTACTGTCTTGGGTTTCCCAGAGGCATCACACATCATAAACTCCACCCATTGACCCTTAGAGGGTGAGGGTAGCTCAGGTTCCTTCTTGTCATCAGTATCAGACACGCAGGATGACTTCTCTTTCCATAAGCCAGATTTGTGCAATGCCTGTTTATGATAAACAGTCGTCTGGCTTACAGGTTGGACTTTAGGTTCACTAGATCTTCTAGGTGGAGTCAAAGAACTCCTCTTAGAAGACCTAGGTCTAGAGTCCTGAAGATCAATCTTCTTCCTAGGTGTCTGATAGAAAGGACAAAGGAAGCAATGTGTCCACATTCTCCACAGTTGTAGCATGACCTGCTATCAACTTTATGAGTAGACTTTCTTTGTGGAGAAGTGCGTGACACTCTAGTAACATCAATCACTTTAGGTTTTGACTCTTGTATGTTTGATGTTTTCTCTGGTTTAACAAAATTACTGTTTTAGCCTGTTTAACATGTTCCACTTTTTGGTTAACTGGTTTTTGACTTGAAGCATGTGAAAAATTAACGTTTGAAGTCCTTTTAGGTTCTGATTTGACTCTGTTTGACCCTGACTTTAAGTTAACTTTTTCAAATTCATTTTCCAGATTAACGCAAGGCAATTTACCCTTTGCCTTTGAAGTGGCCTCCTTTTGTTTCTTTCCAGATTCAGTAGATGAACATGATGTGTCTGGATCAGTAACAAGAGGAGTAGTCACCACATGATCCTTGATGGGGTTATTATTTACTGGTCTAGACTTAGTGTTCATCAAGGTCTCAGGTGGTGGTGGAACCACTTTGTAGCCTAATCCCTCCCTATTATTCCTTTCTCTCACTAAGTGTTGAACTATGTGTGAAGAGCTAGTCCAACTATGCAGTTTCTGTTTTAATGAATTAACTTCTACTTCTAGAACTGCCTTTTGCTTCTTAGTGTCTTCTAGGGAGTTTAGATAGTACCTAATGTCATTTGCTTGGTTAAAGGCAACTACTTCAGTTTCCCTAAGCTGTTTAGTCAATAGGTCTATCTTTTCTTTATAACTATGCTCATTTTGTTTTAGTACTCTATTAGCCTCAGTGCACAGTTGTCAATCTTTTACTAAGTTATCATTATGATCTAATAACCTAGCAAATTTGTCATCTATGCTATTCCTAAAAGTATCACAGTCAGAACAAGCATGATTATTAAACATTTGGTCAGTTGTACTTACCTGTGTTGGTTCAGAAGAGTTTGCCATCAACGCAGCATCAGATGTCTCTGGTTCTGGTGATTCTGACTTTTCTGTCTCTGACGTGGAAGTCTCCTCCTTTGGCTTGTAACTGACCTCAGCTGCAGTTGTTTCTTCACTATGTGACATTGCTATCTCAACTGCTAGATCACCTTCACTCGCAGAATCATCATCAATATCCTCAACACTGGCAATGTTAGATTCTCCTGGTGAGACAAACCTAAAACTCCAATCCTGTCCTTCATCATCATGAGCAGTCAAGGCTTTTGGATCCTTGTTTGATGAAGTAGAACTGGAGGCTTGCTTGTCTTGGCGAGTAAAGGACGAGAACGGGTTCCCATTACCCGTCTTCTTTGGCTTGACACATTCTCTCTTGAAGTGCCCCTTCTCTCCACAGTTGAAGCAGGTCACTTTGCTCTTGTCAAAGCCAAATGTGGTATCCTTAGTAGCTACCAGGTTCTGTCCAGTCTTCTTAACAAACTTCTTCGCCCTTCGGACAGCGCTAGCTAAGGCCCACATTATATCCATCCTCTCAAGCTCCATTTCGTCCACCTGCTCGTAGTCCTCATCTGCCAGATGGCAGTTTCCAATCTTCCCAGCAACAAGTCCATCATATGAATGGACCACTGCAGCTAAAAGATCCATATGCTCTCGTGCTACTTCTACGGTCACATTACCGAGGTTCTCGGTCTTCAATTTGGTAGCACTTGCTTCTGATCCAATATAGTGGGTACATGATGACCCTGACATGTCTGATCCAGAAGGAGAAGCATGTGAAGGACCTGACGAGCTAGACACAAAAGCAGTTTGGAGAGGTGCTCCAGATGTCTTAGCTTGAGGCGTGGCGTTGTATATAGCTGGATTTTGTGTGTACGCAGACTTCTGAGCTCTATACTTCATCCTTAGCGCTTCTTCTCGCAACTTAAGAATAAAGTCATTTATATCCAGCTTTATAAGCATTTCATTCTGTCTAAGGTTAGACACGAATGAAGCCCACTTATCAGGCAATCCGTCTGCGAAGTTGCTCACTTTCTCTTCCATAGTCGTTTCAACTCCATGTGTATGCAATTCGCTCATCAAGTGGTAGAATCTGTCTATGACTTCGTCTAAACTCTCGTTACCAATAGATGAGAAGTTATCGAATTCCTTATTTAACTCCTTTGCCTTGATTGCCTTCAATGACGCATTCCCATCATATCTCTTCTCTAGCTCATCCCACAGTTTCTTGGACTGCTTATTCTCTGAATACTGGTGGAATATGTCTTTGGGGATAGACTGAGTGATCAATGCATAAACCCTTTTCTCTGCATTGTACTTTACTTTCTGTGCGTCTGTCATCCCGCTTAACGTTAACTTAACTCCATCAGCTCCCACCGGTGTACTATAACCGATCTCAATGGCTTCCCGCAAATTAGGATCTACTCCATTGAGGTAGATCTCAAAACGTTGTTTCCAGTGGGGAAACTCATCTAAAGTCAAGAGCTTTGGTGGTTTATTGTGATTACCCACCTCACTCTCAAGCAACAGCAGGTTCTGAATCCTCGAGTCCTTCCCAGCAGTAAAGGCTGACATCTGATCTTCCATGGCTAATAAACTTAGAATCTAATCAAACAAACTTTCACTGATGCGACTGAAGGATGCGAATGGTCTAATCGTGCGTATGAACTCTGCGACTGGTTCAATCGTGCGGCTGAACTGGGCGATTGGTTCAGTTGTGCGAATGAAACTGGTGCGTATGAGCTATGCGAACGAACGGTTCAGTCGGCCGAATGAGGGTGCGACTAGGTCCAATCGTGCGTATGAGCAATGCGAATGGAGTCCAGTCGTGCGAATGGGTCACTCGTGCGACTGAAGCTGCTGTTTTGCGAAAATTTCTAGGTTTGACGGGTTTCAGCCGTAAAAGTTCGAAATTTCACAAGTCCTAATCGTCTAAGTCCGTAGAAACCAAACTTCGATGAGCAGGGAACGTCCAAGATCACTTTTGATGCCAAAGATTGCGTTTTTAGTGCAAAAACACAAACTTTTATGCAATCTTGATTGAATCAACACGTAATCAAGAGCCAAAGCTCTGATACCACTTGTTAGGACCTGGTATTTGAACGAAATACCTAGTGATTAGCGTGTTAAACCAACTCAAATAGTGCGGAATCCTATTTGATTGGCGATCCAATCAGTGAGAACACACGAAGAATCAATCAAGAATTGAATCCAACGTTAGAAATCGATTAGGAATCGATCTAATGTGTTCTGTGAACTTGGAGAACGATTTGGGAGGTCTCTGGACGGCTAGGGTACGTCTGGAATCGTAATGGGATGAATTCTTACGTTTTTCCACGAATTGGGTCTATTTATAGGTTAGTATTGTTCAATCGTGCGACTGGGCCATAAGTATGGTTCAGTCGTGCGATTAAACCATGCGGTTGATTCATCCGCACGACTGAATGTTCAGTCGTGCGATTGAGTCAATCTTATGTGTCAATCATACGACTGATCCAGTCTCCTGGTTCAGTCGTGCGATTGAGTCAATCGTATGAAGTTATTCATGCGTGTGGTCCATTCGCATGGGCCATTCGCATGAGAACTTTATTAAGTTAAGTTTGAATGTTTTAATTAATATAACATAATGTGCAATCATTCAAACAATCATAAACCCAATCAATTCAATCACGACTCATTAATGAAATATTAAACATTACAAGTAACAAACAATTCATGTCATTTCATTAATCAATACAATTACATCATAATCAGACAGACAAGATTCATTACATTACAAATCATGATCTAGGGACATACATGTATCAACAGGAGTGGTTTCTGGCTATGGGTGTCATGGAAACCTTACAATCAGTCATGTTGAATCTTTTAAGTATGTGTTGTACATACTTTGACTGACTTATAAAGATGCCATTGTCAACTTACTTCACTGGAATTCCAAGAAAGAAATTGAGTTCCCCATGGCACTCATTTCAAACCTGTCCTTCATCAGCTTCTCAAAGTCTTTGCAGAGCTTTAGATTAGTTGACCCAAAGATAATGTCATCTACATATACTTGAACTAGTATTATGTCATTTCCTGTTCCTTTGATGAAGAGAGTTCCATCAATAGTACCTCTTTTGTAGCCATGCTGATAGAGATACTGAGATAGAGTCTCATAACACTTCCTTGGTGCTTGGTGTAGCCTATAAAGAGCTTTATCAAGCCTGTGGACATAATCAGGATGATCAGGATCTGCAAACCCAGGTGGTTGTCTAACATACACCTCTTCATCAATCACCCCATAGAGAAAAGCACACTTGACATCAAGTCGGTAGACCTTGAAGTTCTTGGATGTAGCAAAAGCTAGGAATATATACTAACAGCTTCAAGTCTTGCTACAGGAGCAAAAACATTTGTGTAGTCAATTCCTTCTTCTTGAGTATACACTTGAACAACTAGTCTTGCCTTTTTCTTGATGACAAGTCCTCTATCATCCTTCTTATTCTTGAACACCCATTTGGTTCCTATAGTAGTCTTCCCTTGAGGAAGAGAACATAGGTTTCAAACATTTGCCTTTTGAATTGAAGCAGCTCCTCTTGCATAGCTTCAACCCAACTTTCATCCTTTAGAGCCTCATCAATCTTCTTTGGTTCTATCTGAGACAAGAAACAAGAGTGATGACAAACATTTGCATCATGGGTTTTTCCACTTTTTCTTACCCCTGGGGATCAACATCTCCAATGATGTTTGTGGTAGGGTGAAACTTGTGGATCCTTAGCTGAGGGATCACAGTAAGTTTCTTAGACATATCTAAATTAGAAAAATTCTGATCTGGCAAAGAGGATTCACCTTCCATATCAGCACACTTATCAGATTGACTTGACCCAATGAGTGTGTGACATCATTGATGTTGTCTTCAATGGAGTGGTTATCAGCATCAAGAAATTCCTGATCACTTTTACTACCACCATTTTCTCCAACATTTAAAGCTCCTTCATCCGAGTTTTATGCCTTTAAGCTTGAATTTGAAGGCACCCTAGAAGTATCAGCAGGATTTGTCATTGATGTGCTGGTAGAAACTTCATTTGCAGGATTAGTTACCACTTGAGCTGAATATGTGTAGCTTGAAGGTCTTCTTAGCTCAAATCTTGGGTACGGATCACCTATAGGTAGTATATCTGTGGACCCCGAAACATGCTCAGAAGATTTGTTAAAACAGTTGGTAACTAAATCAAGATCAAATAGCCAATCTGGACCAGAACCTTTCACACTGGGAGTATGCTCATTGAAAGTCACTGGCTGACTCCTCAATTACTCTAGTTCTGAGATTGTATACTCTATAAGCTTTAGCTTGAGAAAAGTATCCAATAAAGTGTCCATCATCTGATTTCTCAGCAAACTTAGCAATTTGATCTTTGGTATTCAAAATGGTACATGGACATCCAAATGACCTGAGAAAACCAATGAAAGGTTTTCTATTGTGCCAAAGTTCATAAGGAGTCTTACCATGTGTCTTAACTACTAAAACTATGTTTTGCACATAGCAAGCAGTGTTCACTGCCTCTGCCCAAAAGGTTATGGGCAGATTAGAGTCAGACAACATAGTTCTTGCAGCTTCAATTAGTGTCTTGTTTCTCCTCTCAGCAACACCATTTTGCTGAAGAGTCCTGGGAGCACTATATTGTCTTGTAATACCTTTTCCATCACAAAATGTATCAAGGATTTGGTTCTTGAATTCAGTTCCTTGATCACATCTTATGGTTTTGACCTTGTGATCACATTGATTCTCATCCTTAGTTCTAAGAAAGAAGACCCAAGTGAATCTTGTAAAGTCATTTATGATCACCAAACAATAAGAGGTCCTTCCTAGAGTCATTACACTGGTGGGGCCAAAGAGATCCATATGTAATAAGTGTAGGGGATTAGTGATGGAGTTTCTTTCCTTTGGCTTGTGAGATACCTTGTGTTGCTTCCCTTTCAGGCATGCATCACAGTGGTTATCACTTGTAAACTCTTTCTTTGGTATTCCAGTTACCAAATCATTTTTAATTAATTTATTCATATTTTTTAAGTTTACATGGCACATTCTTTTATGTCAGAGGAAAGACTCATAACTATTTGCTTTAGATAGAAAGCATGAAACTTCTCCTGAGGGAGATGTTTCTTGCAAATCCATCTTGTACATGTTCCATTTCATGGGGGCTCTTAGCAGGATGTGCTCATGAGGAATGACCACCCCGGGCCGTAGAACAATGGACACATGCTCAATAAAGAGCATTTTATGACTCTGATCATAAAATTGGGATACACTCAGAAGATTGTACCCAAGCTCCTAAACAAAGTTCTTCTCAATGCTGAGCTTACCATTTGTGACTTTGCCCCTTCCTATAATGTAACCTCCTGCATCTCCTCCAAAAGCAACTGGTCCTCATGGCCGAGGGCCTCCTGCTCTGAAGCAGCTCCTGGGAAGGGAGAGTTAAAAGAGGGAAAACAGGCTGTGTGACACAAAACCCATCCCTTCAAACTTTTGGAGTAGTGACCTATTGCCTGTCATGTGCCTGGAACAGCCACTGTCAATGATCCATACATTTTTTTGTCTTGAGCTGTTCCTGCACAAAAAAGATGATTAGTTACATTTGGAAACCTAAGCCTCATTGGTCTTGGGCTCATCAAAAGAAGTTGAAGACAATGCAATAATAATTGATCCTATAATCATGTTTTGAGGATCATTTGCTGATGTTGATGAAAAACTTTCAGCCACTTGGTCTTTCTTTGTCTTTCATACCACCTTTGGAAGCTTAAACTTGACCTTCAATACTTCGGAAGTTTTGATGACTGGACATTCGGAAAATCTTGCTTTCACTGCAGCAGGCTTTAATACTTCGGAAGTGTTCCTTTCTTCCGAGACCAAATTTTCTTCCGAAGGCAAGTTTCCACTTGTCTTCTTCTTCAATTTGGAGCTTCCGAAGGAAAAAGATTTTCCTTCCGAAGCTTGCTTCTTCTTCTCCAAACTCTTAGAAGTTTCTTTCTTGGTTATGTGGAGAGTACTCTTTGGATTGTAAACACAATCCTTAGCAAGCTGAGAGGTACTCCCACACATAACACAATCCATTTTCTTCCTTCAAGGAGTCTTCTTTTGTGAACAGGGCTGAACTTGATCACTTTCCTTCTCCATCTTCATCTTTGCAGATGTTGTGGCAATTCTTGTGGGAATAGAACTACCTTTGGAGCTAGATGGTTCAGGTTGTACAACAGTGATGCACAACTGATCAGCCTTCTTCTTGATGATGGAATGATTTGGACATGAACTAGAAATCTTGTTGTTGGAGTTCAAGTTTGTGTCTTCAGCCTTACCACTTCAAATCCTGCAGAAATGAAGACTTGTTTCTGTGTAGAGTTGAAGGTGGCCTTGATCTCTTGATTCTTCTTGGACTTTCTTTTGGCCTTCCTGATCAAGTTCTTTTTCTTTGACTTGATCATCCCAACAGCTTTACTCTCCTCAGAGGGATGGTGACCTTCTTAGAATTCTCTTCTTCACTCTTCTCAGAGCCATTCTTCACCATCTCCTCTTCATCCTCTTCAGTCAAGGGGTCTATGAGGGGAAGCTCATCTTCACAAGTTTCACACCTAGGAGATCTTACAGACAAGATTGTGAGTGGAGGAGCTATCTCACTAGATCCCAGTCCCTTCTTATTTTGATAACAAACTTTTGCATGAAAGGATGAGGATATTATGTTCTTGAAGGTCTCTTCTTCAAGAACACATTTTTTTGCCTTAGCTTTGCTGATCACAAGCTCAGCCTGGCATTCAGTCAACTTAGTTATGAGGTCTTTGATCTGAGTCCTGTAGTTTGTGTGCTCATGTTTAAGAGTTGAAATGGTTTTCTCTAAGTCCTTTATCTTTAGTTTATAGTCATTTTCAGCTCTTTTAAAATTAGCTTTTAAGATATTTAAGGACTCAAGATCAGATCTCATTTCTAAGTTATAGGACCTGTATCTATTTACTTTAGCAATACATTCAGGAGTACAAAGATGTTCCAATACCTTGGCTTCATCCTGGTCTGCCATAAGTGCTTGGTTTGGAGAAGCATCTTCCACCTGAAAGCTCCAGTCAAAGCCTCCTTCTTCAACAACAACTGTAACTTGCTGCTTTGGCTTCATTCTGGGGAGCTCTATCAGTGTAGTTTGGTCTGGCTTGTGTTTGACCACCATTTCTCCTTGGTGCCTTACACTCCTTTGCAAAGTGTCCCATCTGGTTACAGTTGTAACACTTTACTTTGCTTTTATCCAGCCCAAACTTTCCACTAGCTGCATTGCTTGGAAACTTCCTCCCTAACCTCTTGTAGAACTTCTTGGCTCTGTGAGTGAGAAGAGCCATCTGCTGAACTATCGCCATGTACTCCAGATCATCTGGATGGATACAGTCCAAGTCTTCAACGGTGAAGAGAAAGTTGCATGTGGTTTCATCAGTAGAGATAAAAGCATGAGAAGAACTTGTCTCTTGGAAAGGACTTCCGTGAGTGTAGCTTTCTCTTGGAGTCTCTGGGAAGGTGATGAAAAGACCCTTTTATGAGTTGTCAGGGTAGCATATAAGATAACGTTGTGGTTCAATGCGTTCCCTTTCAACCACATGGAGGGCTGAACTCAGTTGATTGCCGGAGTTACCAGATGAGTTTTGCATGTTCATCTCCATCTGGTATCCACTGAGAATACCATACAACTCTATAAGAGTAAGAGTCTTAAGGTTCTCGGTCCTCTTGATAATAACACAATAATGTGTCCATTGTCTAGGAAGAGAGGACATGAACTTCCTCACAATGTCTCTAGTCTCAAGATTTACTCCAAGATCCATTAGAGTATCTACAATCTCAACATACCTGAAGTATTGTTAAGTCATGGTTTCACCTACCATGAAGGTGAAGTTTTCAAACTGCTGCTTCAGGAGATCCTTCTTGTTCTCCTTTGCTTCATTGGACCCCTCATACATAAGCTTCAATGCTTCCCATAGTTTCTTGACAGTTTTACACTTATTGAAGCCTTTATAGATGGAGTTTGGAAGAGCGGTTTGAAGGTCTGTCACGCTTTTTTAACTATCTCTATTTTTTTTGTCTTCTTCAGAATAATCAGCCACAACCTTTGGAATCACACCACCACCAGTAGCAGAAGTGGTGCTTGGTATGTAAGTTCCTTGAACAACAGAGTCCCACATCCTGGAGTCTTGAGACTTGATGAAGCCTTCCATTCTTTGACATCAAGTATCAAATTCTTCAGGAGTGATCAGTGTAGACTTTGTCATAGTTCCAGTTTCCATATCAGCTTTAGTAATAGATGCCATTTGAGTTGGTAAGTATTTTGTGTGTGTGAGGGATCTTAAGATGGTGAGATCTTATATCAAGAGCCTGGAAAGCTTTGATACCAAATGCAGGACCGTTTGAAGGTATGCACTTACAACACAACAACACAATGAGGAGAGTTATTTAGAACACTTAACAGATCAAATAGGGAACTGGTTACTTATATGAAAGATGCTAAGGACACAAGTAAATATGTGAGCAGAACAAGATAGCAAACAACACAAGTGTATGGTTTTCAAGAATGTTGTATATTGCTTCTCAAGTTCTTTTACAAATGTTACAAAGCATGGAAAGAAAATTACAAGTACTTGAGATACTTTATACTACATCCTACAACCGGCCATACTTTGAAGGCCAGCTGGATACATAAGACTAGATGTAAGGATTCCTATAAGTCTGATGCAGCAAAAACATCTAAAGTCTCTCTGCATGCATGCACTAAAGAACTGAAGTAGAAATGTTTCGGAAGTTTTACACCCTGCACTAGAAATATTCTAAGTGTAAAATCTTCTGAAGCCAAGACCAACATCTTCCGAAGCCAAAAGTGAAGTCTTCAAAAGCTTTAAAGACAAAGTCTTCCGAAGCCAAAGAGTGAAGACAGATTTCTTCCGAAGACTTTTGAGGATATGCCTTTATCAGATGTACTTTACCATAAAGCTGGACCACCTTTCCGTTGCAACTCTGTAAAGTCACCAACTTACATGAGTTGGTGAAAGGTCCATGCTTTTGGTAACTGTACATTGAGGTCTTAAGTCCATGCTTTCTACTTTATGTACTTTGATCCTTTTTGTAATATATTAGGATGTGAGCTATGGCATGTCATAGTCACTAGTCAAAAGGCAAATCTGCCTTTTGACTCTACATTTGATTTTGTAGTTGTCTAGTCAATTGTATCCAGCTGGCTTTCAAAGTATGGCCGGTTGTAGAATGTAGTATAAAGTATCTCAAGTACTTGTAACTTTGATCGTATGCTTTGTAACATTTATAATAAAACTTGAGAAGCAATATATAGCATTCTTGAAAACTAATTACTTGTGTTGTTTGCCATCTTGTTCTGTCTCATATTTACTTGTGTTCTTAGCATCTTTCACAAAAGGTTAACCAGTTCCCTATTTGATCTGTTAAGTGTTCTAAGCAACTCTCCTCATGGTGTTGTTTTGTTGTAAGTGCATACCCTTCACCGGTCCTGCATTTGGTATCAGAGCATTTCAGGCTCTTGATATAAGATCTCACCATCTTAAGATCCCTCACACACACAAAATACTTAACAACTCAAATGGCAGCTATTACCAAAGCTGATATGGAAACTGGAACGATGAAAAAGTCTCCACTGATCACTCCTGAAAACTTTGATACTTGGTGTCAAAGAATGGAAGGCTTCATCAAGTCTCAAGACTACAGGATGTGGGACTCTGTTGTTGAAGGACCTTACATACCAAGCACCACTTCTGCTACTGGTGGTGGTATGATACCTATGGCTATGGCTGACTATTCTGAAAAAGACAGGAAGAGAATAGAGATTGATTAGAAAGCCATGACAGCCCTTCAAACTGTTCTTCCAAACTCCATCTACAGAGGCTTCAAGAAGTGCAAAACTGCCAAGCAGCTATGGGAAGCACTGAAGCTGATTTATGAGGGGTCTACTGAAGCAAAGGAGAACAAGAAGGATCTCCTGAAGTAGCGGTTTGAAAACTTCACTTTTAAGGTAGGTGAAACCATGACTCAACAATACTTCAGGTATGTTGAGATTGTGGATACTCTAATGGATGTTGGAGTAACTCTTGAAAACAGAGACATTGTAAGGAAATTTATGACCTCTCTTCCTAGACAATGGACACATTACTATGTTGTTATCAAGAGGACTAAGAACCTTAAGACTCTTACTCTCATAGAGTTGTATGGCATTCTTAGTGGCTACCAGATGGAGATGAACATGCAAAACTCATCCGGTAACTCCAGCAATCAACTGAGTTCAGCCCTCCATGTGGTTGAAAGGGAAAGCATTGAACCACAACATCATCTAATATGCTACCCTGACAACTCTCAAAAGGGCCCTTTCATCACCTTTCCAGAGACTCCAAGGGAAAGCTACACTCAAGGATGTCCTTTCCAAGAGACAAGCTCTTCTCATGCCTTTGTCTCTGCTGATGAAACATCAAGCAACTTTCTCTTCACCCTTAAATATTTGGACTGTATCCATCCAGATGATCTAGAGTATATGGAGATAGTCCAGCAGATGGCTCTTCTCACTCACAGAGCCAAGAAGTTCTACAAGAGAACAGGGAGAAAGTTTCCAAGCAATGCAGCCAGTGGCAAGTTTGGGCTGGATAAAGGTAAAGTAAATTGTTACAACTGTAACCAGATGGGACACTTTGCAAGAGAGTGTAAGGCACCAAGGACGAATGGTGGCCAAGCACAAACCTGACCAAACTACACTGAGAAACCCCCCAGAATGAGAAGCCAAAGCAGCAAGCTGCAGTTGTTGTTGAAGAAGGATGCTTTGACTGGAGCTTTCAGGTAGAAGATGCATCTCCAAACCAAGCACTCATGGCAGACCACGATGAAGCCAAGGTATTGGAGCATCTTTGTACTCTTGAATGCATTGCTAAAGTCAATAGATACAGGTCCTATAACTTAGAAATGAGATTTGATCTTGAGTCCTTAAATATCTTAAAAGGTGATTTTAAAAGAGCTGAAAATGACTATAAACTAAAGATAGAGGACTTAGAGAAAGCCATTTCAACTCTTAAACATGAGCATACAAACTACAGGACTCAGATCAAAGACCTCATGACTAAGTTAACTGAATGCTAGACTGAGCTTGTGATCAGCAAAGCCAAGGCAGAAAAATATGTTCTTGAAGAAGAGACCTTCAAGAACATAATATCCTCATCCTTGCATGCAAAAGTTTGTTATCAAAATAAGCAGGGACTAGGATCTTGTGAGATAGCTCCTCCACACACAATCTTGTCTGTAAGATCTCCTAGGTGTGGAACTTTTGAAGATGAGCTTCCCCTTATAGATCCTGTGACTGAAGAGGATGAAGAGGAGATGGTGGAGAATGGCTCTGAGAAGAGTGAAGAAGAGCATTCTAAGAAGGGTCAATATCCCTCTGAAGAGAGCAAAACTGTTGGGATGACCAAGTCAAGAAGAAAGAACTTGATCAAGAAGGCCAAAAGAAAGTCCAAAAAGGCTCAAGAGATCAAGGCCACCTTCAATTCTGCACAGAAACTAGTCTTCATCTCTGCAGGATTTGAAGTGGTGAAGGCTGAAGACACCAACTTGAACTCAATCAACAAGAGGTCTGGTTAATGTCCAGATCATCCCATCATCAAGAAGAAGGTTGATCAGTTGTGCACCACTGTTGTACAACCTGAACCATCCAGCTCCAAAGGTAGTTCTATCCCCACAAGAATTGCCACAGCATCTGTAAAGATGAAGATGGAGAAGGAAAGTGATCAAGTTCAGCTTTGTTCACAAAGGAAAACTCCTAGAAGGAAGAAAATGTATTGTGTTATGTGTGGGAGTACTTCTCATTTTGCTAAGTATTGTGTTTACAATCCAAAGAGTACTCTCCACATGACCAAGAAAGAAACTTCTAAGAGTTTGGAAAAGAAGAAGCAAGCTTCGGAAGGAAAATCTGTTTCTTTCGGAAGCTCCAAAGTGAAGAAGAAGACAAGTGTAAACTTGCCTTCGGAAGAAAATTTGGTCTCGGAAGAAAGGAATACTTCCGAAGCACTGAAGCCTGGTGCAGTGAAAGCAAGATCTTCCGAAGGTCCAGTTATCAATACTTTCGAAGTCATCAAAACTTCCGAAGTATTGAAGGTCAAGTCTACGCTTCCAAAGGTGGTGTGGAAGTCAAAGAAAGACCAAGTGGCTGAAAGTTCTTCATCAACATCAGCAAATGATCCTTCTAGCATGACTATAGGATCAATTACTGTTGCATTGTCTTCAACTTCTTTTGATTAGCCCAAGACCAATGAGGCTTGGGTTTCCAAATGTAACTAACCATCTCTTTTGTGCAGGAACAGCTCAAGACAAACAGAAATGTATAGATCATTGACAGTGGCCGTTCTAGGCACATGACAGGCAATATGTCACTACTCCAAAAGTTTGAAAGAATTGATGAAGGACCAGTTGCTTTTGGAGGAGATGCAGGAGGTTACATTACTGGAAGGGGCAAGGTCACAAATGGTAAGCTCAGCATTGAGAAGGTAAACTTTATCAAGGAGCTTGGGTACAATCTTCTGAGTGTATCCCAATTTTATGATCAGAGTCATAACATGTTCTTCACTGAGCATGAGTGCATTGTTCTCAGGCCCAGGGTGGTCATTCCTCATGAGCACATCCTGCTCAGAGCCCCCAGGAAAGGGAACATGTACAAGATGGACTTGCAAGAAACATATCCCTCAGGAGAGTTTCATGCTTTCTGTCTAAAGCAAATAATGATGAATCTTTCCTCTGGCATAAAAGAATGTGTCATGTAAACTTTAAAAACATGAACAAATTAATTAAAAATGATTTGGTAACTGGAATACCAAAGAAAGAGTTTACAAGTGATGACCACTGTGTTGCATGCTTGAAAGGGAAGCAACACAAGGTATCTCACAAGCCAAAGGAAAGAAATTCCATCATTAATCCCCTACACTTATTACATATGGATCTCTTTGGCCCCATCAGTGTAATGAGTCTAGGAAGGACCTCTTATTGTTTGGTGATCACAGATGATTTTACAAGATTCACTTGGGTTTTCTTTCTTAGAACTAAGGATGAGACCCCTGAGATTCTGAAGAATTTCATCTTAAAAATTGAGAATCAATATGATCACAAGGTCAAAACCATAAGATGTGATCAAGGAACTGAATTCAAGAATAAATCCTTGATACATTTTGTGATAAAAAAGGTATTACAAGACAATATAGTGCTCCCAGGACTCCTCAGCAAAATGGTGTTGCTGAGAGGAGAAACAGGACACTGATTGAAGCTGCAAGAACTATGTTGTCTGACTCTAAACTGCCTATCACCTTCTGGGCAGAGGCAGTAAACACTGCTTGCTATGTGCAAAACAGAGTTTTAGTAGTTAAGACATATGGTAAGACTCCTTATGAACTTTGGCACAAGAGAAAGCCTTTCATTGGTTTTCTCAGGTCATTTGGATGTCCTTGTACCATCTTGAATACCAAAGATCAAATTGCCGAGTTTGCTGAGAAATCAGATGATGGACACTTTATTGGATACTCTTCTCAAGCTAAAGCTTATAGAGTATACAATCTCAGAACTAGTTGAGGAGTCAGCCAATGTGACTTTCAATGAGCACACTCCTAGTGTGAAAGGTTCTGGTCCGGATTGGCTATTTGATCTTGATTTACTTACCAACTGTTTTAACGAATCTTGTGAGAATGTTTCAGGGTCCACGGATATACTACCTACAGGTGATCCTGACCCAAGATTTGAGCTAAGAAGACCTTCAAGCTACACATCTTCAGCTCCAGTGGTAACTAATCCTGCAAATGAAGCTTCTACCAGCTCATCAATGACAAATCCTGCTGATACTTCTAGGGTGCCATCAAATTCCAGCTTAGAGGTATAAAACTCAGAAGAAGTAACTTCAAATGTTGGAGAAAATGGTAGTGGTAAAAGTGATCAGGAGTTTCTTGATGCTGATAACCACTCCATTGAAGACAGCATCAATGATGTCACACACTCATTGGATCAAGTCAATCTTGATAAGTGTGCTGATGCGGAGGGAGAATCTTCTTTGCCAGATCAAAACTTTTCAAATTTAGATCTGTCTAAACAACTTGCTGTGATCCCTCAATTAAGGATCCACAAGTCTCATCCTATCACAAACACCATTGGAGATGTTGATTAAAGGGTGAGAACAAGAGGACAAACCCATGAAGCAAATGTTTGTCTTCACTCTTGTTTCTTGTCCCAGATAGAGCCAAAGAAAATTGATGAGGCTCTAAAGGATGGAAGTTGGGTTGAAGCTATGCAAAAGAGATGCTTCAATTCAAAAGGCAAAAGGTTTGGAACCTATGTCCTCTTCCTCAATGGAAGACTACCATAGGAACTAAATGGGTTTTCAGGAATAAGAAGGATGATAGAGGACTTGTCATCAAGAACAAGGCTAGACTAGTTGTTCAAGGGTATACTCAAGAAGAAGGAATTGACTACACAGATGTTTTTGCTCCCGTAGCAAGACTTGAAGCTATTAGGATATTCCTAGCTTTTGCTGCATCCAAGAACTTCAAGGTCTACCAACTTGATGTAAAGTGTGCTTTTCTTTATGGGGTGATTGATGAAGAGGTGTATGTCAGACAACCACCTGGGTTTGCAGATCCTTATCATTCTGATTATGTCTGCAGGCTTGATAAAGCTCTTTATGGGCTGCACCAAGCACTAAGGAAGTGGTATGAGACTCTATCTCAGTATCTCTGTCAGCATGGCTACAAAAGGGGTACTATAGATGGAACTCTCTTCATCAAAGGAACATGAAATGACATGATGCTAGTTCAAGTATATGTAGATGACATTATCTTTGGGTCAACTAATCCAAAGCTCTGCAAAGACTTTGAGAAGCTGATGAAGGACAGGTTTGAAATGAGTGCCATGGGGGAACTCAATTTCTTTCTAGGAATTCAAGTGAAGCAAGTTGACAATGTCATCTTCATAAGTCAGTCAAAGTATGTACAAGACATACTTAAAAGGTTCAACATGACTGATTGTGAGGTTGCTAAGACACCCATAGCAAGAACTCACTCCCTTGGACCTGATCTTGAGGGAGAGTGTGTTGATAAGCATCTATACAGGGCAATGATTGGGTCTCTTATGTACCTCACAGCTAGCAGGCCAGATATCATGTTTGCTACATGTATTTGTGCAAGATATCAAGCCAACCCCAAGATGTCACACCTGGTCACTGTCAAAAGAATTTTAAGATATCTCAAAGGTGCTCCATCACTTGGCCTTTGGTATCCAAAGAATTCTGACTTTAATCTGTATGCTTATACAGATAGTGACTATGGTGGCTGCAACATGACTGCAAAGTCTACATCAGGGGGATGTCAATTTCTTGGTGGAAGAGTAGTCTCTTGGCAATGTAAGAAACAATCCTGTGTATCTGCATCAACTGCTGAGGCTGAATACATTGTTGCTGCAAGCTGCTGTGCTCAAGTGCTTTGGATTCAAAATCAGATGCTGGAGTATGGATTCAACTTCAAGGAGACTCCCATCCATATAGACAACAACAGTGCTATCTCAATCACAGAAAACCCTGTGCAGCACTCAAGGATAAAGCATATCAATATCAGGTATCATTTGATTAGAGATAATTTTTGAAAAGGGATTAATCAAACTAGTCAAAGTTAACACAAATGAACAATATGTTGATATGTTCACCAAAGCTTTTGATGAGCAGAGATTTAAATATCTTGTATCAGCTATTGGGATGATTAACTTTGAATAAATTTTCTTAAAAACTTAATCATATTTATTTCTAAAAAACCTGTGTGTCCTAAGTTGTCTATTTTATCACCTTCATAAGCCCTTTGTTCTCTTTGGAAGAAAATCTTTTCAAAAGACATTTCTTAGATTTTTGAAAATTTTGATCTCTTTTCTTTTCGGAAGATTTATAATTACCTTCGGAAGTTTTTATTCTCCTTAAAATAAAAATCTCCGAGTATTAATTCTCTTCCGAAGCAAAATTCTTAAAAACCTTTGAAATATCTTCCGAAGCCAATTTGCCTTTGGAAGCTTTTTCTTCAGAACTTCCGAAGCAAATAACCTTCGGAAGATTTCTCGACTTCCAAGAAAACTACTTTTTGAGCAAAAGTAAACTACTTTTCAGAGGTGGGACCGACATCCGGATTTCAAAGTTTATCCTCTTTCATTAACTTTGTCTCAAATCCTTTTCACATATATACTCAACGGTTCCCCTCTCTTTCACTATCTTCTTCAATTACACTATTCCTCAAACCTAAATTCTCCCAAACCGCCTTTGTTCTTTATCTTTCTTCATCCTTAAGCTTTTCAAATGGCCAAACTAAACCGCAGAAACAACCCAGATTTCTCCATGCAACTTCACAGGCAACACAACCAGGTTGCTCTATTGAGCTCTGAGAAAGATGAAAGTTTCTCAGAGATTTGCCGTTTCTTAGCTCTATCCAACTATTTCACCTCCCTTACCATTGATCCTACTCTCTATAAGGATCATCTGCTTGAATTCTGGAAGACCTGTCAAGAGGTCATTATGGATGGGGAGAAGGCACTGTCTGCCACAGTGCAAGGGAGGACAATCTTCATCACTCCAACCATCATCAACACTCACTTGCAGCTGGATGATGAAGAAGGTGAGTTGTCCTTTCCAAAGGAAGCTGTAAATCATTCCTTTGAGAAGATGGGCTATGAGGGAGATTAATCTGTAAAGACCTTCAGGAAAAAGAAGGTCTCATCCCAGTGGAAATATCTGCTTCATGTGGTTATACACAGCTTGTCAAACAAGCATGGAGGGTGGGACCATATTCCTGAAGATCTCTCCTTCATAGTGCATAGAATGGTTCAAAGGGTCAAGTTCAGGTACTCTCAGTTTGTTTATACAAATTTTCTTGCTAACTTGGACTCCTTAGAGTATTATATGTTTCCTAGATATGTTCAACACATTCTCAACTGTAAACTGGGCTCACAGTTGAGGAAAACAGATAATATTCTTAAATTAGAACAAATGAAGCCCGGCATCTGTAAAATCATGAAGAAGCCAACTGTAGGCTTCTCAGGGGTAGAAACAGCCTTGTCCCAAAAATGTTAGAGCTCATTGCTCAAGGTGACAACCTAACAACACAAGCTAGTGTTGAACCCACACCTTCTACCTCCAAACCACCAAAAAGACCAAAAATCACCCTCACCTACCAAAGAAAATCCAAACAAACCCCTGCTCAAGCTATTGAGTCTGTGTAGGCCCCCATATACTCACCCATACAGGAGGAAGTGGACACTAGAGCTCCCACTTCCCCTGAGGAGCAAACCACTCCCATCTCTTCAAGAATCAGAGGTAAGGTTTCTCATGCTCACCCTGATGAGCTCACAAGCCTAACTGCCTTAAGCCCTCACTCTGAGTCTCAACACTCAAGTGAACAACCTTTAGGGGATAGTTACCATCCCCAGCCTTTAGATTTAAATCAACCCATTCCCAACCTCTCATTGTATACTGATGAAGACTTAGGTTTCAGTGGGTACCATGACTCTCTCTACTCTTCCCCTACTCATAGGGAGATGAGTACTCCTGAGTCTCTTTTGTCTAGCCCACATCAGTCATCCATCACTGAGGTGGATACTTCTAAACTTGTTCAGGATATCCATATGGAAGAGGCTCTCATTTCTACAAGTGATTACATCATTAAGACCTCAACCATGGCAACTCAGCCCATTGACACTTCAACTGAGGCTGTCAATGTGCAGAGGAAATCCAGCAGCCAAGAACCTGAAGCTGGTGGTGAGAGAGAGGACCTTGGTCCAATCATCTCATCCCCCAATGATTCTTTTGAATAAGATGAGGGGAACTTGATACTAAAGGTGCAAAAACTGTCAAAAGCTAAGGTTAGTCACCTTGAATCTCAGGTGACTACTCTGCAAAATAGGGTCAATGATCAGCAATTTGAGATATCTTATCTCAAGGAGAAACTAGCTGGGAGACCTTTAAGGGGAGCTCAACTAGGAACACAAGAACCTATGAATGTGATTGACCTAACTCCTACTCACCTATGCAAGAGGGTGATGCTACCAAAAAGGGGGAGAAAGTCATTACAGTCATAGAACCTGGGAGTTCTTCAGAGAGTATGGACATTGAGGACTCACCATCCTCACTTGTAATTGTGCATACTCAACAGCTTCCCCAAGTTCACATTGATGTGGACATTATAGACTCTGTCATTAGGAGTCTCTTTGAGGAAGGCATTCCAAGGGCTATGTCATCTCCACCTCAAGAAACTTCAAACTACATTATTGGGTGGGGGTATGATGCTGATAGAAAAGCCCTCATTCTTCACAGAGTTCAAAGGCAGCAAAAAGTATTTAATTTTCAGACCTTGAACTACTATGAAGGTCTTGACCTGATCAACATGCCACTTGTCAACCCAAGTCAATCAAGACAAGCTGATAGGTTAGCACTCAGGATTCAAGACAGGATTACTGAAGAGTTCAGCCTTAGAAGGAGACAAAGGCAATCAGGTAATGCCATTGGTTGTAACATCCGTCATTTTTCAAGTTATTAAACCGAACCCATTTTGAACTTCTATTATTAAATTATTTTAATGATATTAATGGATCAAAGGCATTAAATGTGCAATCTATATTAAAATTATTTATTTATGAAACATTTAGACAACTTATAAAAAAAATTATGGTTTCTTTTTCATAAGGTTATAAAGTTTAATAATCATTTTATAATAAATAATTAAATGGAAAAGTTTACTTACAAATTTATTAGGTTATAAAATGGCTTTTAATAAACTCATAAATTTTTATTAGTACACAAGTTTATAAAGTTTTAGTGATTAATAACAAATTAATTTGTTTTATTATTCAAATTAGTTTATATAAGTTTAGGGTTTACTTTGTAAATTACAAAACTTAATTTACAAGTTATTACATAAAATAACAAACAATTCAAACGTCAGGGACCAAAGTTGTAAGTTTTTGAAACACCCAAACCACCCCCCCCCCCCTTTTGCCCGTATTTCCGGCGGTACCTCCGGCCACCCTCCGGTCGGCTCCGGTGAGGGGTAAACCGCCGGAATTTCCAAGATTTTCACCTAAAAACCGTTTCCATTCGCTTTGTGAACGTATTTCGAACATAAATAGGATGTTTAATTACGTTTAAACATCGGTTTCTAACCTCAATCGCTCGGTAACCGATCACCATAAACCTTCTAGCCGTTCAAGCATTTATACTCCATAATAATCAAATTAACTTCACATACACGATAGTTTAATCATAACTAAACTTCCACACAAGGTAATTTCATCTGAAAACATTTGTATTTTTCATTTCGATTTCCATCTTCATCGGACCTGCAACATAGGCGAAGTCCATATTCGGAGCACCTTTGAATACAATTGATAAAGGGTTTCTGTTCCTCATCAACCTGGGAAGCTTTATCATTCATTAATTGAACCATATCAGCACTTCTATTTCGAATTCTGACTAGCCATCAGTCGCGGCAATTCTTCTTATGGTTTATCATCAATTCGAACTCAAACATGTAAGTTTCATATATCAATATGCTCGATTTTACATGGGGATCAAAAGCCCCATGATAATCGACGTTAACAACAGCGTATTCATGATCAATTCGATCCAAATCGATTTTAGGGTTCTTGTGAAATTGGGTGATTTTGTAGTTAATGTATTTAAACTTTAAAATTTAGTTTTTTAACAGATATGGGGCTTATAGCCCACTGGTAACATACATAGATAACACACATGGGGTCCCGGGTTCGAACCCGGGCACCCGCATGTTATTTTTATTTTGTTTATTTTCTTTTTTATTTCTAGTTTAATTTTCTTTTAAATTCCATAAACTCTTAATATACTACTTCATCAAAACAAAATTATTACTATTAATTAAATTTATTCCGGAAGTTATTTATTTAATTTATGAAATTTATTTAACAAATAATATTCTAATTTTGTAGTTTCAAACTTATAAAAACTATGACTAGAGTTACTTAAAAATTTATATTTTATTATAATGATTGCCTTTAAACCGAATAAGTTATGTTAGAACTTCTTTGAATAATTGATTATCTAATTCATTGTTTTGATTGAATCATTAATTAAGTTATTATTAAATTTAAAAATAAACTTATGATTTTAAATTTAATTACTTTAAAGAATAACAAAGATTATAAAAAGTATTAGTAATTATTTTATGTAATTTAAATGTTATAACCCTATTTGGTTAAAATGTGGATTATTCTAAACCGTTATAAATCTATATGTACAATTATTCAAATAGTTATTTAATGATTAATTATTCATTTATTCATTTAATCATGTTATATATAATTAGTTAATAACATTATTTTTTAAACTTTATTTAAGTTTGTGAGACTTATAAGATAACATAAATGCTATATTATTTCTTTGTTATTGTTTTAAAGTTTTGATATTATAAGACTTTTACAAAAGATTATTTAAAACAATTAAAAACCTTATAAAATGATAATTTTAAGGTCATTTAAAGTAAATATTAATTAATTACTTTTATCAAATTTTGAATAATTAATTATTGAATTATTCATCTCTTTTCACATATCATATTTAATCATTATTAATTCGATAAGTTAAATCATTGAATTTTTATTTATAATTGCTTGATTCCAACATTATAAACCCAAACCATAAACGATTGTTTTATTTTATTTTGCTTGATTTATTTATTAAAAATCCCCAAATCTCAATTGAAACCCTAGTTCGCATTAAAACTTTAATCTTATTATTTAAACTTAAACTTGTAAAATATATATATTTAGGTAACTTGTGAAGGACTACGTTGGAGCGTTGCTTATCATATTTCTTATTAATCGTCATTCTTTACTTATTTGATCAAGTGAGTATTTCCATACCCCTTTTTGCCTATTTTCACACTTTGGGGTGAAACATGTTAACTTATATCATTGCACTTGTAAACTTATTTGAGACTTGTAAACTTTATGGCAATTCATCATGCAAAGTTGTGGTTAGTTGAACTTTTGTGGTTACCATGTTATGGCGTTATATGTACAATCATTAACTATTGCTAGCCCAGCGAAGTCATAGATCTATGGGTAAGACAAGCCTGCTTGGTTGATCCAAGTACACTTAGCTGATCGTATATACTTTTAACGTTTGAGACTTGTAAAACATTGTCGAGGTTTGATTGTTGCATTGTTCATAACATCCCTAATCACTTGATTCACTAACTTATGACTTGAATTGTCATCTTTTATATACTTATGTATTGAAACTATGGAATGCTCACCAACATTTTTATGTTGACCCTTTTGTTTTTAACATGTTTCAGGAATACCTCAAGTTTGTGTTCTACTCTTTGAAGCTTGCACATCTAGGAATGGACCTAGATAAATAAATGAAATAAGAATGATTTGTTACATTCTATGTTATGCTTTTAATTTCTTTAAGACTTATGTTTGTAATGTTACAATTGAAACTTATGTTTAAATTATATTTCGAATATTAATAGCGTTATGTGGCTGTGAACAATCTTAACTCTCACTCCTCGACGTTTCCGCCGTCAAGGTTGGGGTGTGACAGATTGGTATCAGAGCCCATAACTATAGGGATTTAGGTTATTAGAAATGGTGACCTAGACTATAGTTGCATGAACCTCATAGAAAGATCCTTATAACTTTGTGCTTACATGTTGTTTGCATGCTACATAATGCTACGCCTTTTGTGCAACTTGATGCCTTAGCATAGGATTGCCTTATGTATGTTTAAACTTAGTTACTTGTCTCCCTAAACTTAACTTTAACTCTTTGACTCTCCCCGACAAATGAACTTCTTAAACCTATTCTTGGCAACATGTGGAATCTACACTTATCATCTGGGTTCAATTCCTTAGACTCTATGTCTAATCTATGAAAATCTCATCAAGGTTTTGATTTCATAAACCAAAGAAATTTGTGTGACACATAGACACCTGTATTCTGGATTTCCTGGCAAAAAGCCTTCGGGCTAAGGCAAGCATATCGTATAAATCTCATTGTGAGACCTGTTATGCTTACATGGTGATTTCTGGGATGAGTGATAAACTATGGTCAACATACACAAGTCTCTATGGCAAATGGGTCAATTTACCTTGACGTGTCAACGATTCCAAATGGTAATGCGTTACCAAATGGAACCATCCTCTTTGTATCTTAAAAATCTTTGATTCCTTGAACTCGTATCTCTTCATTCTTAGCATAATGTTCCTGTTAATATTGAACCTAACCTACATTTCAACTCTTACATTCAAACACCGTTATACGTTGAGCGTTTCATGTAACTATTTCTATATCTTGACCAACGTGAACATGGATCTTAATATACCCAAAGATATTGGGAATCTAAACTGAATGGTCATCAAAAACTTTAAACCGTTACTTATGGTTCTCAAGTCTTCCTAAGGATGTGTCCTATAACTAAAGACATGCAATGCTATAGGTGGAATTCTTACATCTCGGGATACTTTGTCTAGGCAAAGTGTAAATGGTGATTTGACTCGATCATTGAATCCATTTACTTGACTCGAAACCCTTGAGATGAGTGATCACTTATAAGTACGTGTGTCTTCAATAAGGCTATGGTTGACCTCATATCTTGAGAAGTCCGTGTATTCCTTTCGATTGTGAATTGAACGTTCACATCTTGTTGTGGCGTTGAATAATTTCCTGCCCCTAATTTCGTCTTCCCGATTGAAACCATCCAAGATTTGAACATCACAACAACTTCTGTTATCTTGAACTTTGATCTTAAGCTTGTAGGCATGATTTTTCCTTTTGTTACATTGATGTAACTTGAAATTTTCCGAATTTCTAATTGATATTATTTTCCTTTCGTCGCTAAGTCAAACTCCGTACCGCCTGCACCGTGAGAGATGCAAGTGTTTGCAAGTCAACCTATGACTAAGAACACCCGTATCTCCTAAATGATTCTAACTCATCAAAACAGGGGTGATTCCCTTACGTTGATGATTCTCTATTCGTTTCGATAAATGGTTTCTAATTGCGATTTATAAAATTTCATCCTCTGGATCGGGGTGATTTCCTTATCCCGAGGATTGACTTCAATTGTTTTCTTTGGAATGGCATTTCACAAATGACATGATCTCACCAAAATAGGATTGAAACCCGTACTTTGGTGACAAATGTCAATTTTCGATTGTTTTCTTGCTATTATGAAATTCAATCATCAAGATAGGCGTGAATTTCATACCTTGATGATAATATCATCTTTATGAATTGTATTTGTACAAATGAGACGACTTCATCAAAGTAGGAGTAAATTCTGGATTTTGATGAAGAAGTTCATCTTGTTATATTTTGTGTTTTTGTAAAACTTCACCGCTAAGATAGGAGTGATTTCCCTTACCTTAATGGTGAGTTACCTCATCTTATTTCTATAGATCCTTAACAACGAGTTAGGATCGAACTTTTTGATTGGTAAGTTAGTGGTCATACCTTGGGAATACACCATCAAGTTAGGAGTGAAAACCACACCTTGATGACTATTCTCATTTCTTGATCTCCAACTTACCAAGGTTTTAATCAAGTGACAAGAAACATGTAGTAACTTGAAGGGTGAACCAATGTTAGTTTTTGGACCTATCAAGCCAAAGCATGATTTCTGAACTTGTAAGGAGACCCGATCACTCTAGGTTGATTTTGATTCCGAGCTTGGAGCCTTTAAATTTTTAAATTGATTTCTTTCCCTTTATCCATATGTTTTGATTTGATCTAGCTATATCGAACCATTTATTCCCTACTTATCAACTTTCATTTTGAGATATCATCAACACATGATTGTGTGATGGTAGTCTTCTTAAACAATCTTTCTACTAAATAAAGACATTATCAACTTGTGGTTATGTCTTTCTAGTCATACGAATGTTCTCGACTGTACTCATGGGTTTGATGAACTGTGTATGCAAACTATACTTGGAAATTTGCTACCTTGCAAAATATAAGTACATTTCCTATTGTTCACTCCTTAACCATTGAAAATCATTAAAACACTATCTTGATTTCAATCAACGAGACTCGTTATTACTTACATTGTGACGCGGATATAAAGGTTCATAAACCTTCGTAACTTGTAGTCATGGGTTTGGCATAAAGGAAAAGACCTAACTTGGAATGTATCCAAGTGTCTTACCTTCATATATGACAAGACCTAACATTCGTGATCCTATGGATCTCCTGTTTAACTTTTCATTCACTAAGTGTCTCTTATCTTAGCTGTCATGATAACAATTGGTGCATTATAGACCGATTGGTTAATTGCATATCAACTCATGTGGGATAACGGGTCGATAAATTGGCTTGTATCTATCTCAAATAGTCGTATACCGTGGTATGTCGTTAAACATCAATCATTAATTTGGTTGATCAATTTATTTTCTGCTTTTAATAATGTTCCTAACCATCGTTGTGAACATATTCCAAAATCTTCACATATCGTATTATTCTTAGGCCGATGATTGGTCAAAGGAGAGATACATATTCTCAAGATATGCGTTAAGATCGTTTCATATAGTGACGTTGGGATTCTTAAATCCTGACGGTTAACTTTTCTTATCATTGATTGGTCCTTTATTGATTTCTGGACATCAATTTACTAGGAAATTACATTCTAGAAGTTGTGACTTATGAATCTAAGGTACCACGGTAACTCGTCATCGTTTTTCAACGTTTCATCTCAAAACGTCTCGCGTTTATTATGTTAAGAATCTTATAAGATTCCATAAAGTGAAGCATCTCATCCGTAATCAAACGTCTATCACTGGTCGTTGTACACTTACCTTTCATTATAACTCCTTTGTTCATTTAAGTTCATTCTTAATTTCGGGACGAAATTTCTTAAAGTAGGGGAGACTGTAACATCCGTCATTTTTCAAGTTATTAAACCGAACCCATTTTGAACTTCTATTATTAAATTATTTTAATGATATTAATGGATCAAAGGCATTATATGTGCAATCTATATTAAAATTATTTATTTATGAAACATTTAGACAACTTATAAAAAAAATTATGGTTTCTTTTTCATAAGGTTATAAAGTTTAATAATCATTTTATAATAAATAATTAAATGGAAAAGTTTACTTACAAATTTATTAGGTTATAAAATGGCTTTTAATAAACTCATAAATTTTTATTAGTACACAAGTTTATAAAGTTTTAGTGATTAATAACAAATTAATTTGTTTTATTATTCAAATTAGTTTATATAAGTTTAGGGTTTACTTTGTAAATTCCAAAACTTAATTTACAAGTTATTATATAAAATAACAAACAATTCAAACGTCAGGGACCAAAGTTGTAAGTTTTTGAAACACCCAAACCACCCCCCCCCCTTTTGCCCGTATTTCCGGCGGTACCTCCGGCCACCCTCCGGTCGGCTCCGGCGAGGGGTAAACCGCCGGAATTTCCAAGATTTTCACCTAAAAACCGTTTCCATTCGCTTTGTGAACGTATTTCGAACATAAATAGGATGTTTAATTACGTTTAAACATCGGTTTCTAACCTCAATCGCTCGGTAACCGATCACCATAAACCTTCTAGCCGTTCAAGCATTTATACTCCATAATAATCAAATTAACTTCACATACACGATAGTTTAATCATAACTAAACTTCCACACAAGGTAATTTCATCTGAAAACATTTGTATTATTCATTTCGATTTCCATCTTCATCGGACCTGCAACATAGGCGAAGTCCATATTCGGAGCACCTTTGAATACAATTGATAAAGGGTTTCTGTTCCTCATCAACCTGGGAAGCTTTATCATTCATTAATTGAACCATATCAGCACTTCTATTTCGAATTCTGACTAGCCATCAGTCGCGGCAATTCTTCTTATGGTTTATCATCAATTCGAACTCAAACATGTAAGTTTCATATATCAATATGCTCGATTTTACATGGGGATCAAAAGCCCCATGATAATCGACGTTAACAACAGCGTATTCATGATCAATTCGATCCAAATCGATTTTAGGGTTCTTGTGAAATTGGGTGATTTTGTAGTTAATGTATTTAAACTTTAAAATTTAGTTTTTTAACAGATATGGGGCTTATAGCCCACTGGTAACATACATAGATAACACACATGGGGTCCCGGGTTCGAACCCGGGCACCCGCATGTTAATTTTCTTTTAAATTCCATAAACTCTTAATATACTACTTCATCAAAACAAAATTATTACTATTAATTAAATTTATTCCGGAAGTTATTTATTTAATTTATGAAATTTATTTAACAAATAATATGTTAATTTTGTAGTTTCAAACTTATAAAAACTATGACTAGAGTTACTTAAAAATTTGTATTTTATTATAATGATTGCCTTTAAACCGAATAAGTTATGTTAGAACTTCTTTGAATAATTGATTATCTAATTCATTGTTTTGATTGAATCATTAATTAAGTTATTATTAAATTTAAAAAAAACTTATGATTTTAAATTTAATTACTTTAAAGAATAACAAAGATTATAAAAAGTATTAGTAATTATTTTATGTAATTTAAATGTTATAACCCTATTTGGTTAAAATGTGGATTATTCTAAACCGTTATAAATCTATATGTACAATTATTCAAATAGTTATTTAATGATTAATTATTCATTTATTCATTTAATCATGTTATATATAATTAGTTAATAACATTATTTCTTAAACTTTATTTAAGTTTGTGAGACTTATAAGATAACATAAATGCTATATTATTTCTTTGTTATTGTTTTAAAGCTTTGATATTATAAGACTTTTACAAAAGATTATTTAAAACGATTAAAAACCTTATAAAATGATAATTTTAAGGTCATTTAAAGTAAATATTAATTAATTACTTTTATAAATTTTGAATAATTAATTATTGAATTATTCATCTCTTTTCACATATCATATTTAATCATTATTAATTCGATAAGTTAAATCATTGAATTTTTATTTATAATTGCTTGATTCCAACATTATAAACCCAAACCATAAACGATTGTTTTATTTTATTTTGCTTGATTTATTTATTAAAAATCCCCAAATCTCAATTGAAACCCTAGTTCGCATTAAAACGTTAATCTTATTATTTAAACTTAAACTTGTAAAATATATATATTTAGGTAACTTGTGAAGGACTACGTTGGAGCGTTGCTGATCATATTTCTTATTAATCGTCATTCTTTACTTATTTGATCAAGTGAGTATTTCCATACCCCTTTTTGCCTATTTTCACACTTTGGGGTGAAACATGTTAACTTATATCATTGCACTTGTAAACTTATTTGAGACTTGTAAACTTTATGGCAATTCATCATGCAAAGTTGTGGTTAGTTGAACTTTTGTGGTTACCATGTTATGGCGTTATATGTACAATCATTAACTATTGCTAGCCCAGCGAAGTCATAGATCTATGGGTAAGACAAGCCTGCTTGGTTGATCCAAGTACACTTAGCTGATCGTATATACTTTTAACGTTTGAGACTTGTAAAACATTGTCGAGGTTTGATTGTTGCATTGTTCATAACATCCCTAATCACTTGATTCACTAACTTATGACTTGAATTGCCATCTTTTATATACTTATGTATTGAAACTATGGAATGCTCACCAACATTTTTATGTTGACCCTTTTATTTTTAACATGTTTCAGGAATACCTCAAGTTTGTGTTCTACTCTTTGAAGTTTGCACATCTAGGAATGGACCTAGATAAATAAATGAAATAAGAATGATTTGTTACATTCTATGTTATGCTTTTAATTTCTTTGAGACTTATGTTTGTAATGTTACAATTGAAACTTATGTTTAAATTATATTTGGAATATTAATAGCGTTATGTGGCTGTGAACAATCTTAACTCTCACTCCTCGACGTTTCCGCCGTCAAGATTGGGGTGTGACAGATTGGTATCAGAGCCCATAACTATAGGGATTTAGGTTATTAGAAATGGTGACCTAGACTATAGTTGCATGAACCTCATAGAAAGATCCTTATAACTTTGTGCTTACATGTTGTTTGCATGCTACATAATGCTACGCATTTTGTGCAACTTGATGCCTTAGCATAGGATTGCCTTATGTATGCTTAAACTTAGTTACTTGTCTCCTAAACTTAACTTTAACTCTTTGACTCTCCCCGACAAATGAACTTCTTAAACCTATTCTTGGCAACATGTGGAATCTACACTTATCATCTGGGTTCAATTCCTTAGACTCTATGTCTAATCTATGAAAATCTCATCAAGGTTTTGATTTCATAAACCAAAGAAATTTGTGTGACACATAGACACCTGTATTCTGGATTTCCTGGCAAAAAGCCTTCGGGCTAAGGCAAGCATATCGTATAAATCTCATTGTGAGACCTGTTATGCTTACCTGGGGATTTCTGGGATGAGTGATAAACTATGGTCAACATACACAAGTCTCTATGGCAAATGGGTCAATTTACCTTGACGTGTCAACG
Source organism: Flaveria ramosissima (assembly GCA_025215565.1). NCBI lineage: Eukaryota > Viridiplantae > Streptophyta > Magnoliopsida > Asterales > Asteraceae > Flaveria > Flaveria ramosissima. Next base: position 33,516,862 of record CM046037.1, on the reverse strand, counting down.
ATTCCAAATGGTAATGCGTTACCAAATGGAACCATCCTCTTTGTATCTTAAAAATCTTTGATTCCTTGAACTCGTATCTCTTCATTCTTAGCATACATAATGTTCCTGTTAATATTGAACCTAACCTACATTTCAACTCTTACGTTCAAACACCGTTATACGTTGAGCGTTTCATGTAACTATTTCTATATCTTGACCAACGTGAACATGGATCTTAATATACCCAAAGATATTGGGAATCTAAACCGAATGGTCATCAAAAACTTTAAACCGTTACTTATGGTTCTCAAGTCTTCCTAAGGATGTGTCCTATAACTAAAGACATGCAATGCTATAGGTGGAATTCTTACATCTCGGGATACTTTGTCTAGGCAAAGTGTAAATGGTGATTTGACTCGATCATTGAATCCATTTACTTGACTTGAAACCCTTGAGATGAGTGATCACTTATAAGTACGTGTGTCTTCAATAAGGCTATGGTTGACCTCATATCTTGAGAAGTCCGTGTATTCCTTTCGATTGTGAATTGAACGTTCACATCTCGTTGTGGCGTTGAATAATTTCCTGCCCCTAATTTCGTCTTCCCGATTGAAACCATCCAAGATTTGAACATCACAACAACTTCTGTTATCTTGAACTTTGATCTTAAGCTTGTAGGCATGATTTTTCCTTTTGTTACATTGATGTAACTTGAAATTTTCCGAATTTCTAATTGATATTATTTTCCTTTCGTCGCTAAGTCAAACTCTGTACCGCCTGCACCGTGAGAGATGCAAGTGTTTGCAAGTCAACCTATGACTAAGAACACCCGTATCTCCTAAATGATTCTAACTCATCATAACAGGGGTGATTCCCTTACGTTGATGATTCTCTATTCGTTTCGATAAATGGTTTCTAATTGCGATTTATAAAATTTCATCCTCTGGATCGGGGTGATTTCCTTATCCCGAGGATTGACTTCAATTGTTTTCTTTGGAATGGCATTTCACAAATGATATGATCTCACCAAAATAGGATTGAAACCCGTACTTTGGTGACAAATGTCAATTTTCGATTGTTTTCTTGCTATTATGAAATTCAATCATCAAGATAGGCATGAATTCCATACCTTGATGATAATATCATCTTTATGAATTGTATTTGTACAAATGAGACGACTTCATCAAAGTAGGAGTAAATTCTGGATTTTGATGAAGAAGTTCATCTTGTTATATTTTGTGTTTTTGTAAAACTTCACCGCTAAGATAGGAGTGATTTCCCTTACCTTAATGGTGAGTTACCTCATCTTATTTCTATAGATCCTTAACAACGAGTTAGGATCGAACTTTTTGATTGGTAAGTTAGTGGTCATACCTTGGGAATACACCATCAAGTTAGGAGTGAAAACCACACCTTGATGACTATTCTCATTTCTTGATCTCCAACTTACCAAGGTTTTAATCAAGTGACAAGAAACATGTAGTAACTTGAAGGGTGAACCAATGTTAGTTTTTGGACCTATCAAGCCAAAGCATGATTTCTGAACTTGTAAGGAGACCCGATCACTCTAGGTTGATTTTGATTCCGAGCTTGGAGCCTTTAAATTTTTAAATTGATTTCTTTCCCTTTATCCATATGTTTTGATTTGATCTAGCTATATCGAACCATTTATTCCCTACTTATCAACTTTTATTTTGAGATATCATCAACACATGATTGTGTGATGGTAGTCTTCTTAAACAATCTTTCTACTAAATAAAGACATTATCAACTTGTGGTTATGTCTTTCTAGTCATACGAATGTTCTCGACTGTACTCATGGGTTTGATGAACTGTGTATGCAAACTATACTTGGAAATTTGCTACCTTGCAAAATATAAGTACATTTCCTATTGTTCACGTCATTTCTTAAATCGTCTTTAATCCTTAACCATTGAAAATCATTAAAACACTATCTTGATTTCAATCAACGAGACTCGTTATTACTTACATTGTGACGCGGATATAAAGGTTCATAAACCTTCGTAACTTGTAGTCATGGGTTTGGCATAAGGGAAAAGACCTAACTTGGTATGTATCCAAGTGTCTTACCTTCACATATGACAAGACCTAACATTCGTGATCCTATGGATCTCCTGTTTAACTTTTCATTCACTAAGTGTCTCTTATCTTAGCTGTCATGATAACAATTGGTGCATTATAGACCGATTGGTTAATTGCATATCAACTCATGTGGGATAACGGGTCGATAAATTGGCTTGTATCTATCTCAAATAGTCGTATACCGTGGTATGTCGTTAAACATCAATCATTAATTTGGTTGATCAATTTATTTTCTGCTTTTAATAATGTTCCTAACCATCGTTGTGAACATATTCCAAAATCTTCACATATCGTATTATTCTTAGGCCGATGATTGGTCAAAGGAGAGATACATATTCTCAAGATATGCGTTAAGATCGTTTCATATAGTGACGTTGGGATTCTTAAATCCTGACGGTTAACTTTTCTTATCATTGATTGGTCCTTTATTGATTTCTGGACATCAATTTACTAGGAAATTACATTCTAGAAGTTGTGACTTATGAATCTAAGGTACCACGGTAACTCGTCATCGTTTTTCAACGTTTCATCTCAAAACGTCTCGCGTTTATTATGTTAAGAATCTTGTAAGATTCCATAAAGTGAAACATCTCATCCGTAATCAAACGTCTATCACTGGTCGTTGTACACTTACCTTTCATTATAACTCCTTTGTTCATTTAAGTTCATTCTTAATTTCGGGACGAAATTTCTTAAAGTAGGGGAGACTGTAACATCCGTCATTTTTTCAAGTTATTAAACCGAACCCATTTTGAACTTCTATTATTAAATTATTTTAATGATATTAATGGATCAAAGGCATTAAATGTGCAATCTATATTAAAATTATTTATTTATGAAACATTTAGACAACTTATAAAAAAAATTATGGTTTCTTTTTCATAAGGTTATAAAGTTTAATAATCATTTTATAATAAATAATTAAATGGAAAAGTTTACTTACAAATTTATTAGGTTATAAAATGGCTTTTAATAAACTCATAAATTTTTATTAGTACACAAGTTTATAAAGTTTTAGTGATTAATAACAAATTAATTTGTTTTATTATTCAAATTAGTTTATATAAGTTTAGGGTTTACTTTGTAAATTCCAAAACTTAATTTACAAGTTATTATATAAAATAACAAACAATTCAAACGTCAGGGACCAAAGTTGTAAGTTTTTGAAACACCCAAACCACCCCCCCCCCTTTTGCCCGTATTTCCGGCGGTACCTCCGGCCACCCTCCGGTCGGCTCCGGCGAGGGGTAAACCGCCGGAATTTCCAAGATTTTCACCTAAAAACCGTTTCCATTCGCTTTGTGAACGTATTTCGAACATAAATAGGATGTTTAATTACGTTTAAACATCGGTTTCTAACCTCAATCGCTCGGTAACCGATCACCATAAACCTTCTAGCCGTTCAAGCATTTATACTCCATAATAATCAAATTAACTTCACATACACGATAGTTTAATCATAACTAAACTTCCACACAAGGTAATTTCATCTGAAAACATTTGTATTATTCATTTCGATTTCCATCTTCATCGGACCTGCAACATAGGCGAAGTCCATATTCGGAGCACCTTTGAATACAATTGATAAAGGGTTTCTGTTCCTCATCAACCTGGGAAGCTTTATCATTCATTAATTGAACCATATCAGCACTTCTATTTCGAATTCTGACTAGCCATCAGTCACGGCAATTCTTCTTATGGTTTATCATCAATTCGAACTCAAACATGTAAGTTTCATATATCAATATGCTCGATTTTACATGGGGATCAAAAGCCCCATGATAATCGACGTTAACAACAGCGTATTCATGATCAATTCGATCCAAATCGATTTTAGGGTTCTTGTGAAATTGGGTGATTTTGTAGTTAATGTATTTAAACTTTAAAATTTAGTTTTTTAACAGATATGGGGCTTATAGCCCACTGGTAACATGCATAGATAACACACATGGGGTCCCGGGTTCGAACCCGGGCACCCGCATGTTATTTTTATTTTGTTTATTTTCTTTTTATTTCTAGTTTAATTTTCTTTTAAATTCCATAAACTCTTAATATACTACTTCATCAAAACAAAATTATTACTATTAATTAAATTTATTCCGGAAGTTATTTATTTAATTTATGAAATTTATTTAACAAATAATATTCTAATTTTGTAGTTTCAAACTTATAAAAACTATGACTAGAGTTACTTAAAAATTTGTATTTTATTATAATGATTGCCTTTAAACCGAATAAGTTATGTTAGAACTTCTTTGAATAATTGATTATCTAATTCATTGTTTTGATTGAATCATTAATTAAGTTATTATTAAATTTAAAAAAAAAACTTATGATTTTAAATTTAATTACTTTAAAGAATAACAAAGATTATAAAAAGTATTAGTAATTATTTTATGTAATTTAAATGTTATAACCCTATTTGGTTAAAATGTGGATTATTCTAAACCGTTATAAATCTATATGTACAATTATTCAAATAGTTATTTAATGATTAATTATTCATTTATTCATTTAATATGTTATATATAATTAGTTAATAACATTATTTCTTAAACTTTATTTAAGTTTGTGAGACTTATAAGATAACATAAATGCTATGTTATTTCTTTGTTATTGTTTTAAAGCTTTGATATTATAAGATTTTACAAAAGATTATTTAAAACGATTAAAAACCTTATAAAATGATAATTTTAAGGTCACTTAAAGTAAATATTAATTAATTACTTTTATCAAATTTTGAATAATTAATTATTGAATTATTCATCTCTTTTCACATATCATATTTAATCATTATTAATTCGATAAGTTAAATCATTGAATTTTTATTTATAATTGCTTGATTCCAACATTATAAACCCAAACCATAAACGATTGTTTTATTTTATTTTGCTTGATTTATTTATTAAAAAACCCCAAATCTCAATTGAAACCCTAGTTCGCATTAAAACGTTAATCTTATTATTTAAACTTAAACTTGTAAAATATATATATTTAGGTAACTTGTGAAGGACTACGTTGGAGCGTTGCTTATCATATTTCTTATTAATCGTCATTTTTACTTATTTGATCAAGTGAGTATTTCCATACCCCTTTTTGCCTATTTTCACACTTTGGGGTGAAACATGTTAACTTATATCATTGCACTTGTAAACTTATTTAAGACTTGTAAACTTTATGACAATTCATCATGCAAAGTTGTGGTTAGTTGAACTTTTGTGGTTACCATGTTATGGCGTTATATGTACAATCATTAACTATTGCTAGCCCAGCGAAGTCATAGATCTATGGGTAAGACAAGCCTGCTTGGTTGATCCAAGTACACTTAGCTGATCGTATATACTTTTAACGTTTGAGACTTGTAAAACATTGTCGAGGTTTGATTGTTGCATTTTTCATAACATCCCTAATCACTTGATTCACTAACTTATGACTTGAATTGCCATCTTTTATATACTTATGTATTGAAACTATGGAATGCTCACCAACATTTTTATGTTGACCCTTTTATTTTTAACATGTTTCAGGAATACCTCAAGTTTGTGTTCTACTCTTTGAAGCTTGCACATCTAGGAATGGACCTAGATAAATAAATGAAATAAGAATGATTTGTTACATTCTATGTTATGCTTTTAATTTCTTTGAGACTTATGTTTGTAATGTTACAATTGAAACTTATGTTTAAATTATATTTGGAATATTAATAGCGTTATGTGGCTGTGAACAATCTTAACTCTCACTCATCGACGTTTCCGCCGTCAAGGTTGGGGTGTGACAGATTGGTATCAGAGCCCATAACTATAGGGATTTAGGTTATTATAAATGGTGACCTAGACTATAGTTGCATGAACCTCATAGAAAGATCCTTATAACTTTGTGCTTACATGTTGTTTGCATGCTACATAATGCTACGCCTTTTGTGCAACTTGATGCCTTAGCATAGGATTGCCTTATGTATGCTTAAACTTAGTTACTTGTCTCCCTAAACTTAACTTTAACTCTTTGACTCTCCCCGAAAAATGAACTTCTTAAACCTATTCTTGGCAACATGTGGAATCTACACTTATCATCTGGGTTCAATTCCTTAGACTCTATGTCTAATCTATGAAAATCTCATCAAGGTTTTGATTTCATAAACCAAAGAAATTTATGTGACACATAGACACCTGTATTCTGGATTTCCTGGCAAAAAGCCTTCGGGCTAAGGCAAGCATATCGTATAAATCTCATTGTGAGACCTGTTATGCTTACCTGGGGATTTTTGGGATGAGTGATAAACTATGGTCAACATACACAAGTCTCTATGGCAAATGGGTCAATTTACCTTGACGTGTCAACGATTCCAAATGGTAATGCGTTACCAAATGGAACCATCCTCTTTGTATCTTAAAAATCTTTGATTCCTTGAACTCGTATCTCTTCATTCTTAGCATACATAATGTTCCTGTTAATATTGAACCTAACCTACATTTCAACTCTTACGTTCAAACACCGTTATACGTTGAGCGTTTCATGTAACTATTTCTATATCTTGACCAACGTGAACATGGATCTTAATATACCCAAAGATATTGAGAATCTAAACCGAATGGTCATCAAAAACTTTAAACCGTTACTTATGGTTCTCAAGTCTTCCTAAGGATGAGTCCTATAACTAAAGACATGCAATGCTATAGGTGGAATTCTTACATCTCGGGATACTTTGTCTAGGCAAGTGTAAATGGTGATTTGACTCGATCATTGAATCCATTTACTTGACTCGAAACCCTTGAGATGAGTGATCACTTATAAGTACGTGTGTCTTCAATAAGGCTATGGTTGACCTCATATCTTGAGAAGTCCGTGTATTCCTTTCGATTGTGAATTGAACGTTCACATCTCGTTGTGGCGTTGAATAATTTCCTGCCCCTAATTTCGTCTTCCCGATTGAACCATCCAAGATTTGAACATCACAACAACTTCTGTTATCTTGAACTTTGATCTTAAGCTTGTAGGCATGATTTTTCCTTTTGTTACATTGATGTAACTTGAAATTTTCCGAATTTCTAATTGATATTATTTTCCTTTCGTCGCTAAGTCAAACTCCGTACCGCCTGCACCGTGAGAGATGCAAGTGTTTGCAAGTCAACCTATGACTAAGAACACCCGTATCTCCTAAATGATTCTAACTCATCAAAACAGAGGTGATTCCCTTACGTTGATGATTCTCTATTCGTTTCGATAAATGGTTTCTAATTGCGATTTATAAAATTTCATCCTCTGGATCGGGGTGATTTCCTTATCCCGAGGATTGACTTCAATTGTTTTCTTTGGAATGGCATTTCACAAATGACATGATCTCACCAAAATAGGATTGAAACCCGTACTTTGGTGACAAATGTCAATTTTCGATTGTTTTCTTGCTATTATGAAATTCAATCATCAAGATAGGCGTGAATTCCATACCTTGATGATAATATCATCTTTATGAATTGTATTTGTACAAATGAGACGACTTCATCAAAGTAGGAGTAAATTCTGGATTTTGATGAAGAAGTTCATCTTGTTATATTTTGTGTTTTTGTAAAACTTCACCGCTAAGATAGGAGTGATTTCCCTTACCTTAATGGTGAGTTACCTCATCTTATTTCTATAGATCCTTAACAACGAGTTAGGATCGAACTTTTTGATTGGTAAGTTAGTGGTCATACCTTGGGAATACACCATCAAGTTAGGAGTGAAAACCACACCTTGATGACTATTCTCATTTCTTGATCTCCAACTTACCAAGGTTTTAATCAAGTGACAAGAAACATGTAGTAACTTGAAGGGTGAACCAATGTTAGTTTTTGGACCTATCAAGCCAAAGCATGATTTCTGAACTTGTAAGGAGACCCGATCACTCTAGGTTGATTTTGATTCCGAGCTTGGAGCCTTTAAATTTTTAAATTGATTTCTTTCCCTTTATCCATATGTTTTGATTTGATCTAGCTATATCGAACCATTTATTCCCTACTTATCAACTTTCATTTTGAGATATCATCAACACATGATTGTGTGATGGTAGTCTTCTTAAACAATCTTTCTACTAAATAAAGACATTATCAACTTGTGGTTATGTCTTTCTAGTCATACGAATGTTCTCGACTGTACTCATGGGTTTGATGAACTGTGTATGCAAACTATACTTGGAAATTTGCTACCTTGCAAAATATAAGTACATTTCCTACTGTTCACGTCATTTCTTAAATCGTCTTTAATCCTTAACCATTGAAAATCATTAAAACACTATCTTGATTTCAATCAACGAGACTCGTTATTACTTACATTGTGACGCGGATATAAAGGTTCATAAACCTTCGTAACTTGTAGTCATGGGTTTGGCATAAAGGAAAAGACGTAACTTGGTATGTATCCAAGTGTCTTACCTTCACATATGACAAGACCTAACATTCGTGATCCTATGGATCTCCTGTTTAACTTTTCATTCACTAAGTGTCTCTTATCTTAGCTGTCATGATGACAATTGGTGCATTATAGACCGATTGGTTAATTGCATATCAACTCATGTGGGATAACGGGTCGAGAAATTGGCTTGTATCTATCTCAAATAGTCGTATACCGTGGTATGTCGTTAAACATCAATCATTAATTTGGTTGATCAATTTATTTTCTGCTTTTAATAATGTTCCTAACCATCGTTGTGAACTTATTCCAAAATCTTCACATATCGTATTATTCTTAGGCCGATGATTGGTCAAAGGAGAGATACATATTCTCAAGATATGCGTTAAGATCGTTTCATATAGTGACGTTGGGATTCTTAAATCCTGACGGTTAACTTTTCTTATCATTGATTGGTCCTTTATTGATTTCTGGACATCAATTTACTAGGAAATTACATTCTAGAAGTTGTGACTTATGAATCTAAGGTACCACGGTAACTCGTCATCGTTTTTCAACGTTTCATCTCAAAACGTCTCGCGTTTATTATGTTAAGAATTTGTAAGATTCCATAAAGTGAAGAATCTCATCCGTAATCAAACGTCTATCACTGGTCGTTGTACACTTACCTTTCATTATAACTCCTTTGTTCATTTAAGTTCATTCTTAATTTCGGGACGAAATTTCTTAAAGTAGGGGAGACTGTAACATCCGTCATTTTTCAAGTTATTAAACCGAACCCATTTTGAACTTCTATTATTAAATTATTTTAATGATATTAATGGATCAAAGGCATTAAATGTGCAATCTATATTAAAATTATTTATTTATGAAACATTTAGACAACTTATAAAAAAAATTATGGTTTCTTTTTCATAAGGTTATAAAGTTTAATAATCATATTATAATAAATAATTAAATGGAAAAGTTTACTTACAAATTTATTAGGTTATAAAATGGCTTTTAATAAACTCATAAATTTTTATTAGTACACAAGTTTATAAAGTTTTAGTGATTAATAACAAATTAATTTGTTTTATTATTCAAATTAGTTTATATAAGTTTAGGGTTTACTTTGTAAATTCCAAAACTTAATTAGGTAAGTTTTTGAAACACCCAAACCACCCCCCCCCCTTTTGCCCGAATTTCCGGCGGTACCTCCGGCCACCCTCCGGTCGGCTCCGGCGAGGGGTAAACCGCCGGAATTTCCAAGATTTTCACCTAAAAACCGTTTCCATTCGCTTTGTGAACGTATTTCGAACATAAATAGGATGTTTAATTACGTTTAAACATCGGTTTCTAACCTCAATCGCTCGGTAACCGATCACCATAAACCTTCTAGCCGTTCAAGCATTTATACTCCATAATATTCAAATTAACTTCACATACACGATAGTTTAATCATAACTAAACTTCCACACAAGGTAATTTCATCTGAAAACATTTGTATTATTCATTTCGATTTCCATCTTCATCAGACCTGCAACATAGGCGAAGTCCATATTCGGAGCACCTTTGAATACAATTGATAAAGGGTTTCTGTTCCTCATCAACCTGGGAAGCTTTATCATTCATTAATTGAACCATATCAGCACTTCTATTTCGAATTCTGACTAGCCATCAGTCGCGGCAATTCTTCTTATGGTTTATCATCAATTCGAACTCAAACATGTAAGTTTCATATATCAATATGCTCGATTTTACATGGGGATCAAAAGCCCCATGATAATCGACGTTAACAACAGCGTATTCATGATCAATTCGATCCAAATCGATTTTAGGGTTCTTGTGAAATTGGGTGATTTTGTAGTTAATGTATTTAAACTTTAAAATTTAGTTTTTTAACAGATATGAGGCTTATAGCCCACTGGTAACATACATAGATAACACACATGGGGTCCCGGGTTCGAACCCGGGCACCCGCATGTTATTTTTATTTTGTTTATTTTCTTTTTTATTTCTATTTTAATTTTCTTTTAAATTCCATAAACTCTTAATATACTACTTCATCAAAACAAAATTATTACTATTAATTAAATTTATTTCGGAAGTTATTTATTTAATTTATGAAATTTATTTAACAAATAATATTCTAATTTTGTAGTTTCAAACTTATAAAAACTATGACTAGAGTTACTTAAAAATTTGTATTTTATTATAATGATTGCCTTTAAACCGAATAAGTTATGTTAGAACTTCTTTGAATAATTGATTATCTAATTCATTGTTTTGATTGAATCATTAATTAAGTTATTATTAAATTAAAAAAAACTTATGATTTTAAATTTAATTACTTTAAAGAATAACAAAGATTATAAAAAGTATTAGTAATTATTTTATGTAATTTAAATGTTATAACCCTATTTGGTTAAAATGTGGATTATTCTAAACCGTTATAAATCTATATGTACAATTATTCAAATATTTATTTAATGATTAATTATTCATTTATTCATTTAATCATGTTATATATAATTAGTTAATAACATTATTTCTTAAACTTTATTTAAGTTTGTGAGACTTATAAGATAACATAAATGCTATATTATTTCTTTGTTGTTGTTTTAAAGCTTTGATATTATAAGACTTTTACAAAAGATTATTTAAAACGATTAAAAACCTTATAAAATGATAATTTTAAGGTCATTTAAAGTAAATATTAATTAATTACTTTTATCAAATTTTGAATAATTAATTATTGAATTATTCATCTCTTTTCACATATCATATTTAATCATTATTAATTCGATAAGTTAAATCATTGAATTTTTATTTATAATTGCTTGATTCCAACATTATAAACCCAAACCATAAATGATTGTTTTATTTTATTTTGCTTGATTTGTTTATTAAAAATCCCCAAATCTCAATTGAAACCCTAGTTCGCATTAAAACGTTAATCTTATTATTTAAACTTAAACTTGTAAAATATATATATTTAGGTAACTTGTGAAGGACTACGTTGGAGCGTTGCTTATCATATTTCTTATTAATCGTCATTCTTTACTTATTTGATCAAGTGAGTATTTCCATACCCCTTTTTGCCTATTTTCACACTTTGGGGTGAAACATGTTAACTTATATCATTGCACTTGTAAACTTATTTGAGACTTGTAAACTTTATGGCAATTCATCATGCAAAGTTGTGGTTAGTTGAACTTTTGTGGTTACCATGTTATGGCGTTATATGTACAATCATTAACTATTGCTAGCCCAGCGAAGTCATAGATCTATGGGTAAGACAAGCCTGCTTGGTTGATCCAAGTACACTTAGCTGATCGTATATACTTTTAACGTTTGAGACTTGTAAACATTGTCGAGGTTTGATTGTTGCATTGTTCATAACATCCCTAATCACTTGATTCACTAACTTACGACTTGAATTGCCATCTTTTATATACTTATGTATTGAAACTATGGAATGCTCACCAACATTTTTATGTTGACCCTTTTATTTTAACATGTTTCAGGAATACCTCAAGTTTGTGTTCTACTCTTTGAAGCTTGCACATCTAGGAATGGACCTAGATAAATAAATGAAATAAGAATGATTTGTTACATTCTATGTTATGCTTTTAATTTCTTTGAGACTTATGTTTGTAATGTTACAATTGAAACTTATGTTTAAATTATATTTGGAATATTAATAGCGTTATGTGGCTGTGAACAATCTTAACTCTCACTCCTCGACGTTTCCGCCGTCAAGGTTGGGGTGTGACATTGGTCAACTAGATGTTGAGGCAGACCCCGAGGTTAGCTTCAAAGGGAAAACCTTGGCTGAAGGCTCAGTGATAGAGCCTGAGAGCCCTGTCACACCTACAACTACTTCAGAAACTCATTCCCTCAGTGAAACACCTGCTGGTGAAGGTGTCTCACAACCTCTCTCTGGCCAGAGTTTGGATGCTACACCAAGCAATGAAGGCCAAAGCTCTCTCCATCTTGTGTCACACAGGTCTGTGGGTGACAAAGGGAAAAGGATTCTAACTCCTGAGGAGATTGAGGAGGAGGAGGAGAGAGAGAGAGGAAGAGGAAGCTAAGGGGAGAAAGTTTCTCTGGGTCTTCAGGCTTTATACAAGCTGCAATCAGGGCTGCCCCCAAACCAAACACTCAAGATGATGAGTTGAGGGCAGTCAGAATTACTTACCTGCAGACCAGGAACTATGACATAGATGAGATTATATATCTTCCCTTAGAGCAATTAAATGAACTGGCTGACATGGAAGTGTCAAGAGAGATGAAGGAAGTAGAGGATGCAAGGCTACTTCTCCAATTCAAAGAGGAGAAGAGACAGAAAAGGTTATACAAGCATGTTCCTACTCTCTCACAGTTCAAGAAAGCCCTGTGCAAGAGGCTGTGGCAGCTACACAAGAGCCTCAGGTAGACAAGGAAACAGATAGGCAAAACATGATCAACTACCTGAGTGCCACAGGTCTCTACCAGGCATCTGCACTTCTTCCCTTGTCCTTTGAGTATATTGAGTTTGAGTATCTCAAACAGCTTGAACTTCAAGTGCTCAAAGAACAAAAGACAACAAAGAGAAAGATGAGGGACGATGTTGCAAAGTCAAGGGCCATCATCCAAAAGAGTATGAAGAACTCTGTTGACAGACAAAGGATGATTAGTTTCTTGAAGCTGTATGGATTCTTCGGAAGGAGACTTGGCCCTATGTCTCTATCCACAATGGATGAGCATATCAGGGTAATCAAGCAGAAGATCAAGAGTGGAGAGCTGATTGACTTACACTCCCCTCCAAGTCAAGTCCCACCTGAAGTGGAGGTTAAGTTTGAACAACATGAGACAACACAATCTGGACCTCCTGCTGAGCCTCAGCAAGCTTCATCTTTTGATCCACAACAGGGTCAAAATCCCTCTCCTTCTGAACCTGTGAAGGAGGAACACCCACCTGAGAAAGACAAGGATGATCAACAAGGTGCTGCAGACCAGTCTTCTCATTTTAAGTCTTCTAAGAGGAGGAAGAGGATGACTTCTAAGCCAAAGTCTAAGAAGAAGAAGAAGCCTGAATCATCCACCTCTACACCTCAGGCTGAGTCAGATCAACCTGAGGAAGTGTATGAAGAGGCAGCCCAATCAATTCCAATTCAAGTGGCTCCTCTTGCAGCTGAAAGACCCATCTTATCCTGGACTTGCACAACTAATCCAAGAAGATGGCATGTGATCAGAGATCAGGTGTTGAAAATGTCTACACATGGCAAGACTTATTCAACTTACCTATGTATGATCTCTTTTAGATGAGAAGATATTATGAAAGTCTGAGTGATCCTGACCATCTGATGAAGAAGGGCATGGTCATCATCATCATGAGGACTGTCATCAACTGAAGATCTTCTAATGTTTTGGTAGCATAAGCCTAGGGGGAGTTTGTAAGGATTCCTATAAGTCTGATGCAGTCAAAACATCTAAAGTCTCTCTGCATGCATGCACTAAAGAACTGAAGTAGAAATGCTTCGGAAGTTTTACACCCTACACTAGAAATATTCTAAGTGTAAAATCTTCCGAAGCCAAGACCAACATCTTCCGAAGCCAAAAGTGAAGTCTTCCAAAGCTTCAAAGACAAAGTCTTCCAAAGCCAAAGAGTGAAGACAGATTTCTTCCGAAGACTTTTGAGGATATGCCTTTATCTGATGTACTTTACCATAAAGCTGGACCACCTTTCCGCTGCAACTCTGTAAAGTCACCAACTTACATGAGTTGGTGAAAGGTCCATGCTTTTGGTAACTGTACATTGAGGTCTTGAGTCCATGCTTTCTACTTTATGTACTTTTATCCTTTTTATAATATATTAGGATGTGAGCTATGGCATGTCATAGTCACTATTCTACTTTATGTACTTTTATCCTTTTTATAATATATTAGGATGTGAGCTATGGCATGTCATAGTCACTAGTCAAAAGGCAAATCTGCCTTTTGACTCTACATTTGATTTTGTAGTTGTCTAGTCAATTGTATCCAGCTGGCTTTCAAAGTATGGTCGGTTGTAGGATGTAGTATAAAGTATCTCAAGTACTTGTAACTTTGATCGTATGCTTTGTAACATTTGTAATAGAACTTGAGAAGCAATATACAGCATTCTTGAAAACCAATTACTTGTGTTGTTTGCCATCTTGTTCTGTCTCATATTTACTTGTGTTCTTAGCATCTTTCACAAAAGATTAACCAGTTCCCTATTTGATCTGTTAAGTTTGCCACCAGATGTTTTGGCTGCATCAGACTTGTAGGAATCCTTACAGTGATAACCTTGACCGGTTGGTAAACGAAAAGGATCAATTATACACATTTATGGAGATGACGGTCATGATGAGACATAAGTTTGATATATATTTTGGAGATGAAAAAAAGAAAAACATGTTGTTTGAATTTGCTGTCATATTGGATCCTCAAATGAAGCTTCAAATTATACATTTTTCTTGTGAAAGAGCATGTATATTAATTAGAAAAGAAAGAGATAAATGTCAAGATAACAAAATGACAGATAAGGAGTTCAAAAAGACGGTTGATACATTGGTTGATGATGTTAAAGATAAGATGCAATTGTTGGTTAAAGAGTATGAGCATTTGTATGGAACGGGTTTAAGTGATCCCCCCAGAACACAAAACAATTTTGAACATTATCGAGGCGGTGAAAACTCTTTTCTTGATGCTTTTCAACAATATAGGGGTGGTGGCGTTTATTCTTATGGTAATAAAACCGAATTAGAGAAATATCTTAAGGATGACATTGGAGAGAGTACGAGTAGTTTTGATATTTTGACGTGGTGGAAGATAAATTCGGCTCGTTATCCAACTCTTTCAAAGATGGCTAAAAGTATTATTTTTTAATATGCTTATTAAATGATTTATGTTTATGTTAATAATATAATTTTTTTATTTAGATATTTTAGCCATACCGGTTTCAACGGTAGTATCAGAGTCCGCTTTTAGTACCGGGGGACGGGTATTGAACTCATATAGAAGTTCATTATCTCCACCTCTTGTTCAAGCATTAATTTGTACACAAAATTGGATTCCCAAATCAAGCAAAGAAATCAACGAAAACGATGATTTTGAGAAATTTGAAGAACTTGCAAACGGTTAGTATAACTTTTATATTTTGAATTATTATATACTTGAAATTTTGATGATACGTTTTGAGTTTCTAATCATTCATTTTGTTTAGATATTTATGAGAAAATTGGATCGGTGACAATTGACGAGTGAATTAATGAAATATTTTGGAGATGGAAGCTTTGAAAGCATTGGATTTGGAAGACTTTGAAGATTTAAGTTTTTTTTTTTAATATTTTAGTTTCATTTATATATGTATGGTTTTAAGACTTTGATTGAAAGTTTTTTTATTGGAATTTTACGTTGTATTGAATTGAAAACATTTTGCTTTCAAACATGAATTCTTTAGTTATTCAAACAATGCGTTGTGGTATTATTTGTTTCATGCTCAAGCTCAAATTTGTTTCAAGTCTATTCGGTCCGACCCGATTAAATCATGTTGAACCGACCCATTTAATCTGATTCGGTCCAGACCGGCCCGTCAAATAATGGTCCGGTTCACGGTTCTAGTTTACATTCCTAATCGGTTTCGGGTCTTGGTCGGGTCGGTCCGGTTCCGACCCATTGCACAGCCCTAGTTTTAATAGAGCTTAACGTACGTTATAAGTAAGATTATAATGAGTACGTTGCTAATCTGTCAACATTAAAATCGCAAAGAGTTCCAATAAGGGATTGGGTCCGATAATGTGTCTGTATAGAAGAGTTCCAAACATTGCGGCTGCAACAGGTATTACAAATGGGCTTGAAGTTGGATCAAAGCGGTTTCAGTGGCCCAAATGCAAGACTCTAATGTTGAATTCAATCGAAGAAAAAGGATTTGTGCTCAACAGTCAACAGTCCAGTTGCATAATGGGAAAAGGGAACTATTATTACTGGGTAAACAAAGTTAAAATATTTTATGAAGAAGATTTAGCGGATGGAATTACAGGTTTTTTAAACAAATTAATGGTGTTTTTATGGAACGATGATGTGTATATAGATTTTAAATTTTTAATTAACAGAAGTAAATAAAAATATATAATGTGTTTACACTATATAACAACTCCATTATGAATCCATTTGAAAAAAGATTTAAAATTTATAAAATTATATCACATAGGATATTTAAAAGCTACAACCTCGAAGGACACGCCCTCCCTCCCCTTTTTTTGTCAATAGTGTTAAATTTTAATTCGTTAGTGTAATTTTTTGGTCCGGTAATGTAATTTTTTATATAAATATTGAGTTCGCCCCCATTAAAAAAGTTAATCTCGCCCCCGCCCTTTACGGAGATGTTCAAGCTCCACCACTGTTCATATAAACCATCAAATTAGAGCTCTTTCTTGTTCATATCTATATGGACGCCAATAGAACTAAAATGAAGAGGAGAAATCTTAAAGGAGAGAGGGGAAGCCTCCCCTAATAATATAATTCATAAACCCATCTAGATGCAAACATTTATAAAACTATGTATTATGCATGAGAAACAATATTGTTATACCAATAATACATACTTAGTTGTCTGGAATATAAATGAAAATAATTGCATATATTTAATTGCATTGAATCTTTTTTACAAATATACATCTATATTCATATTAGTCACACACATATTTTTATATCTAAGCGTACATATATATATGTTGGATTAGGTTATTTTCAGATTTTTGCGTTGTTAAATGACTAATTTTATACTCTTTATAACTATTAAGGTTTATAACAGGTTGGACTTATTCAACTCATGAAATACATGTTTTTCTAATCTAGTTATAAATGAAGTTGTTATTATTAACAAAAATTGAAATTTCAATAGAAAGTTTAAAACTTTATCAGGTCCAACAAATTTGAATCGATTATGATTTTATGAAGTTTGCAAAAGTGGCTTTAATAGCATTATTTGGATTTCATTACTTGGTTTAAAACCAGATTTAGTACAACGAAAGAAAAAAATCATGAAACCATCCTTAGTCAAATTAAAGATGCACTCAACAAGATGTAGATGCAAGATCTTACGAAATCAAGAGGATAAAAGGAGGAGGCTAATAACTAAACTAACTGAGTATCATTACTGAAGATATCCACTACATTAGCAAATCATCAAAAACGTTAAACGCAAACTAAGACTTGGCACCCAGTTGCCTCTCTTGATGTCAAACAATATAATCAAGCACTTAAATATTAATTCTAATTATTATTCATAAAATTGATTATTAATTTCTACAGATTATAATTAATTATTTGTAGAATAATTAATGTCGTAGTTTTCTAACACTATATTTCTTTTTTATCGCATGTATAGGTCCGGACTCTTTTACTCATATTGCCTATGTCATTACACGTTATATATGTGACTCTTTTATATTAATTACAACTCAATCATATGTTAATGTGTGTACATGCTATTTCAACAAACCTCCACTTCATTATATATGTTTGTAATTGTTAGGTGATAATTGTTACTCGATTATCTTCTTGTTTAATTGCGGTACCCTTTTTCCAAAGAAATCTTTGAATCAGTTGGAAATTAAAATAATATATGCTTCTCTTATGCGGTGGACATAATATTATCTTCTTTTTTATATCCTGTAAACGAATACTATAAGTACAATCACCCGGGTAAACTTATTGAAGAAAAACCACCCCCCTGTGAATACAAACAACTCTGGTGACCCGGTCTACCATAGAGTTGCAGGGAGAATACACCACCCAAAAACTCACTGTGATAAAACCTTGACCAACTTGAAGCATATTACATCAGGTGAGACTTGAACCCATTATCTCCGCACTAGAAGACATATTGTAATCGCTCTCAGACCAATTGATTTAGGCTCATTAACCATAAAATTTTCATCACAATTATAACTTTAAGAGCTATATAGGATGAAATACACTTTTTAATTAATAACTTCGTGTATTTTAAAGTACACCCATTGCAATGACCATATTTACTTTGAATAATATCCATGTTATACACAAGCGTTAAAATATGTTATAGAAAGGATTCGTAATCTCCGCGAAATCCGTACCAAACACATAAAATCGTTATCGTGTATTGTATATTTTTGTATCATTTCGAATAATAAACAAAGCATTTGTGTCTTGGATGAGGTGTACGTTATCAATGTGTTATGTGTGAGATCTTCGATCAACTTAACTTTACAAGCGTTCAACATGCTAATAAAATATTTTGATTGGTCAAATTTGTCATGTGAAATATTATGGAAGTGATAAGTTAGGCGATGTAACGGAGATACTATAATTTATTAATTTTAAAATATATATACTAGTAGGTGACTCGCACGTTGCGATGATGGTTGTAAAAATTCGAACCTTAAATCAACTTTGGCGGATTGTACATTGTGTTCTGATAACTTATATATTGTTATGCACAATTCTGTTATGAATAATATTTGTAGCGAAATGTAGATAAATTGAATACGTTGTGACACATTATTTAAAATTTTATATTATAAATGTTAAAAAAGAATATGATAAAAATAAATATAAGAATTAAAATAATAAAATATAAAACAATGAAAACACAAATCAAAAACCTAAAAGAAAAGTCAAAATGGAAAATTGGAGTCTAGTCTAGATTGAAGAGTTATACATGATGCAACGACTCTTTGCTAATTGATAATTGTATTATATTAATAGAATATATGTAACTTAATAAAAATCAAATTGGCTATTTATCAAATTGGTTAAATCCATATACATGGCACTACATATGTATCTGCTAAATCAATATTTCAGATTCATTGAGCTTGGATCTTAGGATTCATCACGTTCAGATCTAGAAATCAAATTAAGATGGTTGGACGTGTGTGAATCAAAGAGCAAAGAGATGGATAATAATAATGTTATGATTTCATTGATGTTGATAAACAAATTACAATGAGAATCATAGATGGCTGATAAAATCAAACCCACCCAAAGGAGAGGATTTCTCCTTGGGTGGTGACTTAAACCATGAGAAACACACACAAAAGAACCACACTTGCAAAAATATACTAGTGGGTCTATTTATATTATTATTACAACATGACCTAATTTTGACTTTCTAATTGTCTTGATGTTGATTTTTCATGCTGAATTGACTTGTATTGTTGATTTTGTTGTGATCAACTTGGTCTCTGAACTTGTACAATGAGATCTTCAGTTGGCTGTAATTATGATTTGGTAAGATTCAATTTATTCCATTGTTGAACCCCAACAATACTCCCTCTAAACTGATGCTTGCCAAACCTTGAATTTGAAGCTCTTCTCTGTCACATGTCTTCTTGATCAACTGATGTTCTGGCACAATTCACTGATATTCTCCCCCTCAGATTAAATTCCTCCTAATATATTTCTTACAAAGGTTAGAATCTCTTGAGAATACCTCTTGGTATTGGATATAGGTTGTATCACTTTTGGATTACAGTTCATATCACAACTCAAGGATTAGAATGTATTAGGCATATGGTAAGGCTTTGAACTTTAATAAACTGCATGAGGAACATGAATCAATGTTGAACACACTTCCACTCATTTGAAATAACTTGATAAATGACATTCTTCATGTAATGAGTACTCCCTTGATTAAAGTCCAGCTAACTGTCCGCTCAGTAGTCAGACACATGTGTAAAACATCATAAAAAAATATGAGCCCAAGTACTTTAAAAAAGGCATCTGATAGTTGTACAAGTCCCTGGATGAATCTGTGAAAAAGTGACCAAAGTTGATTTCTATACTCTTTTTTTTTTGCTTTCATGATCAAAATGGATATGCTTGTTGGTTGCTATCATCCATATTCATGTTTTTCTTTTCTTTTTCAAGTCTTGTTCATCAGCTGTTCATAAGCATTTCTTGCAACACGACCGCATTTCTTTGCTAACTCATCCGCATTTGTTTGCAAAGCATCCGCATTTGTTTGCAAGGCATCCGCATTTGATTTCAATGCATCCGCATTTGTGCTTAAAGTACCCGCATTTGTTTACAAGTCAACCGCATTTGGTAACAAGTCATCCGCATTTGTTGACAAGTCATCCGCATTTGTGTATAACACATACACATTTGTGGATAACACATCCGCATTTGTGTATAACACATCCGCATTTGATCAAGCTTCATCCGCATTTGTTTTGAGACTTGAACAAAATTCGATTTCACACTGCAGTGCAGGTCGAGAAATCTGCAGTAGCTTCTATTTCTTCATCTTTTCTTCATTTTTAATGATAATCGTGTTCAATTGCATCGAATTTTGAAGGAATAATCCAGGGAATGATTATATTTCTTCAAATCGTTTTTTTGATGATAATCTTGTTTAATTGCATCGAATTTTGAAAGAATAATCATGAACATGTTCACGATTCTTCAAATCTTACCATAGTTGAACAGATTTGTTGGTTTTTCTTCTGATTTTGGGTATGAACAAATAGGTTTTTGATGAACGAGGACTTTGTTCTACATTTTTCTTATTTTCTTTATTGTTTTTGACATCATTAAATACGAAATCAGCTCTAAAAACTAGATAAATCCAAAAACCAACGACTCTGATACCATTTTGCTAAATCAATATTTCAGATTCACTGAGCTTGGATCTTAGGATTCATCACGTTCAGATCTAGAAATCAAAATTAAGATGGGTGGACGTGTGTGAATCAAAGAACAAAGAGAAGGATAATAATAATGTTATGATTTCATTGATGTTGATAAACAAATTACAATGAGAATCATAGATAGCTGATAAAATCAAACCCACCCAAAGGAGAGGATTTCTCCTTGGGTGGTGAGTTACACCATGAGAAACACACACAAAAAAACCACACTTGCAAAAATACACTAGTGGGTTTATTTATATTATTATTACAACATGACCTAATTTTTGTTGATACATGTATGTCCCTGGATCATGATTTGAATGTAATAGATCTTGTTTGTCTGATTATGATGTAATGTTTGAAATGATTAATGAAATGATATTGATTGTTTGTGATTGATAATGTTTAATATATCATTAATGAGTCGATGATGAATTGGTTAATTAGATTTGTGGTTGGTTGAATGGTTACACTTAATGTTATATTAATTAATACATTCAAACTTAACACAATGAAGTTCTCATGCGAATGGCCCATGCGAATGGATCACACGCATGAATAACTTCATACGATTGACTCAGTCGCACGACTGAAACAGGAGACTGGATCAGTCGTATGATTGACACATAAGATTGGCTCAGTCGCACGACTGAACACTCAGTCGTGCGGATGAATCAACCGCATGGTCCAATCGCACGACTGAACCATACTTATGGTCCAGTCGCACGAATGAACAATACTAACCTATAAATACAACCCAATTCGTGGAAAAACGTAAGCATTCATTCTATTTCGACTCCAGACGTACCCTAGCCATCCAGAAGCCTCCCAATTCATTCTCCAAGTTCATAGAACACATTAGATCGGTTCCCAATCGATTTCTAACGTTAGATTCAATACTTTATTGATTCTTCGTGTGTTCTCACTGATTGGATCGCCAATCAAATAGGATTCCGCACTATTTGATCTGGTTTACACGCTAATCACTTGGTATTTCGTTCAAATACCAGGTTCTAACAAGTGGTATCAGAGCATTGGCTCTTGATTACGTGTGATTCAATTAAGATTGATAAAAAGTTTGTGTTTTTACACTAAAAACGCAATCTTTTGTGTCAAAAGTGATCTTGGACATTCCCTGCTCATCAAAGTTTGGTTTCTCCGGACTTAGGCGATTAGAGTTTGCAAAATTTCGAATTTTTACGGCTAAAACACGTTTAACCTAGAAATTTTCGCAAAACAGCAGCTTCAGTCGCACGAGTGAGCCATTCGCACGACTGGACTTCATTCGCATTACCCAGACGCACGATTGGACCTAGTCGCATCTCCATTTGTAAAATTGAACCATTCATTCGCAGTGTTCATACACATCAGCTTCATTCGCACGACTGAACCAATCGCTTAGTTCAGCCGCACGATTGAGCCAGTCGCATAGTTCATTCGCACGGATAGCCCAATCGCATCCTTCAGTCGCACCAGTTAACAGTTTGTTTTATTAGACTTAAAGTTATTCGTCATGGAAGATCAAATGTTAGCCTTTACTGCTGGGAAGGACTCTAGGATCCAGAACCTGCTGTTACTTGAGAGTGAGGTGGGTAATCATAATAAACCACCAAAGCTCTTAACGTTAGATGATTTTCCCCACTGAAAACAACGTTTTGAGATCTACCTTAATGGAGTGGATCCAAATTTGTGGGAAGCTATCGAGATTGGGTATAGTACGCCGGTGGGAGTCGATGGAGTAAAGCTTACTTTAGGAGGGATGACAGACACGCAGAAGGTTAAGTATAATGCAGAGAAGAGAGTCTATGCATTGATCACACAGTCTATCCCTAAAGACATTTTCCACCAGTACTCAGAGAATAAGCAGTCCAAGAAACTATGGGATGAGCTGGAAAAAAGGTACGACGGGAATGCTTCGCTGAAGGCAATCAAGGCTAAGGAGTTAAAGAAGGAATTTGATAACTTCTCATCGATGGGAAACGAGAGTTTGGACGATATTATAGATAGATTCTACCATCTGATGAGTGAACTGCATAGTGGGGTTGCTACTACCATGGAAGAAAAAGTTACTAACTTTGCAGACGGATTGCCAGAAAAGTGGGCTTCAATCGTGTCTAACCTGAGACAGAATGAAATGCTGGCAAAGCTGAATATAAATGACTTCATTCTAAAGCTGCGAGAAGAAGCACTTAGGATGAAGTACAGAGCTCAGACATCTTCGTACACTCAGAATCCAGCTTTGTACAATGCCACGCCTCAAGCTAAGACATCTGGAGCACCTCTCCAGACTGCATTTGTGTCTAGCTCATCGGGTCCTTCACATGCTTCTCCTTCAGGATCAGACACGTCGGGGTCTTCTGGTACCCACTATATTGGATCTGAAGCGAATGCTACTAGACTGAAGACCGAGAACCTCGGTAATGTGACTGTAGAAGTAGCTCGAGAACACATGGATCTTTTGGCTGCAGTGGTTCATTCTTATGATGGACTTATTGCTGGGAAGATTTGAAACTGCCATCTGGCAGACGAGGACTACGAGCAGGTGGACGAGATGGAGCTGGAGAGGATGGACATTATGTGGGCCTTAGCTAGTGCTGTCCGGAGAGCGAAGAAGTTTGTGAAAAAGACCGGACAGAACTTGGTAGCTACTAAGGATACCACATTTGGCTTTGACAAGAGTAAAGTGACCTGCTTTAACTGTGGAGAGAAGGGCACTTCAAGAGAGAATGTGTTAAGCCAAAGAAGACGGGTAATAGGAACCAATTCTCGTCCTTCACTCGTCAAGACAAGCAAGCCACTAGTTCTACTTCATCAAGCAAGGATCCAAAAGCCTTGACTGCTCATGATGATGAAGGACAGGACTGGAGCTTTAGGTTTGTCTCTCCAGGGGAATCAAACATTGCAAGTGTAGAAGACTTAGACGATGATTCCGCGAGTGAAGGAGATATAGCAGTTGAGATAGCGATGTCAAATAGTGAAGAAGCAACTGCAACTGAGGTCAGCTACAAGCCTAAAGAGGAGACTACCACAACAAAGACAGAAAAGACAGAATCACCAGAACCATAGACATCTGATGCTGTGTTGATGGCTACCTCTTCTGAACCAACTCAGGTAAGTACCACTGACCAAATGTTTAATAATCATGCTTGTTCTGATTGTGATACTTTTAGAAATAGCATAGATGATAAATTTGCTAGGTTATTAGATCATAATGATAACTTATTAAAAGATTTGAAACTGTGCACTGAGGCTAATAGAGTATTAAAACAAAATGAGCATAGTTACAAAGAAAAGATAGACCTTTTGACTAAACAGCTTAGGGAAACCGAAGTAGTTGCATTTAACCAAGCTAATGACATTAGGTACTATCTAAACTCCCTAGAAGACACTAAGAAGCAAAAGGCAGTTCTAGAAGTAGAAGTAAACTCGTTAAAACAGAAACTGCACGGTTGGACAAGTTCATCACACATAGTCCAACACTTAGTGAGAGAAAGAAACAACGGGGAGGGTTTGGGTTACAAAGTGGTTCCACAACCACCTGAGACCTCGATGAACACTAAGAGTAGACCAATAAATAATAACCCCATCAAGGATCATGTGGTGTCTACCCCTCTTGTTAGTGATCCAGATTCCACATGTTCATCGATTGAATATGGAACCGAACCAAAGGAGGCCACTTCAAAGGCAAATGGTAAAATGCCTTGTGTTAATCTGGAAAAAAAATTTGAAAAGATTAATATAAAGTCAGGGTCAAACAGAGTCAAATCTGAACCTAAAAAGACTTCTAATGTTAATCTTTTACAAGTTTCAAGTCAAAAACCAGTTAACGAAAAGGAGAAAGATGTTAAACATGTTAAAACAGTTAACTTTGTTAAACAAGAAAAAACATCAAAAGAACCAGAGTCAAAACCTAAATTGAGTGATGTTACTAGAGTGTCACACACATCTCCACAAAGAAAGTTTAATCATAAAGTTGATAGCAGGTCGTGCTATAACTATGGAGAATGTGGACACATTGTTTCCTATTGTCCTTTTTATCAGACACCTAGGAAGAAGATTGAACTTCAGGACTCAAAACCTAGGTCTTCTAAGAGAAGTTCTTTAACTCCACCTAGAAGAACTAGTGAACCTAAAGTTCAATCCATTAGCCAGTCGACTGTTTATCACAACCAGGCTTTGCACAAATCTGGCTTATGGAATCTGTGTCTGATAATGATGACAAGAAGGAACTTGAGCTACCCTCACCCTCTAAGGGTCAATGGGTTGAATTCATGATGTGTGATGCCTCTGGGAAACCCAAGCCAGTAAAGGCTTGGGTTCCTAACCTAAACTAATCTTTTACATTGTATGTGCAGGGTGTTCGCTACAGTGCTGAAACTAACACGTGGATTGTAGACAGCGGAGCATCCAGGCACATGACAGGAAACAGGGCTCTTTTATCAAACGTCAAGCAAATAAAAGGAGGGCATGTTTCGGTTGCTGGAAACAAGGAAGGCTATATCACAGCTCAGGGAGAAGTGGGAAATCAGAAAGTTAAGTTTGATAAGGTGAACTACGTTCAACAACTTCAAAACAACTTACTTTCTGTTTCCCAAATCTGTGATAAGGGATTTAAAGTCATATTCGACAACAAGAAGTGTTACGTGCTAAAGAAAGACTACGTGATTCCGGAGGACCAAGTTTTGATGACCGCTTCAAGATATAAAGACCTTTATGTTTTGGATCTGTCAACAGCTTCTACAACGGATCATGAGGTTTAGTATTTTCTATCTAAAGCTACTGAGAAGGATTCCATCTCTTGGCATAGGAGAATGGGACACATTAATCAAAGGAAGATGAATCACTTGATCCAGAAGGATCTCGTGAGAGGAGTCAATGTCAAGAATTTCCAGCTTCCTGATTTTTGTGTAGCTTGCAAGAAAGGCAAACAGACGAAGAAGTCTCATAAGGAAAAGAAAGTTCATTCAATAGAACTTCCTCTTGAACTTCTTCACATGGATCTGTTTGGTCCAGTCAGTACAAAGAGCATTGGACTTGTACTGTTTTGTGGTTACTGATGATTACTCAAGGTTCTCATGGGTAATGTTTCTAAAGTCCAAATCAGAAACATTTGAGTCATTCAAGGAGTTAGTAACCACACTGGAATCTCTCTACAAGCTGAAAGTGAGACAAGTACGCTCAGACAACGGAACTGAATTCAAGAATCAGTGGATGGAGGCTTACTGCAAGGAAAAGGGAATTGTGCATCAATTCACTTCTGCCTACACGCCTCAGATGAATGGTGTTGCTGAGAGAAAGAACAGAAGCTTGATAGAGACAGCACGGACTATGCTGGCAGACTCGAAACTGCCTATCCAATTCTGGAATGAGGCAGTGGCGAATGCATGTTATACACTGAATCAAGTTCTGATAGTCAAGCGCCACGGAAAAACATGTTACGAGCTACTACAAAGACGCAAACCAAATTTGGAGTATCTTGAACCATTTGGCGCACCGTGCACACTTCTAAAGAAGACACAAGAAGGTAAATTCAGCGAGAAGGCTGATGAAGGAATCTTCCTAGGATACAACATACCGAACAAGCGAGTTTACAACAACTCAACGGGTTTAGTAGAAGTGTGGTGTAACGTTGATGTTCAGAGATATACCACACCACCTACTGGCAAAGGACCCGCCTACTTTTTCGACTATGATGGATTCTTCAAGTCCTTCAACATTCCTATCTCTCCTTCGGATGATGAGTTAGCTACTCGGATGATGTATGATATCTTGAATACACCATCTCATGATTCAACATCATCTAGCTCACAGGGAGAATCATCTACTCAGTCAGGGGGAGTAGTCGACGAAAGTGACTCCTCCTCTGAAGATGAAGCCGAAGAAGATGACCAGAACAGTCAGGAGGAACAAGGTCCAGTTCCTGAAAGTCCACAAGCATCTACCAGTGATGCACCTTTGACTTCGGAACCTCAAACTCCAACTACCTCAGATGCAGAACCAAATGTTCATAATCTTGGCTCTGAGGTAGCTGTTCCTACTACTCCAGGATCACGACTAAACGTCTATCATCCCCTAGACAATGTCATTGGGGATGTCAGATCAGGAGTACAAACCCGAAATTAGCTATACTCAGCTGATTACGCCTTGGTTATGGAGAAGGGATATATTCATGATGGTGCTTATCGGTGTTTTGTCTCGCAGTTTGAGCCAAAATATGTTAGTGATGCACTAAATGATGAGGCGTGGGTGAGTGCCATGCAAGAAGAACTTCTTCAGTTCAAGAAGTTAGGTGTATGGACTCTGGTAGATAGACCTAAAGGTACTAAGGTCATTGGCACCAAATGGGTCTTGAAATGCAAGAAGGATGACCAAGGGTTCATTATCAGAAACAAGGCTCGACTGGTGGTTCAGGGATTTCACCAAGTCAAGGGAATTGACTACAATGAAGTGTTTGCACCCGTGGCAAGGATGGAAGCCATTCGTATCTTCCTTGCCTATGCATCGTACATGAAGATTAAAGTCTACCAATTAGATGTGAAGAGTGCATTCCTTCATGGGGAAATCAGAGAGACAGTCTATGTCAGTCAACCCGAGGGATTTGAAGATCCATATCATCAGGATAGAGTTTACAAACTCGACAAGGCTTTATACGGGCTTCATCAAGCTCCAAGAGCCTGGTATGAGAAACTCTCGACTCATCTTGTGAAACACAGTTTTCGCAGGGGAGTCATTGACTGCACGCTGTTCATCAAAGAAAACGATGGTGACCTACTGCTCGTACAGATATATGTCGAAAACATAATCTTCGGTTCAAAGAACGAAGAATTATGCAAAGAGTTTGAAGCAGTTATGAAGAAAGAGTTTGAGATGAGTGCTATGGGGGAAATGAAGTTCTTTCTCGGGTTACAGGTGGATCAGACACCAAATGGGATATTTCTACATCAGACCAAGTATGTGTGAGACATTCTCAGTCGCTTTGACATGGAGAATGCTTCTGCTGCTGGGACTCCACTTGCTACTAATCATGATATAGCACCTGACGAAAATGGAGATCTGGTAGATGCCACAATGTACCGAGGAATGATTGGATCCCTCATGTATCTCACTGCCTCAAGACCTGATATCATGTATGCTACATGTTTATGTTCTAGATATCAGGCTAAGCCTAAGGTCAACCATCTGATCGGGGTCAAGAGGATATTTCGTTATCTGAAGGGTACACCCACACTTGGGTTGTGGTATCCTCATGATGATGACTTTGAGCTCACGGCGTATAGTGACTCGGATTACGGGGGCTGCAAGATGAACTACAAGTCTACATCAGCAGGGTGTCAATTCTTTGGGAGAAGATTAGTTACCTGGCAGTGTAAGAAGCAGACATCGGTTGCATTGTCAACCTGTGAAGCCGAATACGTTGCTGCTGCAAGTTGTTGTTCACAAATCACCTGGATTCAACAGCAAATGCGGGATTACGGTTTAAAGTTTTCTTCTACTCCTATTTTTGTTGATAACTCTGCTGCAATTGCAATAACTAAAAATCCGGTCCAACATCCAAAGACCAAACATATCGGTATTAAATACCATTTCATAAGAGACTGTTTTGAAAAGAACTTAATTGATGTGGTAAAAATTAATACTGATTTTCAACGCGCTGACCTCTATACTAAAGCCTTTGATAAACCACGTTTTCAATATTTGCTAGAGAACAACGGCGTTAAAAGAAAAGTGATGTTATTCCTGATGATGATCATGTGTAGTCCGATGCGTTTTTAGTTAAATTTTTTCATTTTGTTTTTAGTTTTATTTTCTTTAGTTAGTTTAGTCTGTTTAAATTAAATTCATGTTATTTCGCTGTTTATTAAAATGCTAAAATAATTAAACCAGATATGATTTTAGTATTTTAGGGGGAGAATAAGTCAGCCAATAACATTAAAAATAAATAAATAAAACGAGGGAGAAGGAGTGGATAGCTGATATAAGGTAGATCGTATCTGTGATACTGATTCAAAACCTTTGGAAAATGATAGTACACAGGAACAAATCAAGAGGGACTTTAAAAATTTAATTAGAAAAGATGCAAAAATTCAAAGTATAAGTCTGTGTTGTCTAAGCAATATAAAAGGGAAGAGGATAGAAAAACTGGTAACTCCTAAGGTAACACAACGAGAGTAGACCTAGAGGTTGCTAGACCACAAATGATATGTCGGTAGATTCAACACAATAGATGATTAGACCTGACTGGTGATCTCAAGATCAAACTAAGTTGTTCAACTAACTGTGGGCTTCCATCTTATCACTGGTTAACACAATCAACAATATTCCAATAAGGGGTAATGAGCATGTAAACGCCACGAATGTGTGAGGATGACCATAAATAGAGCAAAGCACGAAAAAAATGAAAGACAAATGCTATCAGGCAAATGACTTATGTTATTGGTGCATTTTGTGCAAAATAAATTTAAGCTGCTCTAACAAGGAGATAGGTTGTGTGCCTCTCTGCTGTGCGGTGGCACTGACCTGAGGATAAGCATAACCTAGATATTCTAGAATTCATTGTTGTTTGCCGCCTCTCTGCTGTGCGATGGCACTGACCTGAGGATTGGCTTCTCTTTGAAAGCTCTAAGAATAGTATCTTCTTGTAAAAATACCCGTAGACCGCTCAAAAGCTCCTGAGGAATGTTGATTACCATATAAGTGTGGGATCCACAAATGTTAACTGAAATAATTAAACCTAAATCTATCACCAGTCTGTGTCAAAATTCTGTATATGGATTTAAGAGGACAAACATATTGACAATCATTGTGGCTGCAATTCTTGAAAGTTCAAATCAATGTGGTAATATAATAGTTCCAGTATGATTTCCTAAAGTTGCTAACGACTCTGGATGAAAACCAAGAATTGAGCATCAAAAGATTTAGATAACAAGTCCCAAATGATTTGACTTGCCTGTATGATTCCAAAATTGTATTGGTCCAGGTGCGGTCAATCTAAATTGAAGCTGTCTATTCAGGAATCAAATCCAGTAGATTTCTATCTTAGGATTTATCTCTCACAAAAAAGCCAAAAACAAGTTTAATTTTTGTATTTTATTTTAATCTTCTAATTTATTTAGTCATTTTAGTTTGTTTGTTTGTCGGACTACATCATGAAAATCAGTAAGGAATCAACTCAACTAAAAGGGTCATGTCTGAGATGACCACATGTGTTTTCAAAGTTTAAAAGAGTCACGTCTGAGGTGACAAAGTGTTTAAAAGGGTCACGTCTGAGGTGACTAAATTGTTTAAAAAGATCACGTCTGAGGTGATCAAAAGGTTTCAAGTTAAAATGATCATGTCTGAGATGATCAAAAGCTCATAATGTTAATTTCAAAAGTTAAAAGGGTCTTAAAAGTAAAATGTTCAAAATGGCAGAAAATTTAATAAGTATGACCCATTCGCACGATTGGACCATAAGTATGGACCAACCATGCGAATGGATCCCATTCGCACGACTGGACAGGAGATTGAGCCATTCACCCGAATGGCTTATCAGACTGATCCATTCGACCGAATGGAAGGGTGCGAATGAGTCAGTCGACCGACTGGGACTCAATCGGTCAACTGAAGATGCGAATGAAAGGGTACGAATGAGTCAGTCGACCGACTGAACCTCAGTCGGCCAACTGAATGCGACTGACTGGGCCAATCGCACGATTGAGCCTCAGTCGCCCGAATGAACTGAGCGAATGAGGCCAGTCGGCCGATTGAACTCAGCTTCAGTATTTAAAGGGCCACAGTCGATCGCATTTCACTCATCACTCTCAATCGCTCCTAAATCGCACTTCTTCCCGTTACTCTGCCAAAATTTCGCTAGACCGTGCTTTTACATTGTTATTGATCCTCTGACGTTCGCTGTTGTTTATACAGGCAGATTGAAGTTATATCTCAATGAAATCAAAAGAAATGAAACCCTAATTCTGTGAAATTCAAGTGAAACAAGAACCGGACTGAAAATGACCTAATAACCAACCTAATCTAAGCAAAATGTTAAAATTAAGTTTAATAGGTTATTAGTGACTAGATGGCGAGTCTATTGAACCGGTAACCCATGTTAAATCACTTGTTTTGATCAAGATTCGAATCACTGGCGACTGAACAGTGGGACAGGCGACTGGTCGTCCAGATGAACTCCAATCGCACGATTGAATCTTGCGATTGGGTCAATCGGCCGACTGAACCAATCGCAGACTCAATCAGCAGATTGAACTCAGTCGCATGTCACATTCAACCGAATGAGCTCAGTCGCATGAAAGGACAACCGACTGACTTCAGTCGCATGATTCATTCGCACGAATGAATCAGAATGAATTTAAACATTACACTTAGAACTGAATTTTGATGTATTATGTACTAATGGTTCTGTGTCTTGTGTTTCAGGAAAATGGCTGATAGATGGTCCATTAATCCAAAGCACAACATATGTGCTCACTTGGATCATACTACTCGGAACGGGGCCGAGTTTACAGAGATTATTGCGTTCCTTAGACGCTCTCGGATACATAAGGCCATTTCCACACCGTGCACGCCTTACAGGTCATTACACCAGGCATTTTGGGAGAATGCCTCTGTGGATCGTTCTCGTGAGCCTTACAGTATATGGAGCTCTATTCTTAGTCATGATATTGAGGTTACAGCTGCAGATATCCAGAGAGTTCTTGAGTTTGGGGACGATACTGATCACCCCACCAGATTACATCCACTTACTGTGAGAGGCTGCTTTCTCAGGATCAAGTACGCTGGGGACATAAACTCAGGTGTGCTCAACAAGAGCAACCTATGTCCCCAGTACAAGTACTTGGCGCATGTGATCCTGAAGTGTATTGCTTCGAGGAGGGGTGGGTTCGACGACCTATCAGACCAGATTCAGAATGCCTACGTGGCACTGGTGCTGAACCACCCTTTCAACTTTTCGAGTATGATCTTTTCTTATCAGGTGGAGAACCTGGAGGCTAAAGGGAAGGAGGGTTTTTGTATGTACCCTAGGTTTCTGCAGCTGATCTTCAACGAGAAGCTGCCTTTACTTCCCAAGGAGAGCCATGATGTTGTGGCTCTGGAGATTATGGATGACACGACCTTGGGTCGTATGAGAGTGTATAGGGGCAAGCAGGTAAAGCCCCAGGTGAAGAGGTTGATTGGCCATTTGGCCAATGAGAGATATGTGGCGCCGGGGAGACGCAAGTGGCGTCATGATGATAGTGATTCAGATGACGAGAGGTTATTGCTCCCAGAGCATGATTCCGATGATGACGACAGTGGGGACGCTGGGGATGATATGCCTACTCCACCAAGAGGCACAGCTTCCGATGTTATACCTCCAGTGTCTGCCCCAGCTGGAGACATAGCCGAGTCTGCTGGTTTCCATCAGGACTTTGTTCCTGGTGAGGAGGAAGAGGAGTCGGACGAGGAGCCCTTGACAAGAACCGTGGGGAGCAAGGATGTTCCCACAGAGTATGGGCTAAGGGCGGTTGGTGAACGCCCAAGAGACTCAGGAGAGACAGCTGCTGATCCTAGTTATGCACCGGAGTCAGCTAGCCGTGTGGTAGGGGGAGCATCCACCTCGACGGGAACGAGGAGGAAAAGAATGGCTCAGCCCCACGGGCAAAAGAAGAAGAAGAGACGTTTGACATTCGTTACCACCACAGCCACCACATCTACCACCACCACTACCACCTCCACAGCCACACCATCCACCACCACAGCCACCACAGCTACTACTACTACCTCCACACCTCCCACCACTGTACAGATGCCATCTACCACCATATCTTTCACTCCCACATCACCTCCACCATTTCACAGACCCAGCCCCATCTTCACTACAGCCACCACCATCACCACGGCCCACCAAGCAGGACCCTCAGCCCATCCCGCTCATACATATGGATCACCTCTATCTCCAATTGGGGTAGAGGAACAGCTGTCTGCGCCTAACCGGATAGTGATGTGCCTATTAGCTGCGGATGAGGAGAAGGCGGATCAGATCCGCCAGCTGGCTGATCTTACTGCTGCACAGTCTCCGCAGATCTCAGCGCAGGCTCGGGTGATTGAGGAGCAGGCCCAACAAATGGCTGCTCAGAGCCATGAGATCGCCCAACTCCAGGAGCAAAGTGTCACATCTACCAAGAAGATAGAGGAGTTGGAGGAGGCTAAGAAGATGATCATGTTAAAGCTAAAGGGATCTAAGGAGGAGCCCCTGA
This sequence comes from Flaveria ramosissima, assembly GCA_025215565.1. Taxonomy (NCBI): domain Eukaryota; kingdom Viridiplantae; phylum Streptophyta; class Magnoliopsida; order Asterales; family Asteraceae; genus Flaveria; species Flaveria ramosissima. The sequence continues at coordinate 33,483,495 of CM046037.1, read as the reverse complement.
AGATCAAAGAGGGAGACGGTGATGATGATGATGAAGATGATGATGAGGATGATGAGGATGAGACAGAGGAGGATGAGGGGACTGAAGAAGAAAGGATAGAGGAGAAGGATGAAGATGATGATGATGCAGAAGGAGGAGATGCAGCCGCATCTGCCTCAGCTCCAGGTCAGGAGAGGAGATCCAAGAATAGACAAGACCAACCAGCTTCCTCCTCTGCTCCACCTAGTGACGAGCCGATGATCCAGGACAAAAGTAAAGATTAGATGTTTATGTATTTAATTACTTTTGTATTTGAAACATGTATTTAAACCTATGTATTCAACGTTTATATTAATTTTAATGCATTTCTGTTTTGATTGATGACTAATGGTTGATGTGTTGAATGTTTAAATCAAACAGATCCAAATTACCAAAGGGATGAGTTTGATGTTGCTCCCCTTTAGCAGGTCAAGACTCAGCTAACAATGATTCTTGATCTGCAAGGGATCGTAAGGAGGTCGGTGAGTTATACCCCTGAAGAAGGGGAAATAATTCACGACCTATCAAACGAGCAACTAGCAGAGATCTTCAAGCTCAATCCAGATGAGATTGTGAAGGATGCTCCGACATGCGACTCGACCAGTGACGAAGAGCTCAACGATGTTGATGAAATAGAGATTGAAGATGTCACTACCGAGCACTACCCTCAGTATGCTGACAATGAGGGAAATGTGGTCCCCAATCTAGGTGAATCCCTTGTTAGCGATACTTTTGAGGTGTTAGACAAAATGGAGCAAGAGTCAGAGAAGGTAGAGGAAACGGCCCAAGCCTCAAATGATGATGTCGATATCCGAAAGGCTGAGTGGGCTGCATGTTTTGACGAAGTTAGAGCCCAATGCGCTGCACCTAAACAGGATGCCTACACCAAACTCTACAGAGTCAAGAAACATCATAAGGTGTCTAGCAGGATCATAGCGTGGGCGTATTTTGAGGACCTTAATGTATATGCAGTTAAGAGGGAAAAGGGCATAGAGTACTTCAGATTCCCACATGATCTGAAGACTCTACCAGGTTTTGAGCTCAACCAGCTGGCCAAACTAAAGCTTTTGTATGCTGACCCGAGAAAGATGTCAAGCTGGTTTGAGGCTGCCCTAAGGAAGGAGTACCACACCAGGTGGGTTAACTTCAGACCCCAACAGCCTACAAGGTATATCAGAAGGTCTGAGGTTGATGCCATTACTGGCAAGCCAAAGATAGTGTTGAAGTGGAGTCCTCCGCGCACAATGTCAAGAATCCCACTAAGGGAAATGCCACAGGACTTCACTCCACACTTTAAGTGGTGGTACTACGATTGGAGAACAGGAGAAGCGGTCATAGTCCTAAACAAAGAGGGCCAAATGGATACTATCAAGGTATTCGACCCAATGTGGCTTACCAACTTGTCAGCTAATGATGTCTACACGCTATACAAGTGGCCACTGTTCTATGATACGCAAGATATTGTACAAGCCCTCCAGTTCCAGAATGTCATACGACTCTGCTTCGCGTTTGAGATTCACGCGGGAGTCACAAAAGAGGACAAGTACAAGAAATATGAGGAGGTGATGCAGAAAACAAGACATTAGAGAGATCTACGTTCAAGGGGGAGTTTGTTAATACATGTATGTCCCTAGATCATGATTTGAATGTAATAGATCTTGTTTGTCTGATTATGATGTAATGTTTGAAATGATTAATGAAATGATATTGATTGTTTGTGATTGATAATGTTTAATATTTCATTAATGAGTCGATGATGAATTGGCTAATTAGATTTGTGGTTGGTTGAATGGTTACACTTAATGTTATATTAATTACTACATTCAAACTTAACACAATGAAGTTCTCATGCGAATGGCCCATGCGAATGGACCACACGCATGAATAACTTCATACGATTGACTCAGTCGCACGACTGAACCAGGAGACTGGATCAGTCGTATGATTGACACATAAGATTGGCTCAGTCGCACGACTAAACACTCAGTCGTGCGGATGAATCAACCGCATGGTCCAATCGCACGACTGAACCATACTTATGGTCCAGTCGCACGAATGAACAATACTAACCTATAAATACAACCCAATTCGTGGAAAAACGTAAGCATTCATTCTATTTCTACTCCAGACGTACCCTAGCCGTCCAGAAGCCTCCCAATTCGTTCTCCAAGTTCATAGAACACATTAGATCGGTTCCCAATCGATTTCTAACGTTAGACTCAATATTTTATTGATTTTTCGTGTGTTCTCACTGATTGGATCGCCAATCAAATAGGATTCCACACTATTTGATCTGGTTTACACGCTAATCACTCGGTATTTCGTTCAAATACCAGGTTCTAACAATTTTGACTTTCTAATTGTCTTGATGTTGACTTTGTCATGTTGAATTGTCTTGTATTGTTGATTTTATTGTGATCAACTTGGTCTCTGAACTTGTACAATGAGATCTTCAGTTGGCTGTAATTATGATTTGGTAAGCTTCAGTTTATTCCATTGTTGAACCCCAACAGTATCACCGTAGTAATATATCATTTTTATGTGTTATTAATATACTTTTGAAAAGGGATTATTAATTTACTAAGTTATTATAACTTATAATTAAACATGTAAGAAAAATTGGTTATTTTTAATAAATGCATATATTGGTTAAATCCATATACATGACACTAGATATGTTTCTCACACTTTTTAAATTAAAAATACTTTTATTTAAACACTTACCATAGTAATATATGTGAAGAGTTATCAAATATTGAATAATTTAAATAGATTATATTTAGTCTCTTATATTTTCTTTTTGAGTAATACAAATGATCTTTTTATTTATATTTACAATAGAAAATGATGCATCTCTAAGAACGTTAGAGTTTCAAAAATAAGATGAAACCAAATTAACAATATAACTTTTTCCTTTTGAACGGTAAGTTATTGCTTAATAAATTGATAAGATCAAGTTAGCAATTATTCGTTAATATTAGGGATATCCACCTTCTCCGTAGATTATTAGATCAAGAGATTATTGGCGTTAACAATATATCTATAGGCCGGGTTTAAAACCCAGATCATTCACCCAATATACGATAAACAATTTCTAAATGAAAACGAAGCATCAAACCTTTAAAATTGGTTTTCAGAAAACATATAATCTCTTTAATTTTGTAATACTATACAATGACAAATATGTTAGTTACTAAGAGCAATACATACTGATGTTCAAATTCTTATTATTGGAACTAGGTTTTGGCGCCGCGCGTTGCCGCGGCTATGCGAGTTTTAACCTAACGCTAAACCAAAATCAAAATCAAAATCAAAATTAAAGTTCAAAACCACAAAATAAGCAAAATACACAATATAAAATATACCAAAACCCCAAATCCATAACAAACCAGAACATGCAAAACCCAAAAACTAAATCAAAACCCAACACCATACACATAACAGACGAAAATCAAAGCCGCAAGAATGCGACACAGTCCAAAATAAAAAACCGACGAAAATCAAAGGTCCGAAAAGAGCAAACAAAAGGAAAACCCAAACCTTAATAGTGAGAATCGTCAGGGTATCGATAACAAAAGAAAGAAAACAGGAACCACCTACGAACCACACATCAAAAAACACGTGTTCAGACATCAAAAACCCACAAAAAAACCCCACCCCTAAACCTCGAACCACACCCAAAACAAACCCTATAAAAACAAAAAAAAAAAGCACCAAACAACCCTATAGAAAATTAAAAAAAAAAAAAATCCTAACCAAAGAGATTAATAAGAATAGTAATAGTAATGCATGAATATAATATGATTTCTTCAAAATCATGTTTGAGTGATATGTGTAGAGCACATGGATGAGTGAGGTGGTTAAAACAAAAGTATTAAATTCTTCTAGAGAGAATTAACGCGTAGTAAAAATATATATGTTTCATTAGATTGAGATGTTATGTTAGTCATCTTGTGTCTGCGAGTTTAACAGTCAGTGTGATGAGTGTTCAACTTTTATTTTATCCATCTTTTTTTTTCTAGTTTATTTAACAAGATACATGGACAAATCAAAAGCCGCATGATGCAAAAGTTAAAAGGTCATCCTAGTCCATTGGTAGAAGAAGAAATCGTTGAAATAATCAATTCGATCAACCTGAATATATATGCAAACATGTATAATTGAGTTAACATAATTCGACTCTTTTATTATTTTATTGCACTCGACAAATAAAACTGAATACATAACGATATATTTATAGTAGACAAAAAACTAATTCTAACCTAACCCAAATATTATTTAGAGTTAATTTCAAATTTGCTCCCTATATTTTGTTTAAAGTAACTATTTTCTTTCAAAAAATTAAAAATATCAATTTACATCCAAAAATTTTATATGTTTTCCATTTCACTCCAAAAATTTTATCATATTGGATAAAGTTGAAACAACTAATGAAACTTTTGGACTTAAATTTAAAACAACTTATGCAACTTCTGGAGGTAAATTGATATTTTTTTTGACTTTTTGGAGGAAAATAGTTATTTTAGTCAAACCTTAGGGAGTAAAATTGAAAATAACTCTATTATTTAAATAATCAATTAGATAAACTAAAAATTATATATTCCTAACAACTAGATAATTACTAATTATTTAAACAAAACTTTTGATTTCACTATCAAATTAAACCCTTCAATTATTAATATATCAAGATTAGATCTTTAAAAAATGACTACTATATATCATTTCATAATACCTTCAATTCCCTGAGAAATTTACTTTGTGTTATATGCTATTAATATTGCACTAAACGATAAATGTGTGCATTTTGATCTTCAAGATCGTTCATTTGAGATTTTTCCTTAAAGAGATTCATTGACATTTTGATTAGAACTTGAGATCTGGTCTTCTAACATGACTACCAAACTCGTTGATTAGAACCTTAAAATCATAAATACATTCAACCGTGGCACTCTATGATCTCAAAGCTGGTTTGTTAATGAAAATTATAGCTTAATATCACTAAGATTAATAATATAGAAATTACTTAATTTGTTAATAGCGAGAAATGAAGAATATTACTAACAGAAAAATTAATGAAGCGTGATACATACGTTAAAATTATGCCACAACTAGTCTAAAGAAAACATAACGTTAATAATGTGCTATGAAATATAGGGTCAAACAAAAGAAGGGAGAGTTTAATCTTATTTTTATATTATATTCATTTGAGCGTGTTTCGAGACCTCTATTTATTAAGTATTAACTCATACAACTTTAAATTATCTAAGAAAATTTAAGATTTTGTTGTTCTATTACACTCTTTTTTCATTTATAATCATTACATAAAAGCTGTAACATGATGAAATTACTAATTTCCTTTTCTAATGGTTGCCAATCTCCAATTATATATCAAAACTAATTTAATTTTTTAGTTAATTAAATTAAAGTTTTGGTTGTTCCTCATCCGGTATTATAAGTCTTTTTGTCTTTGGAATCTATATATGGTTTCAAACTGTGCATTTATCTGTCAGCTTCTGGAAAAAACTCAAGGTGGTATCTGTGTTAGGAATATAAATCGTGGTTGACCTGGTTTATATGGATTAAGATGGACTTGGTATATGATTTTAAAAACTAGCCATCATTGTCTTCACTTAATAATCTGTGTTAAGTTGAGAATGTCATATTAGATACCACCACTAATGAGCTCTTACAAATTATTCTGCTTTTGTCGCTAATACCGGGTGTTTTGGCTGCAAGTGTCCAAATTAGAACTATTATATATTCTTAAGACTACGCGTGGTGACTATTTAGTTAAAATAACATGTAAATGTCATATAACTAAAAATCATTTCACCAAACCACTTTTTAAATCAATTATAGTGTTTAACTAATATGTGAATGATTGTGTTTAGCGCCCGTTAAGGGCTTGACGCCCTATGGGTTTGGAGCCTATTTTAACAATCTTATAATAGTGTTACAGACTCGTATCCATGCCATCATGTTTAACGCCTTCAAAATATCAACTACGTTCAGTCTAAGCGGACACCATTTTTGCAAGCTAATGAAAAGATTAAAAGAAAAATCCGAACGCATTAAGCAAGAGTGGAATGCGACCTTTTTCTACATATTAATTTGACAACCATATATTATACTTTCTAAAAAAATATATGTTATGAAAGTTTTTTTTTACTCTTTTAAAACCTTGCATCACTGATGAGTTAGACGACTCGTCAAAATTCTGTCTGTGTTGCGTCGTCGGAAAACATTAACGTGGGTAATTCATTTACCAAGGGATAGGATCACTAATGTAAGTTTCAACCACATGGATATTACTCGTTGTTATCACTGCAGTATCATCAAAATAAATATTTGAAAAATAAATAAAATAAAAAAATAGTTTCGCATGTAATTTTGCAGCCATGGAATTCCAACGAAAGTTGGATGAAACTGACATGCGAAGCTAGCAGCAAAACTGCCATGTGAAACTGTCAGCGAAACTGACAGCGAAACTGCCAGCGAATCTGCTTATCTGGCAGCGAAATTGGCAGCGAATCTAGACAGAAATTAACCCATTTGAGTGTTAACTTATTTGCAGGTAGTGTATTGTGATCCTAGCTTAGAAAGCTTAGTTTAGAAGCTACTCACTGTATCCAGATGAGTTCTAGACCCCTTATTTACAAGTTTTTCCATGTTTTGGGGCTATTATGCATACTAAATATACGTTTTTAAATGACCTAGATCTTAAGAGGTTTTAATAGGAAGATAAATTTTTCTATAACAAAATATGCTATATGCCCCTTGGACCCCACTAGGAGCTGCTGCCCCTAGGACCCTGCTGTCAGGGGCTGCCGCCCACGAACCCCCCCTGTCCGCGGAGGGTCGGATATGTTCTTATGATGTATTGTACTTGGTACGTTGTGTACTTAATAAGTTAAGTATTATATATTAAAGTGGAAGATAATATTAATGAGAAGTGGAACTTAACGAATGTTACCCGGGCTCGTATGATGATGAAAAGTCTTGCAAGCACTATGATGAACTTCACTTATGTGATTCCCATGTATGATGATGGATCTGTATTCATGAGCGGACTACATGCCTTGCAGTGTGGATCACCTGTCGGGGGTTAGCTACCGTTTTCATGTGTACCGACAGGGATCAATATTCTTTGTCGATCAACAGAGGGCTCTTGTCGTGTGCAATCTCGTTTATGATAAAGTAAAAGATAATGAAAGAATGAAAGATAATGAATATGTTTATTAAGAGGCAAGAAATGTTATGTATTATGATGTATGCGTGGCCATTATAATAAAATTTAGAGGTGGGCTAAGTGACACAAACACAAATATGCATGGTATACAAAGGGAGATGGAGGGTGAGCTTATGACAACGCAACTGCTTCACGTGACCATGGATGAACTGTTGTGCCAAAAGGAATTAGCATTACTACCACATGATTGTCCGATCCCTTCTTAGCAGGTTTTTCTCTTGTATACAAATTCTATATATTTTTATCTTTCTTATCACATGTATGTTTTATTTACATTTATAGTAAATAAAAATATTTTTTTATTTTATTTATTTTTCAAATATTTATTTTGATGATACTGCAGTGATAACAACGAGTAATATCCATGTGGTTGAAACTTACATTAGTGATCCTATCCCTTGGTAAATGAATTACCCACGTTAATGTTTTCCGACGACGCAACACAGACAGAATTGTATTGTATTTATCAGATCGAAATACGCTTTGTATTGTATTTATCAGATCGAAATACGATTTGTATTGTCTTTAAATTTGTAGAGTCTTTAAAAACTCTTTAAGTTCATCTCCTCAATAACTTTAACATCCACAGGAAACCCTAACCTATATCAATATCACCTCTAATAAATTAAAATAAAATTTTGTCACATACAACCGAAATTGTGTGCTCAAGTTGCGAAACTGTGAGTTTTCTGCGAAACTATAAGTTTCGCAGAAAACTCACAGTTTCGCAACTTGAGCACACAATTTCGCTATATGTGACTATATTTTATTTTAATTTATTAGAGGTGATATTGATATAGGTTAGGGTTTCCTGTGGATGTTAAAGTTATTGAGGAGATGAACTTAAAGAGTTTTTAAAGACTCTACAAATTTAAAGACAATACAAATCGTATTTCGATCTGATAAATACAATACAAAGCTAAAGACAATATAAATTTTTAGGCAATTTTAAAAAGCGTTACATTCTTAGTTTTTTTAAATAGAAAACAGTATTTAGAATAACATGTCTTTGTATACATGTATGTGGTATATGTATATATGTGTGTATAGTTATGTGTGTGTTTGGTTGAGAGATAGTCCAAAATTAGTGGAATGGCATAATTTAAAGGACTAAAGGAACAAACAAAACAGGATCTTGATACCCTTTCTTTATAACTATAAAAACCCACACCTATCAAAGCTTTCATTAACCAAAACCTATCTTAATAGTTCCCTAACATACAAATGGCTTTGATACCTCATCTTTCTGTCAAGGATACCTCATTGCACCTCAAAAACATCTTCACCCTTCCCCTTCAAACACCTACAAAATCTCAACAAAAAGTACACCTTCCCATGAGAATTCATGCCACACATGCCCCATCCTCCTCTTCTTCATCTCCTCCCCAAATCACACTTCAACAGCTACTTACACCCAAAACCAATCTCATGCAATTTTCACCCCTCAAAGGGTTCGAATTCGACACCTACATGACCGAAAAGGCAAAAATCGTTAACAATGCTTTGGAAAAAGCCGTGCCATTGCAAGAACCACTGAAGATACACGAGGCGATGAGGTACTCGTTGCTTGCTGGAGGGAAACGAGTGCGACCCATTCTATGCCTTGCGTCGTGTGAGCTCGTGGGTGGAAACGAAGCATGCGCCATGGCGATGGCATCAGCCGTCGAAATGGTGCATACAATGTCACTAATACATGATGATCTCCCTTGCATGGACAATGATGATCTAAGAAGAGGAAAGCCCACGAACCACAAGGTGTATGGTGATGACACTGCTGTCCTAGCCGGTGATGCATTGCTTTCACTAGCCTTTGAGCATCTAGCCACGCGAACCATAGGGGTTGGACCTGATAGAGTGGTTCAAGCCATAAGTGAGCTAGCGTCCGCAGTGGGTTCATCAGGACTTGTAGCAGGTCAAATAGTTGATCTTGCAAGTGAAGGGAACCAAGATGTGGATTTGAATAAACTAGAGTACATTCACGTTCACAAGACCGCGAAGCTGCTGGAGGCCGCGGTGGTTGGGGGAGCGGTGTTGGGCGGAGGGAGCTCGGGTGAGGTGGAAAGGGCTAGGAAATACGCAAGGTCCATTGGGTTGTTGTTTCAAGTGGTGGATGATATATTGGACGTGACAAAAACGTCTGATGAACTGGGAAAAACCGCGGGAAAAGACCTGGTGAGCGATAAAGCGACGTACCCGAAGCTCATGGGGATCGAGAGGGCTAAAGACTTCGCCGGAGAGTTGCTCGAAAAGGCCGTGGATGAGCTTGGGTTCTTCGATGCCGGCCGGGCTGCACCATTGTATCAATTAGCACATTATATTGCTTATAGACAAAACTAGTGAGTATTAAATGTTATCAGGCAAGATGTATGATGTGTTTATTACTTTATTACTGCTATAAATTTTATAAAGTATACTGAATTAATACGATCTGCGTATAATACGGATCCAACAACGACGGATTTTATTTTTTTGATTATTCATAGAATTTTATATGATATAAACAAATCAATATATAACTTGTTAACATTATCTTTTAGGCATAGAAATAAATAGCATATTAGGTTTGGTTAAGTATTAAAAAATATTATATACTAAGATTACATCATATTATATATGTAATATTTTAGACATACCGATATTAATTTAGTTTTATTTATACTAATTCTGGCCAAAGCTTTTTAAATAAAATAGAATAAAAATCTGCAAAAAAAGCCCTTAACTAAGATGAACTAAATAGAAAAAAGTATAATTTATCTATACTATTCTATATTAGAACCTATGTACACTACAAGAATTTCACCCTATCGCGACTAGACCTATAGCGACGACACAGTTTCGTCACTATAGGTCATCCTATCGCGACGACATGTCGTCGCCATAGGGGCGATTTTGATTTTTGGCTACTGCATAGCTATAGTGACGCCCTTTTGTCGCCTTAGGTGCAACCATATTTAGTCGTTACACGTAATTTTATTTTAATTTTGAATTATTTTAAATAACACAAAATGTTGTTTTACCTATCGTGACGACATGTCGTCGCGATAGGCAAAAAAACAATTTTTTTTCTTTTTTTCCCTCTAAATAAATTGGAGGCAAATAAGCCGCCTTTTATGAAATATCTATGGCGACGACATGTCGTCGCGAAAGGTAAAAACCAATTTTTTTCTTTTTTCCCTCTAAATAAATTGGAGGGAAATAAGCCTGCCTTTTATGAAACATCTATGGCGACGACATTGTCATCGCCATAAGGTGTTTAATTTTTTTAAGAAATTAAATATAAATAAAAACAATAATTATAATTTTCAATATCATTATTAATAATAATTTATGTACATATCATTGCTATTATTATAAGTATTATTATAATTATAAGTCATAATAATAATATTAACAAATCTTATATTTTTTAATTATAATTATAGATAACTTATATCAGTTAGAATCAAATATTCGGTTATGATAGTTAGTTTTGAATAAATGCGTTACAGGTTAAATCCAATTATGATTATCGATGTTAAATTATATACGTTGATAGTACTTTGTGGGAATATTAGTTTATTAACTGTAGGGTAAGTTTATTTCTGCTTAATTATCAGCAAAGAATTTCAAACAATACGAAATATGTTTGGTTACGATAATAGCATTAATTATGATCCAATTATTATTATTTGTATTCAATTATACACTATGATATCATCATTCAATTTCAAAAAAGGTCAAATATGTTCGGTGATGATGATTAGGTTCGATCAAATACATTAAAAGTTAGTTATGATTGAATTACGATGATCAGTGTTAAATTATGCAATTCAATGATAATTTACGGGAAATGATGCTTATTAACGGTAAGTTATTTTTATTTATGCTTAACTATCATCAGTGAGTGTTAAACAAAGCCAAATATTTTAGGTTGTCATGATTATCGCTGATTACATATGTCAAAGGTTAGCTATGATCCATTTATGATCATTGGTGTTAAATTAAATATAATGTTGGTAATGAGACTGGAAATTATGCTTGTTAATGGTAAATTAAGTTTATTTATACTTTGATATCATCAATCAGTGTAAAAAAAGGTCAAATATGTTCGGTTATTATGATTAGGGTCGATCAAATACATTAAAGGTTAGCTATGATTGAATTACGATGATCAGTGTTAAATTATGCAAGTTGATGGTAATTTACGGGAAGATGCTTATTAATGGTAAGTTATTTATATTTATGCTTAACTATCATCAACGAGTGTTAAACAAGGTCAAATATTTGAGGTTGTCATGATATCGCCGATTACATATGTCAAAGGTTAGCTATGATCTAATTATGATCATTGGTGTTAAATTAAATACAATGTTGGTAATAAGACTGGAAATTATGCTTGATAATGGTAAATTAAGTTTATTTACACTTTGATATCATCAATCAGTGTAAATAAAGTCAAATATGTTCGGTTATGATGATTAGGGTCGATCAAATACATTAAAGGTTAGCTATGATTAAATTACGATGGTCAGTATTAAATTATGCAATTCGATAATTTATGGGAAATGATGCTTATTAATGGTAAGTTATTTTTATTTACGCTTAACTATCATCAACGAGTGTTAAACAAGGTCAAATATTTTAGGTTGTCATGATTATCGCCGATTACATATGTCAAAGGTTAGCTAAGATCCAATTATGATCATTGGTATTAAATTAAATACAACGTTGGTAATGAGACTGGAAATTATGCTTGTTAATGGTAAATTATGTTTATTTATACTTTGATATCATCAATCAGTGTAAAAAAAGGTCAAATATGTTCGGTTATGATGATTAGGGTCGATCAAATACATTAAAGGTTAGCTATGATTGAATTACGATGATCAGTGTTAAATTATGCAATTCGATGGTAATTTACGGGAAATGATGCTTATTAATGATAAGTTATTTTTATTTACGCTTAACTATCATCAATGAGTGTTAAACAAGTCCAAATAGTTTAGGTTATGATGGTTGGGGTCGATTACATTCGTCAAAAGTTAGCTATGATCCAATTATGATCATTTGTGTTAAATTAAACACGATCTTGGTAATTTAAAGGAAATTATCCTTAGTAATGGTAACTTAAGTTTGTTTGTGCTTAGCTATCATCAATGAGTGTGAAAAAAGGTCAAATATGTTCGGTTATGATGATTAGGGTCGATTTCATATGTCAAGTGCTAGCTATGATCCAATTATGATCATTGGTGTTGAATTACACATATTGATAATAATTTATAGAAAATTAGGCATACTCCTAGTAAATTAAGTTTTTTTATTCTAAATTATCATCAAAGAGTGTCAAAAAACCTCAAACATGATCGGTTATGATAATTAAGGTTGATTATATGCATCAAAGATTATGTAAGACGAACAAGTATTATTATACATATGGTAATATGTTTATAATAGTGATAATAATAATCATAATCATAATTATAATGACAGTAATTATTATAAAAATAATAATAATAGTAATAATAATAATAATAACAACAATAATAATAATAATAATAATAATAATAAATAATAATAATAATAATTATTATTATAATTATAATTATAATAAAATACTAATAATAATAATGATAATATAATATCTTTAATAGCTACATTATTAAAAAAATATAAAATATAAAATATCAGAAAACACCCTATGGCGACGGCATTCATATGCCGCGTGATTATCCCGCCATTAATTTGGGAAAAATTAAAAAAATAAAAACCCTATGGCGACAACATGTCGTCAATAGGGTGCAGTATCTTTTAAATTAGGGATACAACATCATCACTTTCACTTTCTCAAACCCAAATCCCACCCACCACCAGCCTTTATCTCCGAAGAAAATAACCAAAATCCGACCACCACCACCATTTCTAGCCACCACCACCGTCCCTAGCCGCTACCACCACCACTTCCATCGTCCCCCATTACCCCTCCCATCGCACCCTACCGAGAATGAATCATCTTTAGTTTGCGCCACCACCATTGTTCCTACCACCACCTCATTCATGTCTCTCTAGGTTGTTGTATCATTATCTCACCACCATCGTCACCGACAACATCTCATTATTATCATTTTTGTTAAGGTTTTAAGGTGTGTATATTGTCTATTTCATTAGTTATTTAAATATATTGATTTGGTTCTTGTTTAGTAGAATGAAATGATAATATGTTGATATATTTGATTTTGTTCTTGTTTTGATTTGGTTAATGATATGCTTTAAGTTATGTATGTATGCACAATATGTGATGAAAGTATTGGAGTTTGATTTGGTTATAAGTTTAATTAATAAACATGTGATGAAATTGAATATGTGTGCTAGATGATTTTTGTGTTAGAACTTAAAGATATGTATGTTACATTCTTTTGTTAATTAGTTAAAATATTAAGTTAAATTATGGCTATTGATGATTTATGTTGTTAGAATTATATAAATTATTTGATTTGGTTATTGGTTTGAGTTGATAAAATGATATGCTGAATTATGTTTTGTAACTTGTTTTAGGATTAATGGTAATTAATTTAAAATTGTTATCTTTATAGACTTAATTTAAATATTATTACGTGCATAGTTGCTTTATTGAAACTTAAAACTGTTATCTTATTATTTATAATTGGATGTGATGTTTTTTTCATTTACAACAATTATGTTGTCGAATTTTCGATCAAATCCTAATAAGCATCTCTTGTTATGAACAATCAGGTGGGTCATTATTACATGGGATGAGAAAATGAATACACTTTGGAATACATGCGTGAAGTGTAGGAACAGATGAATGAATTTTAAAAAATGATCAAATCCTAATGATGACGAAGATGATCAAGATGACGGAAATTAGATGTTGTTTGTTTTGTAAAAGATTAAAAATGTGTACGTTGGTTATTTATTTAAATGCACGTGTATTTAATCTGAATTGTAAAATGATTATCTTTTGGGTATTAGTAATATAGCTTTCGTCTAGTTTATAAATATGTTCACGAAACTTGAAATATTACGAAAAACCTGGAAAATATAAAAACAATTTATAAAATAAATATTAAAAAACCTGAAAAATATAAAAACAATTAAAAATTTCTAGGCTATGGCGACAACATGTCGTCGCCATAGGGTTTTTAAAATATTTTTATATATTTTTTTATTACAATAAAAAAAATTAGTTGGACCTATGGTGACGATATGTCGTCGCCATAGGCTGAAAAATAAAATTATTTTTTATTTAAAATACAATATGAAAAAATTTTACCGACAACTTTGTGGCGACAACATGTCGACGGGGTAGACCTCTATGGCGACAAGGGTTTTGGCGACGACTCAAAAATAAGCTATAGCGACAAGGCTGTGACGACTAGGTCTATGGCGACGACATGTCGTCGCCATAGCCTATGGCGACGACAAACCGGACCTATCGCGACGACAAATGTCGTCGCGATAGCCCTTATTTCTTGTAGTGGTAATACATGGATGAAAAAATATATCTTGTTAAGGTCAAAATTTTGTAATGTTACCATTGGTAAAATAAGAATAATAAATATTTAAAAGATTATAAATGATAAATAATAAAGATTAGAATTACAAAATTACACGTTAATATATGATACAATTGAAATTATAATTTAGTAAGTCATAATAGTTATTAGGTAAGAAAATTTACATTTTAAATATTTAGTTGATTAATTTATTTACTTAAAACTCGTATCATATAATATAAGGAGAGATGCGAGAAAAAAGTTTAGATTTCATCAAAAATCGTCACATGTCATCTCTAAACATTTCATTTATATTATACTAATTACCAACTTGGATGTGCATTATGATTTGTACTTCATGCTTTGTATGTTGTATGTTTGTTTTTTTCTTTATTTTTATACTTTTAACCCTATAGTTTTAATCATTTGTTTTCACTTTCAACTTTGGTCCCATATACTTTTAACCTTTTACAAATTTTGCGTTTTACTTCTCGGTCTCAGGTTTTCGAGTTAACAAACCGCAACATGCATCTGTGGTTTAATGTTTTTACCTTTATTTAATTCCGTTTAACGGCCATGTTGTGTTTCACATTTCGGTCTAATTTATACACATTAATGCACTCCAACGCATGTGCATGGTTTAACGTTTTTACATTTACTTTTTGTTCGGTTTTATTTTATTTTATTTATTTATTTTACGAGCTTTCTAGTGTTTGTGGTCGCTAGCGACGGTGTGACATTGATGCTACTTGGCACGGTTTTACGCCCCTGCCGCAACGCATGGAACTTAATACTAGTTTATTATATCTTATAAATCACTAGTGGAAATGTCCGCGTTTTGTGGCGGTACGGTTGTTGCGCAATTTTTTGGGAATTCGATTTAGTCAATATCTGTTCGGTGCGTTATGACGTAAATTAAAAAATCAAAATATAATTATTGTAAAAATTGAATGAAAGAAAACAATTATGTATATTACAAAAGTATTTTAAGACAACTATATTATCCCAATTAGATTAGTGAAATCATGAGTGGTATTTGTGGTTGAAAATCTCTTATTACATAGATTTTAGGGGGTTTCGTTTTATGAATGTAGGTTAGAGTTTTATAATCATCGGAGACAACTTTCGACACTGATTTGTATAGACCAGATAAAGTTAATGGGGAAATTGTCACAACAAATTATCATCTTGATTGTTATTGACATGTGAACAACCGACAAATAGAGCTCAATCACAATGAATGAACGACAATGAAAGTAAATGACGATTTTGTTTTGCCACGTGTTTATGGTTAAGCATTTGTATTATAAACATCATAAATTAATTTATAGTAAGGCATAAATGAAATAAAATGACTGATTTTTTTAAATTTATGCATGACTTTTCATATGGGTGTCTTAATCCATATGTAAAGTTATCATTCTATCATCCTTTTATTTTTATTAAAAGATATAGATATATATTAAAATTATTAAACTCATAATATGCCTCTGGAAAATATTAGTATTATAGTTATTATAAATATGAGGATATATATAAGTTATATACTTAAATATTTAAGTAAAATAATACTTAATTTAAATAGTATTTAGTTATAAAAATATAATTAGTAAATATAAATTTAAATGTCAATTTATTGTATCATAAATAAAATAAAATTTAATAAAGTAAATTAAATAATATCATATTATTAAATAATGTATTAATAATGTTTATTAAATACATAAAAGAGACAAGAGTAAAATGCCAAGGTGTATAAAACTTAATGAATAAATTTATCATATTGTCCCTAAAATGTCTTAAAATCTTAATTAATTCTCTATTCTACCTTTTTTAAATGTCTTGCTCCCCTTTGTACATGTTGTTTTAAAACTTGTATGCTTGACAAAATTACATCTCTCTCCAAAGAGATGTATTATATGGTAATATAGATATAAGTATTTATATAAAATAATATTTAATTTAAATAGTAGTTAGTTGAAAAAAATATGATTAGTAACTATAAATTTAAATATCAATTTATAATATATAAATAAAATAAAATTTAATGAAGTGAATTAAATAATATCACATTATTAAATAATATATTAATAATATGTAAATAAAATAAATTTTAATAAAGTGAATTAAATAATATCACATATGTAAATAATATGTATTTATAATGTGTATTAAATAATACAATAATTAGAAGAAGTTACTTAAATGAGGGCAAAACTAAAACTATTGCATAAAGCACTTGTATTCTATGCTTAAAATATTATATAAGTGTCTTACAATTTGAATGAAATTATCATCTTATCCTTTTAATATGTATTATATATTAGTATAGATAAGAGTTTAGGGTCAAATTTATAAGACTTGAAATGCCAAATTTGTCTCTTATAAATTCTATTATGTCTTTTAAAAATAATCATTAATTACAATTATTTCCTTTTAAACCAACTTTACTCATGATTTTTAAATTACTAAAAGTTTTCCATACGTTAGTATGTTCTTAAAAAATACTTAACAAATAAGTATTTTATTAACTATAGTTTGAGTATATATTACTACATTTTTAATTAAAAAAATTTACGCGCGCACCTTTTTAGTGTTTAATAATGAATGAAGCTAAAACTTAATTAAGCTTTCATTCTACGTTAATTATTTTCTCATTGCGAATCATTTAATATGCATAATCACATAAAATGTTAATCCGAAGTTGTTTTATTACAAAGAAAATCGATAATTAATATTATTTAATTTTAGCAAACATTTAAAAATTCCAACAACAAGTTATAGGGTGTTACTTTTTATACCCTAATTTACTAATAGCCTACTTTATAATTATTAATTAGGTTATTACACGTGTAATAGACGGATTGAATAAATAAAATATTAAATAATTATTAATAAAAATTATGCATTATAAAATCATGTTTGAAGATAAATTATGATTATAATTACGTATAAATAGCTACTTTAAGTAAATAAACAATAATGTATTTTTTTTGAACTTTTGTTTTATAAAAAAATTGTTATATTTTAATATATTGTTTTAAGAAAAATGATTTTTTTAAAAAAGATTCTCGTTGTATTCTGTATTTTATAAAGTTTTTATTTTTAAAAAGTGTGTTTGTTAATAAAAATAGGTTTTTATTTTATTAAGTTATATATTTTTAATTTGAAAATGGTATGACTAATATTATTAGTATTCAGTATTATTATTAATAATATAAATACGTGAGTAAGTAAGTATAGTGAGGTTTATAATTGTTTCACGCTTATTTTATTTTTTTATAAATAAATAGATAGGCTAAAAAGTCATTAAATAAATGGATTAAATTTTAATGTAAAATATATATGTAAAATAAACATGAATAGTTATAATGTAATATTTAATATAAAATATAATTAAAATTATATATACATAATAGTTCATGAAATAAAACAATTATACCATTTTTAACTCTTTTATGTACATAATTTCATTTTTAAACATTCGTTTAAAACTTTATTCTAAAAAATATTTTTTTATAAAAATTTTGTTTTTTAAAAAGTCTTGTTTGTAATTACTCTAGTTGTTTTAATAAAATTGTTTTAAAATGTTTCACCTGTTTATAATTTTTTAAAAACAAAATGATTTAAAATATTTTGTTTGAAAAATGTTTAATGTTTTAGAAAATTTAATATTATATAAAATTTTAGTTTTTTGTTATTTAGATTTTAATTAAAAAATATGATTTCTAATTTTCTTTATAAAATCTATTTAATAAAAATTGTTAAGAAAGAGAAACATAACAATTAATAAAATTTATTTTTAATAAGAGAGAGAAGTTTGTATGAGTATTTAAATAACTATAATACCATTTTGGAGGAAAAAATAATGTGTGCATGTTTAGAAAAAGAACAAGTGGTAAAAATATGGGTTAAAAAGACAAATGGTAAAAAAAACATTGTTTTATTAGATGTTATATATTATCAGCTAATGAATCATTAATTATTAGTCAAACAGTAAAAGCATTTAATGCTTCATTTATTATTACCAAAGAGTTAAAAACCACTTTAATTAAAAACATTGGTTTATATATTATTAAAAAAAAAATTTTAGAAAAAAAGATAATATACTTATTTTCTGTAAGAGTTTTAAAAAAGGTTTTTATTTTATATTTTAATCCTTTGCCAAATTAGATATAATTTTTTTTTGAATTATCATAAAATAACTATTACAAAGAAGTTATATATATATTTAAAATACTTCTTATAAAACAGTATAAAAGTTAACCTTCGTTTATTATAATTTTAATAAATAAAGATTTTTTCATTTTTCAAGCTTTTCTTTATGTTTTAAAACTTTTATCGTATTTTTTTTCCTTTTAAGTGTTCTATTATTATAATTTTATCACTGTTAGATGGAATGTAAATAAAATAATAATTAAATAATGTAAGATAAATAGATTCATGTTAAAAGTTCATTTAATATATTGGTGCATTTAAGATGATCTAATTAATTTGTTTTAGATATACGTAGGTAGTCAATCATGTATTTGCGAAACTAAACTTTTATTGGTTAAGTTATAGTAAAAGTTCATTTAATATTCTTGAGTAGGCTGTAACTAATTAAAATAATAATTTAAGTAGTGTAAGATAAATAAAGGGCTTGGTTATTGAGACACTCCAAGTTTTTAAATCAACACCCAAACGCCCTATACGAGGCGTATGGGTCCATACATCGCGTATAAGGTAAAAAATTCCCTAACATCGCCCTGTCAGACGAGGTGTTATTCCGATGTCGGCGGAGGCTATACACAACGTATAGACCCATATGCCACGTGCGGCTTCATTTTTTTTCCTTAACGTAGACGCATGAGACACCTATACACCGTGTATGGACCCATACGCGACGTATAGGTTAAGGACATTTTTTATTTGTATTATTTTTACATATATTTTTGTTATAAATAAACAAATAAATTTGCATCGACTATTTATAGGATATGTTATTTTTTTTTTGTAATTTGCTTAATTGACAAATATATAAATAATTTTAAAAGAATAGTTATATTTTATTTTTACGTCTTTTTTAAATATTTTTACTTATTTGAGAATTTTAACTAACCGATGAAACATAAAATACAAACATTTATATTACGTAAACAATCGAGATAACAATACAAAAACTAATATAAAATGATAATATAAATAACAAAGTTTTTAAATACATAACAAAATAAAAGTTACAATTCTAGTAATAATATAAAAACTACGGCGAGTCTGGTTAATGTCGACGCGGTGGCAACTCCGGAAGATCAATACTAGCAGTACGTGCTCGCGCGATCTCGAGTTGAACGTGCCAATCCATAAGATCCTCAACTCGATCGAGCCGACAACCCTGCTCCTGTAAACTCACAGCAACCTCCTGCATAAATGTCTCCATATGTGCAAGCACCTCGCATCTCTATAAATGTGTCGAGTAAACTATGGCTAAGGAGGCATCTGATGTGGTGGCGGCCGGTCATGCGGCGGCTAGTCGTACAATGAATGATTATGCGGGGGATGCTCCTGCTGCTGATGCGGATCATCAAGGCTGACCTGCTGAACGGGTGCCGGCTGCTAGATCTCCCCGGGTCGAATAGAGAATCGTATGCCACCGGAAAACTAGCGTATAATGCGCATGTTGAATAACGTACGACGATCTAATCTCACCGGCTCAATCGGAAGAGATACGTCGGCAAGATACCGAGGAAGATAACTAAAAGCTCGGGTAATCACCGATGTAAGCGTCTCCGTACACTGATCCTCGCTTCTGGTGATGATAATACGAAACAAATTACTCTGCCAAACATCTCGCTAGGTTGCACCTGGTCCTCGTAAACAAACAATACAAGTAAATAAGTCAGGAATGGTGCACCACTTCGACTCTTGCCACGTCCCGTGATGGATATGGCGATCATACGATGTAAGTAACGGATGAGAGGATCTCTAATGCCAGTGACCTTGCCCTTAGTCCTCTAAAATAGGCCTCAACAATCTAAGGCCACCAATCTCTCAACGACTCTCCTCAATATCAGTAATACCCTCGGTGAATAGAGGGGTAACAGCCTTCGGCTCATAGTAAAGTCCCAGACAACGACAAACTGCTCTATGGTCATTTGGTGTGAATGTCCACATAACCTAAACGAAATCTCGGAACACCCATCTTCCTCCTCCATCTCATTACGACGAATATAAGTAAAGGTGGATAAAAACTCCACCGTCAGCTCTCAGTAATAAGGCAAGAACACGGTCTCTAACAAACCACTCCATGGCGTATCGTCTTCGATAATACCAACAAGTCTATCGCGCTCTCCGAGCTCGGCCATCACCTCCTGTTCGACGGATTTTTGACAGCTGATCTTCATCACTACGAATTTCTAGCACTTAGCGTGCTCAATGGTACCGGGCTCAAACTGTAGCCAAGGATGATTAGTAATAACGTCAACTATGTCAGCCTCAATCTCTGAATCGTAAGACATATCTGCATAACAAAACGAATATAAATATAACGGTTTAAAAAAAAAGCTTATGACACAAAACAAGCCCCTCTATACGCCGCGTATAGCCCTATACGTAACCTATAGGTGTTTCGCGTATAAGCTGCGTATAAGGCCCCTAGTCACCCACCCCCTATACCCGGCGTATAGCCCTATACGCATCGTATAGTGGTCTCGCGTATAAGCTGCGTATAGGGCCCCTAGTCACCCATCCCCACTATACGCGACGTATAGGGCTGTACGCCACATATAGGCATAGTCTGTTCATCTTCTTTCTTTTATGCTATACGCCGTGTATAGCTCATCGAAATCAAAACTATACGTCGTGTATAGGCCTATACGCGGGTCTGTAGTGGCGTATATTTCTTAGCAACAGTTTTTAAAATCAACGATTAAGACATACAAAACGCTATTTTAATGCTTAAACTATTCAACAATTAGCATTATAACGATGTGGGAACAATAATACATGCCTAGATGAAGAAAAATCGACTAACAATACTAGTAGCATCGGGCTATATGAGAAAGTTTTTGAGTTTGTAAAAGTGTGTGATAGGGACAAAATGAGAAATGATAAAATATACTGGTGTTGAAGAGCTATACACCGCGTATGGGTCCATACGCGGTGTATAGCTTTAAATTTTAATAAGTTTTTGTTATTTTTAATTGTTTGAATTTTTGAAAAAAATAATTTTTTTTGCTTGAATTTGAGTTATTTGAATTTAAATATTTAAAAACTTTAATTTTTATTGTTAAACTATATAAAAGTCAAAAACGGATGAAATGGTTATTGGTTAAAAATCAACTGTTAGTCGTATGGACCCACACACCACGTATAAAGGTGTTTGTCTGACACCTATACGCGGCGTATGGACCCATATATTACGTATAGGTCTCAGCTGTACTATAAAATCAATCTTACACGAAGCGTATGGTACTATACGACACATGTGATTTTTTTTGAAAGAAAATAAGGCTATTGTTAAACTATTTCTCCAAAATAATTTTCAGATAACCTATAACTCGCACTTCATTTATATACATACTTACGTACACATAAATTCTTGATTACTTAATAATCATTTCAATTAACTCGGGTTCCACGATACTAGTAAGTTATGTTAAAAAAATCTTGAAAATTATTCAAGTTAACCGTACCAACTAGCATCGATAGAAGCCAACTCAGTTGAAATGATTCTTAAGTATCCAATTCAAATTTATGTTTATATGTATGTAAATACTTAGTGAAATAAGAATGAAATTTTTGCCAAGTAAATTATTTGCTAGAAGAAAATGTTGAACAACATAACACTAACTGCTTGCGATAATATATTTTTGAGAAGATTAAACGTTATGGCTACTATCAATCATTGAAAGTATCAAACGTTACCTCCGGAGAAAACGAATAAGTTTTGAATATGAGCAAATTCGTTTGATATCCAATCCCTTTATATATTAACGAAGGGAATCTTGTGTCACATCAAATAATTCGAAATCAAACGTACGATGTAAATTAAGCAGGCTATACGCGTCGAATGGGCCCATACGCCGCGTATCGCCCTATGGCGTATGGGTGAAAGGTGTAGGTCCACCAACACCTATACGCGTCGTATTGGTCCATACGACGCCTATAGGTGTCGGTGGACCTACACCCTTCACCAATATGCCACAGGGCTATACGCGTCGTATGGGCCCATACGACAAGTATAGCCGTGTTGAATGATTGATTAAACTTAGTCCATTTTTGTCGTCTGAAAAGGCTATACGCGGTGTATGGTGTTATACGAGGCGTATAAACACCACGACAACGACTGATGCGACATGGAATGTCAGGCATTAATCGTGGATACCTATAAGCCGTGTATGGACCCATACACGACATATAGGGGGTGTCGATTTATCCGGGTGAGTGTCCCTATATTGGGACCCTAAATAAATTAATGTTAAAAGTTCATTTAATATATTGATGCATTTAAGATGATCTAATTAATTTGTTCTAGATATATGTAGCTAGTCAATCATATATTTGTGGAACTAAAAACTCTCATTGGTTAAGTTATAGTAAAAGTTCATTTAATATTCTAGAGTAGGGTGTAAGGAACAGGGTGTAATCATAATTACCTTTATTTATAAGGATATCTTCGTCACATTGTCAGAGGTCAATATGTAAAACTCACTTGATTGGTGCTTGGTGCTGAGCATAACTGGTCCAGACAACGTCAATTTTTTAAACAATAATTTTATGGAAATGAAAAGGAAGTACTAGAATATTTCGAATGTAATCGGCCTAAGATCCAAAACTACGTATATAGGGCCAACTAATGAAGCGTGACTTTTAAGCGTGAATAAGACGAATATTACGCATGTAACACGAGTATATTAGGATGTAGTATGTACTTCCATTAAATCACAAGTTACAAGTATATTAGAATGATAGTATGTACTTTCTTTAAATCACCAGTTTTCTAAATGCACTATTGTAATGCTTTGGATGCACCATTATAATTGTACAGGTCGTTTACGTTTCCGGATATCTTGCACACATCATCTTAGAATTAGATATGTCATTATAATTACTTTACATGTATCATTATAATATATTTGTCACTTCGACCCACTATTGTAACAGTTTATAAGCACCAATTAAGAGAGTTTAAAGTAATATAAACTATACCAATACTATACTCAAAATAAATATAATAAAATATATCAAATATATAGAATGACCATTATAAAGATAATGATGAAGCACACAAAAATTCAAAAAATCACATGGACGGTCCCTATAACATGCTTATATTATAGTTTTGATCTTTAACTTCCATTAGTTAGAACTTTAGTCTAATAGTTTGTCTATATTTTAAGGGATGAATGTCTATATTTTTTATTAAGGGATGAACGTCTATATTTTTTATTAAGTGTGTATGAATTAACCACCCATATATATTAAAAACTAAAATATAAATCAAAAGCTAATAATTTAAAATGAGGATTATATATCATAATGGTGGCCCCAAAACACCCTACATGATTCCTTTCCCCTACATCCCTCCTCCCCTCCCCCAACCCCACCAAAAAAAAGAAGAAACAAAAGAAAATCATCAATAAAAATGTGCTTGAGCAAATATGAAAAGGGCTGTCAATCGGGCTCGGTAATATAGAGGTTCAACTCCAAACTCCCGAGATGGAAAGCAACTACTTTGTGTTTTACAAGAAGAGTTGAGTTGATTAAAGTTGTTTTTAGAAGTTTTCCAACTTATTTCCTCTCACTTTATAAAGAACCAAAAAAATTATAAAAACAATGAAAGTAATAAGAATGAACTTTTTATGTGGAGAAGAAAGTTCAAGATCGAAAATTTGATGGATAGCGTGAGATAAAATAATGGCAGCAAAAGACAAAGAAGGCTCAGGGGCGAGTAACATCAAGGAGGCAAATCTAGTACTTTTAGCGAAATGGTGGTGGAGATTAGAGTTCAAATTTATTTTGTGAGTGAAAGGTATAACATCCATACACATAAATGATAGATGGAAGACGAAATGGTGGTAGAGGTTAGAGTTCAAATTTATCCCGTTCAAGTGCTCAACTAATAGACATTAGAAAAGAATTATCTCTAGTGGAAATGATCTTTAAAAAAAGGCATTGGTATTCATGATAAAATCAAAGGTATTATCGGTGATGGTAGGAGAATCAAACAATGAAAAGATTATTGGTATAATATGGGTTTTTTCTGTGGAATTTTCCCATAATTATACTAATAAGTGGCTAATAAAAATGTTACCATTAAGAAGAGTATTCAACTGGATATGAATACATGGAGTTGGAAGATTAGATGGTCCAGAAAGCAGGACACATGAGAGGAAATGATAGAGTGAGAAGAGTCTTAAAACACTTAACAGATCAAATAGGAAACCGAGTCTATGTTGATGATACTAAGAACACAAGTAACTATGAGACAGAATTAGAACAAGAAAAATATAAGTTTGGTTTTCAAGAATGTTGTATATTGCTCTAAAGTTCTATTACAAGTGTTACAAAAGCATAAAAATAAATACAAGTACTTAAGACACTTTATACTACATCCTACAGCAGGCTAAACTTTAAAAGCCAGCTGGAAACACAAATCTAGACAACAAGATCAATGTATAGTCAAAAGATAGATTGTCTTTTGACTTGTGACTATGACATGCCATAGCTTACATCCTAATATATTACAAAAAGAATAAAAGGTAAAAAGTAGAAAGTTACAACCAATGAACTTAATCAACAGTTGACAAAAGTATGGACCTTTTCACCAACTTATCTAAGTTGGTGAGTCTTCAGAGGTGGCAACAAAAAGTTGTTCATCTTTTGTCAAAAGGTGATCACATAAAACATGTCTTCTTTGTATTCGAAAGAAATCAATCTTTGGCTTCAGAAGACTTTGTCTCTGAAGCTTCGGAAGACTTCATCTTTGGCTTCTGAAAGATTGGTCATTTGGCTTTTGAAGATTTTACACTTAGCATATTATCTTTGAGTTGTGTAAAACTTCTGATGTAACTTTTCTTTGTACTTCATGCATGCATGCTGAGAGCTCTTTGGTTGCATCAACCTTTGAGTAGAGACCTTACAAACTCCCCCTAGGCTGATGCTACAAAAACAGAAGAGATTACTCATCTATGGACAATCTTCATCAAGATCAAGACCATTCCTTTCTTCATCATTTGGTTAGGATCCCTTAGACTCTCATAGTATCTCCTCATGTCATAGAGATCAAGTAGAGGAAGGTCAAGTATTGCAGGATCAGGTTTGTTTACTCAACACAATTATGTTCTCACAAACTCACTAAGTCTCACTCGAATAGATGATGATGCAGAATCCTCTAAGAGTTTATAAAATATACTAAGTAGAAATACACAAAACACAAGAGAATGGTTTTCAAGATACTTGTATATATTACTTCTCAACTCAAAGTGTTACAAGACTCTTACAAGCATGATACATGAGTTACAATGAGAAACTATATATACTACTTTCTATAGCCGGATATACTTTGATACGAGCTAGAACTTACAACTAGACAAATACTACATTACTAGAAGTAAAGTGTCTTAGATAAGATACTATCTAAGATTTGGTAGTCATGACATGTCCATGACTTACCTTTTGTCACCAACTAAAGTTTGTAACTGTACTAACTGATAAGAAATGAACAGTGGAATAAAGTATGGTCAACTACATGGGCGTGGGAAAAGCACCATGCAATATCTCAGAGATTGTAGCGGAGTGTCAGAGGGACCATACTTATGTCCACTGGTTCATAGTAGGTTCTTTTGAAGATTAATTGGCTTCAGAAGAACAAGTTCTTCCGAATCCACTTATACTTCGGAAGAGGCTACTTCTTCCGAGGCTTGAGACATTCTTCAGGCCTTCATGCTTCAGAAGTCATTGTCATGAATTTTTCTAAGTGTTGAACTTCGGAAGTAGAAAGACTTTATCATTGGAAGTTGGAGTTCCTCGTTAGAAGCTCTTTCAGACTTGACCTTCGGAAGCTCAGCATTTGCCTTCGGAAGTTCTTCATCAGTTGCATCAAAATTTTCTAAGTGTTTATTTTGGTTGCACCAGCCTTACTTGATCCAACAAACTCTCCTTAGGCTGATGCTACCAATACCTCACTTGTTTGTAGTTCACAAAACTTTCAGCACCAGGAAGAGAAAATACTTATCTGTTTCCTTGTTTTTCCCGGATAAGGTGCTAAGAAGTTTGTATAGATCATTCCTAGATAAGAGATCTAGTCTGTCACTTTGAATGATGTGTACCCTCTGTTGTGTTCCTCCGACGAGAGTTAGTTGACGGGAGTTGTAGTCATACTCCCATCTAACTATGTATTCCATTTCAGGGCCTTCAACTATTTGTAAAAAGGCTTTGCCTTTGGTGGTTGACTCTTCCTCTTCTTCCTTCTCTCTCATCTTCAACCCTTCTTCAATTATGACTATTTCTATTTAATAACATACCATCTATCCGGATTTGTAACAAAGGTCCAGGACAAGATGGGTCTCCCAGCAGCAAGACACTCTACATTGGTTGGACTTGGTTGAGCAGCCTCTTCTTGAGTAACCTTAGGATGCTTCGACTCATCCTGAGGTGTAGAGGTGGATGCCTTGGACTTCTTCTTCTTATTGTCCCTCTTTAAGGCCATCATTTTATTATTTTTTCTAGATTTCAACTGAGAAAACTAGCCTTTAGCACCAGGTTGTTCTTGTATGGCTTTATATGTTGGGTCCTTTTCCTTCATAGGTTCAGAAGGAGAGGGATCAAGACCCTGTTATGGATCAAAAAATGAAGTTGGTTGTGGTCCAACACTAGGTCCAGGTTGTGTTGTCTCTAGTGGTGCAACTTCTCTTCTTCCCCAAGAGTATCAGAGTTGGTTGCCAAGAGTTTAAGAGCTTGGTCTAGCGTTCCTTTAGGCAGATCAAGGAATTGCTCTCTTGTGAGGGAAAATGAGAAGCCATCAATGAAGGTTATTTTGATGGACCCCTCCTTACAAGAGATATCACTCAAGGTGGTGCGGTTGATGAGCTTTCTCTTGATCTCCTTAAATTCCTCTAAGGAAAGAGGTTTGGATGGTTGAGAGGATGACTTAGGTAGCCGTTGGGTAGATGATGTTTGGGTTCTAAGGAGTGTTTTGGGTTTGAGGATGGGTAGTTGTGGTGGTTCTTGTGATTGAGTAGGTGAGGAAGAGGGTATGGTTGATGGTGTGGGTTCAGGAGTGTATGGCTCAGTGGTTGCTCGGTTTTGATGGGGAAAGGGAAAGGGATTTGTTCAGGTTGAGGTTGTGGTGTTGTCCTAGAGGTCATCCCCTGTAGTCTTATGTACATCTCTTTCCTTCTTCCTGAGCGAATGTCAGCTTTGATATCACTGAGATGTCACTATAGGGTCTTCTCAAACATGGGACCCACTTGCCTACCAGAGAAGCCATGGGCCCTGAGATAATCTTTCATCCAGGCTTTGTCACCCATCTTCTTGACATCAGCAAGCTTAGCTTCTTCTTCCTTCTTCTTCTCCTCCTTTAGCTTTTCCTTCGAAGCTCTCTTTCTCCATTTGATCTTGTTCTTTCTTGCCAAGCCAGAAGACGTACCATTGTTGTGAGGAGTTAATTCCTATAGAGAGAATCCCCCGGAGCTTAGGAGAGCTATCCTTTCACTCCTAAGCTGTTGGTCAGCTTCTTCTTTCTTTCTTCTTCTTTCTTCCTCTAAGGCCAACCTTGCTGCTTCTTCTTCTTGTTTAATCCGCAACAGGGTTGCCTTTTCTAACTCAACCAGCTCCTCTAGTGGTAGTGGGAGCACATCTTCACTAGCAGCTCCCAGATTGACAAGTTTGTCAATGATCTCCACCCTTCTTTTATTATTGAGAGCCTCCTGGTTTGCTACAGTTGCTTTACTACTTGCAGCTAGTAGTTTTCCAGTGGGAGTCTACCGTTTCTTTTTAGCTTTTCCAACCTTTCTTCCTGTAGAAGCTCTTCCGTAGTCATCTTCCTCTTCCCTTTAATGTCTTCGGAAGTTTGAGACTTGGGAGGTTCTTGTGTAGAGGTTTCAGGTTGAGAGGTGGTGATTGGAGCATGAGGTGATGATGGTGTTTGAGTGAGTGGAAAATTGAGAAAGTCTTCACTATTTACCTTAGACGCAAGTTCAAGGATTGCATATGTGATAATTAGATCCTCAAACAGAGAAAATAACCCTTCCAGAGCTTGTATATCAGCTTCGGAAGTTTGAAGTGATTCTTCCGAAGCTTTGACTTCAGCTTCGGAAGTCTGTGGGATTGCACTATCTGTCCCAGCTGTTTCAGTTGCTGGGCTATCAGACCTTATTTCTCCTTCGAATTCAATCTCAGGTTCAGTGTGGATCTTAGGTTGACCAACTTCTTTGACAGTGGTAGAAGGTGCATTCAGCCTTTGGAACTCTTCAGCTCCAAAGTATGCCACAACAATATCTGGACTTGGCTGTTCAATAGAAGATCCCGTTAGGAACTTGGAAAAGAACCTGTTTAGATCTTAGAGCATCTTTGGGTCCACTTGAAGAATGATTGGAGGAGGCTCAGGGAAAGCTGTTGCTTGCTGAGCAGGATATCTAGAAGTCAATGTAGAAAGAACTAAGCTTTGTGGTTCCTCGTGTGCTTGTCTCTGAACACTCTCCCCCTTTTTGGTAGCATAGAGCTTCATGACCTAGAGGAAGAGGTCAAAGAGACTTGAATTGGTACATGCCTAACAGACCTCTCAATCTGTTTCTCAGCTAGTTTGGCCTTGAGATTTTCAATCTCAAGTTGCTGAGTGGCAGACCTATCCTCTAAAGTCTTAACCCTGAATTCAAGGTTTGAGACTTTAGAAAGTAGGTCTCTGATTGTGAGCTGCATACTTCCCTCATCTTCTTTAGAAGAATCACAAGGAGATAAGGTAACATATCTCGTATGTTCGTTCTCACCACCATATGTGGTTTCTTGGCGCCCTGGTTTCCTTTGACTAAAGATGTCTCTTTTAGAGTCATCAAAAGGCACGGTTGCCATAGATTCAGTCTCTAATATGTTACCACTGTCCTGAAGGTCCAATGAGGCACCTTCAGTAGTGGCAGCTGAATCTATATGAGTCCCCTCCACACTAGTAGGACTCACCTCAGTTGGGGTTTGCTGATGAAGGCTAGAGATCAGAGGTCTCTCTAGGCTCAGTTGATCCTTAGATGGGTGTTGTGGATCAACCTCATGGCCTTGAAGAGTCATAATCTCCTCATAAGTTTCTATTAAAAGGTCAGTAAAGGATATGGAAGTTATGCCTAATGACCGGGACCTTGATCAATGTCTAATGGCATTTAGCCTATGAGAGGGTTGTCCCTTTTTGGCTGCTCAGGAGAGTATAAAGACTCATCCTGAGGGTTTTCAGCTTGGGTTAGGGGCTCATGGGATTGAGACTGAGGAGACTCAATACCCATATTGAGGTCAAATATGAAGGAAGGTGGGACCTCAGACTGAGTGGGAGCCAATGTTTCCACTCTAGCCTTTTTGGATTGAACAGGGGGGACTTGTTCAATCATAGGAGATTGAACAAGGGTTCATTTGAAATGTCTCTGATAAGTGATTTTGATGGGGTAGGAAGGTAGATTTGGCATTGTGATGGTGAATGCTAGTGTGGGTTCATCACCTATGGGGTTAACAGGGATGTCACCAGGAGTCATTGGCTCAATCATACCTGGAAGAACCTCAGTGTGTCTTCCAGCAAAGTTGGTGGACACCCTCTTCAGGACCTTGAAGATGGTCGGCCTCATGTGAGGGATAGGTAGAGCAGCTGCACAGACAAGCTTGCTTTGGTCCAGCTCACAGTTGATGATGTGCTGGATGAACCAGGGATTCATATAGAATTTTTCCCGTTGAAGGTTCCCCATGAGATTGGTCAGCATAAACTTTGAATAGTTGAATCTGAGGCCCTTTACCAACCCGTGAACTAGGCATCCTAGTTCATAAGGAATGTGATCCCATCCCCCAGACTTGTTTGACAGGCAGTGAAGGACTATGTGAAGCAAGAACTTCTAATTGTAAGAGAAATTGAACTTGTACATGGTTGACCTGCTCACATCACCACCATATCCCATGTGGATATATGTGTCATCTAGGTTTGATTTAGGGAATTCAGTAGAAGCGCCCTCAACATGAAGCTCTAGATGCTCCCTAATGATTTGTTCAGAAATGATAAGCTCTTGACTATAAATGCTCGTCCTAATAACCCTAACTCCGTTCAGGACTTCAATCTGACCGTTTCCCCAAAATTCAGCCATGTGGTTCGAATAAACAGTGGGGTTGACAGTTAGAGTGGTGTAGTAAGTGGATTGGGTAAGAAAAGAGATGATTTCAGAGAAGTCAACATTCTTGGAAGAGTCAAGGAGTGCGACTTGGTTATGCTGAGGGTTTAGTTCCATTGTTTAAGAAAGTTACATAGAAAAAGTTTGAATTTGGGTAAATTGAAGATGAAGGAATCTTAGGGCAGTCAAATTGGTAAAATGATTAAGGAAATGAGTCGGAATTATTTAAATAGGTGAAAGTGGTGGATGGATAAGGGGAAGTGATGGTTTGGGGTATGATGTGACAAGGGCGGTAAGGTTAAATCTATTTAAAATATTCTGACATCATTAATAAAATCTTTACCTTTTTACAGAGTGGGGCCCAAAAGATTTTCGTTACACAGTAAAGCTTTCTTCCGAGTGTAAAGGTTCTTCCGAAGGTATTCTTCTTCCGAAGCCAATCTTACTTCTAGAGGTAAATTTGTCCCAAGAGAAATTTACTTCCGAGAGTAAGAAGGTCTTCTGAGAGAAGAGGTTTTCAAGCTACGAAAATAGGTTTGATATAACATCAAATTTTCTTGGAAGCTAAAAACTCTTCGGAAGATAAAACTAACCTTGGAGGAAATTTCCTTTGGAAGACGAATAACATATCTTCCAAGGGTAATTTCTCTTCGGAAGAACTTACACTTAGTAAATTTTGAAGAAAAACTTTTTGTAACAGGGCTTAGATTATATTGGCAAAGACAATACACATTTTAAAAATGTTTTCAAATGGGATAAGGTAATCAATGTTTATCATCCTACTAGCCGTAATAGATACTTCAATCTTTGTTTATCAAATGCTTTGGTGAATAAATCAGCATATTGTTAATTTGAATCAACTTTGACTAGTTAATCAGATTTTTCTCATTAATATCTCTAATGAAATGGTACCTGATGTCAATTTGCTTTGTCTTGTAGTGCTTGACAAGATTTTCTATAATGGAGATAGCACTCTTGTTGTCAATGTGGATAGGAGTACTCATGAAGTTGAATCCATAGTCTATCATCTGGTTTTGAATCCATAGCAGCTGAGCACAATAACTAGCAATAGCAATGTATTCAGCTTCAGAAGTAGATGTTGAGACACGGGATTGCTTTTTGCATAGCCATGACATGATCCTTCCACCAAGAAATTGACATCCTCCTGATGTTGATTTCTTGTTGATGTTGCAGCCACCATAGTCACTATCAGTGTAGCAATAGAGATTGAAATTGGTGTTCCTTGGATACCAGAGACCCAGTTTAGGTGCTCCTTTGAGGTATCTAAGAATTATCTTGGAAGAAACTAGGTGAGACACCTTTGGAGCAGCCTGATATCTTGCACAGATGCAAGTTGCAAACATGATATCAGGTCCACTTACTGTGAGATACATCAGAGATCCAATGATTGCCCTATACCGGTGTTGATCAGTATCCTCCCCCTCAGAGTCAGGACAAAGATTGTGATTTCTGGGTATAGGAGTCTTTGCTGGCTTGCAATCTTTCATATCAAATCTCTCTAAGATGTCGTTGACATACTTAGATTGATTGATAAAGAACCCTTCTTTCATCTGCTTTACCTAAATTCCAAGGAAAAATTTCATTTTTTCCATGGAGCTCATCTCAAACTTCTTCTTCATAATGCTCTTAAAGTCTTTGCACATTTGGTCATTTGAGGAACCAAATATGATGTCATCAACATAGACTTGTACAAGCAAAATGTCTTTCCCAGACTTTCTTATGAATAAAGCCTTATCAATGGTACCTCTTGTGTATCTGTTCTTCAGAAGAGACTAAGACAATGTCTCATACCACAGCCTAGGTGCGTGGTGCAACCCATAGAGAGCTTTATCCAGTTCGCATACATAGTTGGGGTGTTGTGGGTCTTCAAATCCTGGAGGCTAGCATACATAGACTTCCTTATCTATATCCCTATATAGAAATACACACTTAACATCTAGCTGAAAGACAGTAAAATTCTTGGATGCAGCATAAGCAAGAAAGATCCTCACTGCCTCAAGTCTTGTAATAGGTGCAAAGACATCAGTATAATCAATTCCTTCCTCTTGAGTATATCCTTAAACTACCAGTCTTGTCTTGTTCTTGATAATTAAGCCTCTATCATCTCTCTTGTTCCTAAATACACATTTTGTGCCTATTGGTACTTGACCGGATGGTAGTGGACATAGGTTCAAAACCTTTTGTCTTTTGAATTGAAGCAATTCTTCTTGCATTGATTAAACCCAACTATTTTCTTTTAAGGCTTCTTCTACTTTCTTGGACTCCATCTGAGATAGGAAACGTGAGTACATACAGACATTCCCATTGTGAGTTTGTCCCCTTGTTCTCATGCCTTCAAAGACATCTCCAAAGATGTTCTCAGCTGGATGAGTGTTATGAACCTGAGCCTGGGGATCACATCCAGTTGCATGGATAGATCTATATTGGAAAAGTTTGGCTCAAGGTTTTGAACACTTGGTCTAGCTGATGTTTCACACTTATTCAACGAGGACTGATTGAATGAAGGGAGAAACAACATTAGTATCAGTTGGCTCTGAAGTAGCATTAACAGTTGTCTGTTCCTTCAAAATACTACTTCCATCAACTTGGTGTTGTGTGTTGTCACCGGATGAGTTTTGAGGCTCACTTTGTTGACAACTTGTTGAAGCTCCACTGGTTCCTGAGATAGTTATGCTATCAGATCTACCAATAGTGGGAGCTTGATTTTCAGCAACTCTTGGAGAACTTGGAAGAGGTCTGGGTAACTCAAATAGTTGGTCATTATTAGAATCACTTTGAGTACCTGTTCCAGCTGAAACATTCTCCAAGAGGGTTTAGAATAGTTTGGAAACAATTATAAATAAAAAATATGATCAGGGCCATTCCCCCTAACACAAGAAGTGTGCTTATCAACAACAATGTTGGATGATTCCTCTAATTGTCGGTTTTTAATGTTATAGACTCTATAGGCAATAGAGGTAGAGGAATATCCAACACAGATAGCATCATCTGACTTTTCAGCATATTTGCCAAATTGTCCTTTATGTTAAGTATGGCACACCTACTGCCAAAGGACCTAAGAAAACCAATGAACGATGGCCTCTTGTTCCATAACTCATAAGGGGTTTTTCCATGTGGCTTAACTACAAGAACTCTGTTCTGCACATAGCATGTAGTGGTGACTGCCTCTGCCAAGAATGTTAGAGGCAACTTTGAGTCAGCTAACATTGTTCGAGTAGTCTCAATAAGTGTCCTATTTCTCCTCTCAGCAATACCATTTTGTTGAGAAGTTCTAGGAGCACTATATTGTCTAGCAATCTCTTTTGAGTTACAAAATAAGTCAAGAACTTGATTCTTAAACTCAGTCCCTTGATCACTTCTAATTATCTTAACCTTATGATCAATTTGATTCTCTATTTTAAAAATAAAAGATTTTAAAGTTTCAGCAGTTTCATCTTTAGTTTTCAAAAAGAATACCCATGTAAATCTAATAAAATCATCAACAATCACAAGGCAGTATGATTTCATTCCAATGCTCATTATACTTGTGGGACCAAATACATCCATGTGCAATAAGTGTAATGGTGTGGTGATAGAGTTAACTTCTTTGGATTTGTGAGATGCTCTATGTTGCTTTCCTTTTAGACATGCAACATAGTTGTCTCTACAGAAAAATTCCTTTTTAGGCACTTCATGTACCTAGTTATTTTTAACCAATTTAGTCATGGTTTTAAAAAATTACATGACACATACGTTTATGCCATAGAGTTGACTCATCACCACCAGCTTTGGAAAGAAAGCATGATACTTCGCCCAATGGGGAAGCATTGTTCATATCCAGCTTGTATATATCCCCTTTTCTAAAAGATCTAAGAAGCACCAATTCCTGAGGAATTGTCATCCCAGGTTTGAGGATAATACACTCATGTTCTGTGAAAAACATTTGGTGCTTTTGATCACAGAATTAAGAAACAATTAAAAGGTTATATTCAAGCTGTTTGACAAAGTTTACTTTGTCAACCGTTAACTTGCCAATGGATACACTTCATCTGCCTGAAATGTATCCTCCGGTCACACCTCCAAATTGAACAGGACCTCCATCAAAATGTTGAATTGTTGAAGAAGATATTTGTTCCGAGGCATGTGCCTAGAGCATCCACTGTCTACAATCCACACATTGTTGTTCTTGTCATGTGGATATCCCTGCACATAAGGGAAAAGTTAGTTATGATTGGAAGCTACTCTTGGGCTTTTTCAAAGAGGATGAAATAATTGAACCAAAAGATAGAGGGTTCAATAGATATCTGTAAAGAAGAGGTTTGGGCTGCAGCATCTTCTTTGATCTTCCATTCCATCCCTTGGCTGACCAGTGTAGATGAGCTTGTTGAACCTTGAGCAACATGGCCTTCTTCCAAAGCTTCTCTTTTCTCGAAAGAAGCCTTCACCACCTTTTCTTCCGAAGCAGTCTTCTTCTCGGAAGGTTTCAAAGGAACTCTCTTGTTCTTTTGGATTTTCTTTAGCTTAGCTTCCGAGGCTATTTTCCCTTTGGAAGAATGAGTTTCTCCCAAAAGCAATTTTGCTTCGGAAACAAGCTTTCCTTTCCTCATCACTTAAACCATCTGATAAGGTCCAAATGTAAAACTCTCCTTGACTCCTTCTTTCTTAACATTATTTGCATAATGTGTGCTTACAGGATTGTAAAAACAATCTTTAACCATATGGTTCTACAGACCACACAATATGCATGTAATGTTAATCTTTGGGGAATTTGAAGACTGTTGTTTCTTGCTCTTCTTGTCTTCATCAATAGTCATTCCCTTGAACTTCTGATCCTTTAGTAGGACAAGAGTGCTGGTACTACACTTCTTTCCAGGATCAGAGTTTCCATCCACCTAGAATCCAGCTGGAATGAACACACCCTTTTGTTTTGGGTCTATATTCAGTTTGGATTCAGCAACTTTCTTAGTAGTTTTTTTGGCTGCCTTAGCCCTGTTTCTTTTGGCTTTGGTAGTTAGGGGTTGATCATCACTGGTGGATGTGGGTTGATTTACCTAGTTCTTCCCTGTGATGGTCTCCATAGTTGTATCATCCTTCAACTCATGGGGTGGTGGGTCAACAGTTGGAACCTCTTGCTATTCAGTCCTACATCTTGGTTGTCTAATAGACTCATAAGAATATGGTGGAGCAATTTCATTGGTTCCCAACCCACCTTTGTTTTGATAATAAATCTTTGAGTGGGAGGATGATGCAAGAATGGCTTGGAAGTTTTGCTCATAAATAACATGCTTACTTGCTTGAGCCTCAGCTATTACTAGCTGGGCTTGAGCCTCAATCAATTTAGAGATTAAATCTTTGATTTGCGTCCTATAATTGGTATGTCAAGTTTTAAAGAGGACAGTTTTCTCTAACTCTTTAATTTCTTTTGATAGTCAGATTCAGCCCTTTTAAAATTAGATTTTAGGATATTCAAAGACTCAATATCAGATTTAATTTCCATATTGTAGTCCTGATACAATTTAACTTTAGCAATGCAAGCTGGAGTACAAAGGTGTTCAAATACCTTATTGTCGGTTCCATCCATCAATGCTTGAGCAGGGGTCACATCCTGTACCATGAAACTCCAGCCAACTTCTTGAGCCACAACAGCTTGTATGTTGTTCAGTTGACTTACTGGTTGCTTTAGGTGTAGTGGGATGTGTGGAGGCTTGATTGGTTCCAGGATTGGAATTGGGAGCCTTGCATTCCCTGGCAAAGTGTCCTAGCTGGTTACAGTTGTAACACTTGGCCTTTGTCTTGTCAAACCCAAACTTACTGTTAGTTGGGTTTTGTGGGAATTGTCTTCCAGTTCTCTTAAAGAACTTCTTCGCCCTGTAAGTCAACAGAGCCATTTGTTGGACTATGTCCATGTATTCCACATCATCTAGGCTAAAACATTCTAGATCCTCAAAAGAAAATTGAAAATCGCTAGAATGTCCATTTCCTGAGACAAAAGCACAGCTGTCCTGGAAGGAACTTGGCTGAGCCTGTTAAGACCTTGGAGTCTTAAGGAATGTGATGTATGGCCCAGAAGAACAAGATGGCTGCTGGGAGTAAGTCAGGTACTGCTA
The DNA here is from genome assembly GCA_025215565.1 of Flaveria ramosissima. Taxonomy (NCBI): domain Eukaryota; kingdom Viridiplantae; phylum Streptophyta; class Magnoliopsida; order Asterales; family Asteraceae; genus Flaveria; species Flaveria ramosissima. The sequence continues at coordinate 33,446,294 of CM046037.1, read as the reverse complement.
AGGTTCAGGGGTTCTTGAGCCTTCAACAACCATTAAAGCGTTGCTAGCAGGAAGGCTTGAGGATCTGCTCACCTGGTGGCCTCTCTTGTTCTCCATCTCTACACAGTATCCATCAAGGATGCCATTTAGTTCAGTCATGGTGAGGGAGTTCAGGTTCTCTGTCCTCTTGATAGAGACACAGTAGAACGTCCACTCATTTGGGAGTGCATTCATGAATTTTCTTGAGAGATCTCTTAATTCAGGAGTTATTCCCACAGACTGAAGGGAGGAAATAAGATCTATATACCTGAAGTATTGCTGGCTAAGGATCTCTCCAGCAATATAAGTGAAATTCTCAAATTGCTACTTCAGTGAATCTTTCTAGGAGTCATTTAAGATGGAGTACATCTGGGTCAAAGCATCAAATAGTTCTTTGGCTGACTTACAATGCTTCAAACCTACCATGATGGAGTTGGGTATAGAAGTCATTAGACCAGTCATAGCCTTGCTATCAATGTCCAGCCGTTTGTGGTCTTCATCAGAATAATCTGCCATCGCTTTCTCTATCATAGCACCATTTCCACCCGATGCTGCAACCTTTTGCTTGTATGGGCCATTAAAGATAGACTTCCACATTTTGTTGTCTTGGTATCTGATGAAGCCTTCTGTAAGGATTCCTATAAGTCTGATGCAACCAAAACATCCAAAGTCTCTCTGCAAGCATGTACTAAAGAACTGAAGTAGAAATGCTTCGGAAGTTTTACACCATGCACTAGAAATATTCTAAGTGTAAAATCTTCTGAAGCCAAGACCAATATCTTTCGAAGCCAAAAGTGAAGTCTTTCGAAGCTTCAAAGATAAAGTCTTCCGAAGCCAAATAGTGAAGGCAGATTTCTTCCGAAGACTTTTAGAGATATGCCTTTATCTGATGTACTTTACCATAAAGCTGGACCACCTTTCGCTTTGCAACTCTGTAAAGTCACCAACTTACATGAGTTGGTGAAAGGTCCATGCTTTGGTAACTGTACATTGAGGTCTTGAGTCCATGCTTTCTACTTTATGTACTTTTATCCTTTTGTAATATATTAGATGTGAGCTATGGCATGTCATAGTCACAAGTCAAAAGGCAGATATGCTTTTGACTCTACAATCGATTTGTTTGTGTCTAATCAATTGTATCCAGCTGGCTTTCAAAGTATAGCCAGCTGTAGGTTGTAGTATAAGTATTCCATGTTCTTGTATCTTTCTTTATGCTTTATAACACTTGTAATAGAACTTGAGAAAGCAATATACTGCATCCTTGATACCCAATCTCTTGTTCTGTCTCTTACTTATTACTTGTGTTCTTAGTATCATTCTTGTGGTTAATCCAGTTTACTGTTTGATTAAGTTTGGTTAATCTCCTCTTTGTGTTGTTGTGTTGTAAGTGACCACCCTTCACCGGTCCTGCAATTGGGATCAGAGCATTTCAGGCTCTTGATATAAGATCTCACCATCTTAAGATCCCTCTCACACACAAATACTAAACTTTTCAAATGGCAGCCATTTCCAAGACTGATATGGAAACTGAAACCATGAACAAGTCCCCACTGATCACTCTTGATGACTTTGATACCTGGTGTATGAGAATGGAAGGTTTCATCAGGTCTCTAGACTCAAGAATGTGGGAGTCTGTTGAAAATGGACCTTTCATACCCAGCACTCCTTCTGCTGCTGGTGCTGGTATGATCCCCAAAGATGTGGCTAACTATTCTGATGAAGATATGAAGAGAGTAGAGATTGACAGAAAAGCCATGACAACCCTTCAAATTGCCCTTCCAAACTCTGTGTACAGAGGTTTCAAGAAGTGCAAAACAGCTAAACAGCTGTGGGATGCACTAAAACTGTATGAAGGCTCCTCTGAAGCCAAGGAGAACAAGAAGGATCTCCTGAAGCAGTAGTTTGAAAACTTCACCTTTAAAACAAGTGACTCTATGACTCAACAATACTTCAGGTATGTTGAGATAGTGGATACCTTGTGGATGGAGGAGTTCCTCTTGAGAATAGAGACATTGTAAGGAAGTTCATGTCCTCACTTCCTAGGCAATGGACACACTATTGTGTGGTGATCAAGAGGACTAAATATCTCAAAACTCTTACTCTGACAGAGTTATATGGGATTCTCAGTGGCTACCAGATGAAGATGAACATGCAAGGTTCATCTGGCAACTCCAACAATCAATTGGGTTCAGCCCTGCACGTGGATAACATAGAACCCCAACATCATATCATATGCTACCCTGACAATTCACCAAAGGGTCCTTTCATCACCTTCCCAGAGACACCCAGGGAGAACTATACTCAAGGAAGCCCATTCCAAGAGACAAGCTCTTCTCAAGCTTTTGTATCTTCTGATGAAAGCTGTGGCAACTCTCTTTTCACTCTTGAAGACCTGGATTGTATCCATCCAGATGATCTAGAATACATGGAAATAGTCCAGCAGATGGCTCTTCTCACTCACAGAGCCAAGAAGTTCTACAAGAGAACTGGAAGGAAGTTTCCAAGCAATCAACCAGTGGAAAGTTTGGCTTGGACAAAGGCAAAGTCAAGTGTTACAACTGTAACTTAATGGGCCACTTTGCCAGAGAGTGTAAGGCACCCAGAACAAGTGGTGGCCAAGCACAAACCAAATCAAACTACACTGAGAAAACCCCCCAGAATGAGAAGCCAAAGCAACAAGCTGTTGTTGCTGTTGAAGAAGGAGGCTTTGACTGGAGCTTTCAGGTGGAAGATGCTTCTCCAAACCAAGCTCTAATGTCAGATCATGATGAAGCCAAGGTATTAGAATATCTCTGTACTCCTGAATGCATTGCTAAAGTTAATAGATACAGGTCCTATACCTTGGAGATGAGATCTGATCTTGAGTCCTTAAACATTTTAAAATCTGATTTTAGAAAGTTTGAAAATGTTTATAAACTAAAGATAGAGGACTTAGAGAAAACCATTTCAGTTCTAAAACATGAGCATACAGATTTTAGGACTCAAATCAAAGTTCTCATAACCAAGCTGACTGAGTGCCAGGCGAGCTTGTGATCAGCAAAGCCAGGGCAGAAAAGAGTGTTCTTGAAGAAGAGACCTTCAAGAACATGCTATCCTAATGAGATAGCTCCTCCACACACAATCTTGTCTGTAAGATCTCCTAGGTGTGGAACTTGTGAAGATGAGCTTCCTCTCATAGATCTTATAAGTGAAGAGGATGAAGAAGAGATAGTGAAGAATTCCTCTTGTGAAGATGAGCTTCCTCTCATAGATACTATAACTAGAATTGTTGAGAAGTCAGCCAATGTGACTTTCAATGAATACACACCCTATGTGGCTGGTTCTGGTCCTGATTGGCTATTTGATCTTAATTTAGTTACCATCTGTTTTAACAAATCTTGTGAGAATGTTTCAGGATCTGCAGAAAATTTAAATACAGGTGATCCTAATCCAAGATTTGAGCTAAGAAGACCTTCAACTCATACATCTTCAGCTACAGTTGGAACTACTTCAGCAAATGAGGTTTCTATCAGCACTACAATGACAAACTCAGTTGATACATCTAGGGTGCCTTCAAATTCCAGCTCAGAGGCTCCACAACCAGATAAGGATACCTCAATTGTGGAAGACAACAATGGTGGTGGTGAAAGTGATCAAGAATTCCTTGATGCTAATAACCACACCATAGATGATAACATCAATGATGTCACACACTCATTGGATCAAGTAAATCTTGATAAGTATGGTGATGTGGAGGGTGAAACATCTATGCCAGATCTAAATTTCTACAATTTAGATCTTTCTCAACAACTTGCTGTGATCCCTCAGCTTAGTATCCACAAGTCTCACCCCACCACAAACATCATTGGAGATGTTGTCACAGGGGTAAGAACATGAGGACAAACCCATGAAGCAAATGTTTGTCTTCACTCTTGTTTCTTATCCCAGATAGAGCCAAAGAAAGTTGATGAGGCTCTAAATGATGGAAGTTGGGTTGAAGCTATGCAACAAGAGTTGCTTCAATTCAAAAGGCAAAAAGTTTGGAACCTTTGTCCTCTTCCTCATGGGAAGACTGCCATTGGAACCAAATGGGTGTTAAGGAATAAGAAGGATGATAGAGGCATTATCATCAAGAACAAGGCTAGACTAGTTGTTCAAGGATACACACAAGAAGAAGGGATTGACTACACTGATGTCTTTGCTCCAGTAGCAAGATTAGAAGCTGTTAAGATATTCCTGGCATTTGCTGCATCCAAGAACGTCAAGGTCTTTCAACTTGATGTGAAGTGTGCTTTTTTGTATGGAGTGATTGATGAAGAGGTGTATGTCAAATAGCCACCTGGTTTTGTAAACCCCGATCATCCTGATTATGTCTGCAAGCTTGACAAAGCTCTTTATGGGCTGTATTAGGCACCCAAGGAAGTGGTATGAGACATTGTCTGAGTATCTTTGCAAGCATGGATACAGGAGAGGTACTATAGATGGAACTCTCTTCATCAAATGATAGGGAAATGACATATTGCTAGTTCAAGTGTATGTGGATGACATCATCTTTGGTTAAACTAATCCAAAGCTCTGCAAAGACTTTGAGAAGCTGATGAAAGACAGATTTGAAATGAGTGCAATGGGAGAACTCAATTTCTTTCTGGGAATTCAAGTGAAGCAAGTTGAAGATGGTATCTTCATAAGTCAGTCAAAGTATGTTCTATCATACTCAAGAGGTTCAACATGACTGATTGTAAGATTTCTAAGACACCCATAGCCAAAAACCACTCCCTTGGACCTGATCTTGAGGGGGAGTGTGTAGATGAACACTTACACAGGGCTATGATTGGGTCTCTTATGTATCTTACTGCTAGAAGGCCTGATATCATGTTTGCTACATGCATTTGTGCAAGATATCAAGCCAACCCTAAGATGTCTCACCTCATCACTGTCAAGAGGATTCTAAGATACTTCAAAGGTGCTTCAACACTTGGTTATGGTATCCAAAGAATCCTGACTTCAATCTGTATGCTTATACAGATAGTGATTATGGTGGTTGCAATATGACTGCAAAGTCTACATCTGGGGGATGGCAATTCCTTGGTGGAAGGGTTGTCTCATGGCAATGCAAGAAACAATCCTGTGTGTTTGCATCAACTGCTGAGGCTGAATACATTGCTGCTGCAAGTTGCTGTGCTCAAGTGCTTTGGATTCAAAATCAGATGCTGGACTATGGATTTAACTTCAAGGAGACTCCCATTCACATAGACAACAATAGTGCTATCTCTATCACAGAGAATCATGTGCAGCACTCAAGGACCAAACACATCAATATCAGGTATCACCTAATAAGAGATAACTATGAAAAGGGATTAATTAAACTAGTCAAAGTTCATACAGATGAACTATATGCTGATCTATTTACAAAAGATTTTGATGAACAAAGATTTAAATATCTAATATCAGCTATTGGGATGATTAACCTTGAGTAGATTTTTCTTAAAACTAATTCTAATTATTTCTTAAAACATGTGTGTCCTAGGTTGTCTAGTTCATCACTTTCATAAGCTCATGTTTTCTTTGGATAAAAAAAAACCTTTTTGAAGATGTTCCTTAGATTTCTTGAAAATTTTCTGATCCTTTGGAAGATATATTTTTATCTTCGAAAGAAAATCATGTCTTCAAAATAAATAATTGTCTATGAAATTTTACCTTCGGAAGAGGTTTCAATCTATCTTCCGAAGCTTAAATACTTGTCTTAGACACTCGTTTGTTTCCAAGGACTATTTTCTTCCGAAGCAAAATTAACTCTCGGAAGCTTTGTGTTTTATATAGAAAGCATTCAAGTTTTTATTTCTCTTCCGAAGCAAAATTTTCAAAACTCTCAGGAAATTCTTCCGAAGTCATTTTAGCTTCGGAAGCTTTTTCATTAACACTTCCGAAGATAATTTACCTTCGGAAGCTTTTCGAATTCCAAGAAAACTACTTTTTGAGCAAAAGTAAACTAATTTTTCAGAGGTGGGACCGATATTCGGATTTCAAAGTTTATCCTCTTTCATTAACTTTGGTTCAAATCCTTTTCACATAAATACCCAACGGTTCCCCCTCTCCCTCACTATCTTCTTCAATTTTACTATTCCTCAAACCTAATTCCCAAACCGCCTTTGCTTTTCATCTTTCTTCATCCTTAAGCTTCTAAAATGGCCAACCTTAACCGCAGAAACAACCCAAATTTCTCCATGCAACGTCACAGGCAACACAATCAGGTTGCTCTGTTAAGCTCTAAGAAAGATGATTGTTTCTCAGAGATTTTTGCCGTTTCTTAGCTTTATCAAATTACTTCACCTCCCTAACCATTGATCCTACTCTCTATGAGGATCATCTGCTTGAATTTTGGAAGACCTGTAAGACCTGTCCAGAGGTCATCATGGATGGGGAGAAGGCACTGTCTGCCACAGTGCAATGAAGGAAAATCTTCATCACTCCGGCCATCATCAACACTCACTTACAGCTAGATGATGAAGAAGGTGAGTTGTCCTTCCCAAAGGAAGCTGTGAATCATTCCTTTGAGCAGATGGGCTATGAGGGAGATTTCTCTGTAAAGACCTTCAGGAAAGGGAAGGTCTCATCCCAGTGGAAATACCTACTCAATGTGGTTATCCACAACTTGTCAAACAAGCATGGAGGGTGGGACCAGATTCCTGAGGATCTCTCCTTCATAGTGCATGGAATGGTTCAAGGGGTCAAGTTCAGGTACTCTCAATTTGTCTATACAAATTTGCTTGCTAACTTGGACTCCTTAGAGTATTATATGTTTCGTAGATATGTTCAACACATTCTCAACTATGAACTGGGCTCACAGTTGAGGGGAACAAATGATATTTTTAAATTGGGACAGATGAAGCCCGTCATCTTTAAAATCATGAAGAAGCCAATTGTAGGCTTCTCAGGGGTAGAAACAGCCTTTGTCTCCAAAATGTTAGAGCTCATTGCTCAAGGTGACAAACTAGCAACACAAGCTAGTGTTGAACCCACACCTTCTACCTCTCTACCACCAAAAATGCCACAAGTAACCCTCACATACCAAAGAAAATCCAAACAAACCCCTACTCAAGCTATTGAGTCTGTGCAGGTCCCTATATACTCACAAATACATGAGGAAGTGGACACTAGAGCTCCCTGTTGGACCAAAAGAACCAATGAGCCGGATCAGAAAAACCTTTAAGCCCCACAGACGTCACAACAACTACTGAAGTCCACAACAGCTGAAGATAACACCTGAAGACAAAGTCTGAAGACACAAGTGCTGAAGACAAAGTCTGAAGACAAGTGCTGAAGACAAAGTCTGAAGACCAAATATCAGATGTTGTCATAACAGCTGAAGAGGACTTCTTCAGTAGTTGTGACGGTTTACTTTTCAGTAGTTTTATGTTTTATCTTTTCAGTAGTTTTGTAAAACGACTGAAGAGTTTGTTCTTCAGTCGTTGTAGTTTCAGTAGTTTCCTTTCAGTAGTTTCATGTTTTATACTTAGCACTCTGACATGTTCTTAGTAGTTGTGAACATTTCAGTAGTTTGTTAAGTGTTAGTTATTTTTGTACTAGATCTGCTAGTTGTCACTATCCCGTGATTACAGCAGTAATTGCACTCTAAATAAGGAGTGTCAACCTTATTGTAATATTTGAATGATTTAGCAATAATATTGGGCATTATTGAAACATTCCTTATCACAGAAATATATTCTCTCATATTTGTTTACAAATATCAAACTCTTGCTATAATTTGTCTAATTCTTGATCTCATTCCGCTGCATTACTCTCTAATACATCAAACTTGTGATCGCTGATCCTAACAAATGGTATCAGAGCTGGTTAATCATTGATCGATCTAATAATTGATCATTGAAACTGCTCTTCAAGATCCAAGTTTGATTGAATTAGCATTTTTGCAAGAAATAGTTATAGAGATTGATTTTTCTGTGTTTTTAATCATTCATCCTGAGACTTATTCTTGGTTTTTCATTGAGTGTGTTGTGGTCTGTCTAAAATCTTTTAAAAGCTTGAATAAAATTGTTTTTGGACCCAAAATGACTACTCCTTCCAATGATCCTCACAATACTGGTTCCTCAACCAAGCCTCCAATGCTGGTTAGGAATGAGTATAACATATGGCAACGACGTATGCTCCATCACCTGTCTGTTAACAGCTCAGGTTGTTGGACATCAGTGGTACATGGTCCACACAAGCCTATGGTGAATAACCCGGAAACCAATCAAATGGTTCCGAAGAGGAAGGATCAATACTCAGATGAGGATAAGAAATTGTTTGAGATTGATGCAAAAGCCCATGGAATTCTGGCCATGGCACTACCCAATGAAATCTATTCTGGGCTAATGCATTATGAATCTGCCCATGACCTCTGGAATGCCTTGAAAGAACAATTTGGAGGAACAGATGAGGTCTTGGCAAATAATAGAGAGATCCTTGCCCAACAATATGAGACATTCTCTCATAGGAAGGGTGAGACTCTGACTCAACAGTTTGAGCGGTTCTCTTGTTTGATCTCTGAATTAAAAATGGTCAAACATGAGTACACTAATATCCAGATGAATAACAGATTTCTCAGATCACTGCCTGAGAGATGGGACACATATACTATTGTCCTACGCTCCAGTGCAAATTTGGACAAACTATCTCTCACCCAACTCCATGGGAAATTGCTCACATTTGAGAGAGAGATAGAACAAAAAGAAAAATGTCTTCATCTGGTAAGCTCACTGAAGACTTTGTACCAGGCAACACTGCTCTGGTTAGTCATGAGTCAGAATATGCTTCATCTGAATGCCAGTATGATGAGCATATTGATTTCTCTTCAAACATTTCTGATTCAGCATTTGTGAGTGTTGATAGTCAGTTTACTGGGTGTAATAATGACAATCTATGCTTCATCATGGATGATCTCAAGGGGATTGCTGATGATGACTTAGAAGAGATGGATATTTTGAGCCAAATGGCCTTGATAAATATTAGATCTCAGAAGTTCTACAAAAGAACTGGAAGAAAGTTCCCAGGACTCTCTGGCAAAACCAAAGTTGGTTTTGACAAGAGTAAGTTGAGGTGTCACAAATGCCAAAGGCTTGGACACTTTGCTAGAGAATGTAGATCATCTGGATCTAATTCCTCTGCACCTTTTGTGACTTTCCCTAGCAATAGTCAACAAAACAAAGGGCAACATCCTGTCAATTCTAGTCATCATTCTCAACTACAATCTCCTGCATATTTTGTTCCTCAGGGTCAAATGCCATACCCTTACCCTTGTTATTACATGCCACAAACAGTCAAGTTCAAGCTCCTATGGTACCACAACCTCATGCACTTCAGAACCTCAACCATCTCATCAACCTCCTCAACCTCAACAACATAGCTTCTTCACCCCTGAAGTTGTTGACTGGAGCAGCTTGCCAGATGACATGTCTGGTCATGAACAACTGTTCACAAGTGCTGATCAACATGGTGGTGATAGTCCTTTTGGGAATCTGGCACTTATGGCTCTGGAGTCAACTGAGGGTTCCTGCTCAACTGCATCATCTTCACAGGTAACTCAGGTATCTTCAGAGGCTAAAGCCAAGTTATGTTCTGAATCATGCATAGCTGCCTTTGTCTCTATTAGAGAGGCAAATGTAGCATTAATAAATCAAAAACTTGAGTTTGAGAAAACTATTTCCAAAAGACAAGCTGAGTATGAGTCTGCTCTTAATAGTAAAAATGATGAGATTTATAAGCTTAAATGCCAATTAAATGATGAAAAGGCTAAGCTAGAGGTTATTCTGGAAGACCAGAGAAGTCTCAAAGAAACCCTTGCAGTCACCCAAGTAGAGTGTGATCGATGGGTACAATCATGCAAAGGTTTTGAAATGCTTCTTAGTAAGCAATCAGCTTCCAATGTGAAGTTTGGCATTGGTTATAATCACACAGCTCCTCCTACAGATTTTGCTCCAAGAGTAGAAGTGAAATCTGATGGAGAAAGCAATAACCAATCCACCTCATCATGTGATTCACTTTTTGATAGAGCATCATCAAAAGTAGAAGTCAGCACTAAGCCCTCTCAGAACCTATCAGCTGATGTTGATGGTTCAATTGCTGACACTCACATGATCAAAGAGTTGATCAACTCAGGAGTTATTTCTGAAAGTCCTGAAAGGACTGGAGAGCAAGATTTAACACCTGAAGTTCAAACTCCAACTACTGTCAGCACTGAAAAGAAGAAAACTGTCAGTAGAAAGAGTTTGAAGACTACTAAAGAGGAAGTCAAGAAAGCAATAATGCTTCCAAAGTACTGAAGAGCAAGTCTTCAGTAGTTTCATCCTCTTTAGTTGATGATCAACATAAGATGAAAAAGAAACCATGTGAAGTATGTGGTTTGTTTAATCATCTTACAGATGATTGTTGGTACAAAAGAGGATCCAAACTCAAACATAAAGAGGAAATTAAAGAGAAAATGGTTAAAATGAAAAATGAGTTTGAAGCCACATTTGTACCAGCAACATCAAATCCTGTAACCCTTAAGTCCAAAAAGAAATCCAAAAAGGAAGGGGTTAAACAGGTAACAGCTGAGATTGCTCAAAAGAAGAAGGTGCAACATAAGAACTTATCAAACTCCAGTGCTAATGTGTCTGAAGAGCTGAAAGCTTTATCACAAAATCAGACACAGCTGGTTATGATGGTTCAACATCTATTGGGAAGAGTCAACCAATTAGATGTTCCTATGTTGAAACCACAGAAAAGGAGTCCAAGCCAAAGGATTCCTTTTCTTACCATCTTCTTCCTCTCAGGCTGTTATTTCCAACAAACCTGTTAGTCTACCATCTGTTGATGTGAACAGGCCCAAAACCAAAAAGGTTTGGGTCTCAAAATCTAACTAATTTGTTTTGTTCTGCAGGGTTCTTCAACATGCCACAGAGGCATCTGGTATGTAGACAGTGGAGGATCCATGCATATGACAGGAAACAGATCACTTCTTAATGACTACTCTCAAGGAAGGAAGGGGTTTGTGTCTTTTGGCAATGATGCAAAGGGTTACATCATCGGCAAAGGCTTTGTTTCCAATGGGGAAATAAAGTTTGATGATGTTAACCATGTGGAAAATCTCAAGTACAACCTCTTGAGTGTCAGTCAAATGTGTGACAAAGGCCATGTTGCTCTTTTCACAAGTCAGAACTGCCGGATTCTGTCATCCAAAGTTCTAAGTTTGATTGATAAGGTGTTGGATAAATACACTCTCCTTAAGGCCAACAGGACAGGAAGAGTGTATGCCTTAGATCTTTCTAAGAAAATAGATCTCAAAGGCCATCCTTGCCTATTTTCCAAGGCTTCCCCTCAAGAATCTACACTATGGCATAGAAGGCTGGGTCATGTTAATCTCAAAAACATAAATCAGCTGATAAACATGGTTTAGTAAGGGGATTGCCTATGAAGGAGTTCAAATGTGAAGATGATTGCACTGCTTGTTTAAAAGGAAAACAACACAAAGCTTCATTTCCCTCCATAGAAGAACCTAAGTCCAATGCCTGCTTACAGCTTCTTCACATGGATCTCTTTGGTCCTGTGAGAGTGATGAGTATGGCTAAGAAGAAATACTGTCTAGTAATTGTGGATGATTACTCCAGATTTGTATGGACTTTCTTCTTGCATTCAAAGGATGAAGCAGCTCAGAAGATTATCAACTTTGTGTTGTATGTTGAGAAGCAGTATTCCCTCTCAGTCAAGTGTATTAGAAGTGATAATGGAACAGAATTTAGAAACAATACACTTGATGAGTTCTACCTCTCAAAGGGAATCAAGAGGCATTTTAGCATTCCAAGAACTCCTGAACAAAATGGAGTAGTGGAGAGAAAGAACAGGACCCTTATTGAAGCTGCAAGGTCCATGTTGGCTGACTCTGGACTGCCAATGACTTTTTGGGCTGAAGCTATCAATACAGCTTGCTATGTACAAAATAGAGCTCTAGTAAATAAGAGGTTGATGAAAACTCCATATGAAGTTCTTCATCATTTGGCCCCTCTAATTTCATTCTTCAGAGCTTTTGGATGTCCTTGTTTCATTCTCAACACACGGGATCAACTCCAAAAATTTGATTCTAAGGTGGATGCAGGGTACTTTGTTGGTTATTCATCAACTTGCAAAGCATACAGAGTCTTCAACTGTAGAACAAAGATGGTTGAAGAGACTCTACATGTTAAGTTTAATGAATCTCCAAAGGACAAGATTCCACAAAACCCTGTGGAGATATTTGATTTGGACATACTGCAATATGTTCCTCATCAAACTCCTGCTGTTGCTCCTGTCAACAGTTCACCACCTGGTGGTACTGCTGGTGCTGATGATGATGATAGTAGTACTCACCTCTTCAAGTTTAGTGATCAACTGCCTGATTCAGCTAGACCTGATGTTCCTGTAGCTCCAGCAGCACAATCCACAACAAATGCTGATGAGATTTCTACAACTTCAACTTCCTTTGAATTACCATCTACTGATTGGTTTCAAGGAAATACTTCACCATCACCATCTGTTGCTGCTGAGCCTGCTACAAACACTTGCACTGATCTCATTGTGTACCAAGATCTGAAGAATCACCCTATGTCTCAAATCATTGGTGATATCACTGCTGGAGTATCAACAAGAAGTCAATTGTCAAATTTCTGCTTCTATGCTCTCTTCATCAGTCAGCAAGAGCCAAAGAATTATCACATTGCTTTAAAGGACAATGGATGGGTTGATGCCATGCAGCTTGAGCTTCTTCAGTTCAAGAAACAGCAAGTGTGGGAACTGGTTCCTCTACCTCCAGGTAAGTGTGCAATAGGCACTAAATGGGTGTTTAGGAACAAAACTGATGAAAATGGGCTTATTGTTAAGAACAAGGCCAGACTGGTTGTTCAGGGGTTTGCACAAGAAGAAGGTATTGATTATGATGAAACCTTTGCCCCTGTAGCCAGACTGGAAGCAATTAGATTGTTTTTAGCTTATGCTGCTTATCAAAATCTTAAAGTTTTTCAAATGGATGTCAAAAGTGCATTTTTGTATGGGAAAATTAAAGAAGAGGTTTATGTATGTCAACCACCGGGTTTTGAGGACAATAAGCATCCTAATTGGGTGTATAAGCTTGATAAGGCTCTTTATGGGTTGAAACAAGCTCCTAGAGCCTGGTATGAGACATTATCAAACTTTCTTCTTGAAAATAATTTCACTAGAGGTTCCATAGATAAAACTTTATTCATTAAGAAAGCTGGGCAGCATAATCTACTTGTTCAAATTTATGTAGATGATATTATTTTTGCATCTTCTGATCCACAGTTGTGTGATGCCTTTACAAAGTTGATGCAACAAAAGTTTGAAATGAGTGCCATGGGGGAATTACAATTCTTTCTGGGTTTGCAAATCAAACAAAAGGCTGATGGAATTTTCATTCATCAGTCCAAATACACAAAAAATCTTTTGGAAAAATTTGATTTACAAAATTGTAAACCCTGTTCTACTCCCATGTGCAACACCACACAACTGGATACAGATCAGAAAGGTAAAGTGGTTGATGAAACACTTTACAGATGTATGATTGGGTCCTTGATGTACTTAACAGCTTCTAGACCAGATATTATGTTTGCTACATGTGTTTGTGCTAGATTTCAGGCTGCACCTAAGGAGTCTCATTTGATTGCAGTCAAGAGGATCTTTAGATATCTGCAAGGCACTCCATCTCTAGGTTTATGGTATTCTACTAGACATTCTGGTAAATTAGTTGCTTTTTCTGACAGTGACTATGCAGGGTGTAAGTTGACCAGGAAATCAACTTCTGGTGGATGTCAATTCCTAGGCAACTGTTTGATTTCTTGGCAGAGTAAGAAACAAACCTCAGTTGCTACATCAACTGCTGAAGCCGAGTACATTGCTGCTGCAAGTTGTACATCTCAGGTATTATGGCTTCAAAACCAATTATTGGATTATGGCATAACTGAGACTAAGACTCCATTGTTAATGGACAGCTCTTCAGCTCTTTGTATTGTCAAGAATCCTGTCCAGCACTCTAGGACTAAACATATTGAAATTAGACACCATTTTATTAGAGATTGTTTTGAAAAAGGTCTGATTGATCCAAAGTTTGTTCCTAGTGCTGATGAGCTTGCAGACATTTTTACTAAGCCTTTGGATAGTTCAACTTTCCACAACCTGGTGTTAAGGCTTGGTATGCTGCAGCTAGAATAAGTGACAACTACTGATGATCTCAGTAATAAATACTGATGATCATTGGTAACCATGTCATATATAAGTACTGATGAGTTCCTTTCCCCTCAGTAGTTTTTATAACTACTGAAGGCTACATTCCTCACAAGTACTGAAGTACTTTATTTGTTAAAACAGCTGATGTAGTTACAACAGCTGATGAAATCACAACAGCTGATGTAGCTACAACTACTGATGTCAGAAATGCAGATAAGTACTGATGACCAATGAAACCTCTGAAACTTAGATGTAAGTCTGATGAGTGTGGAGGTCAGACTGAAACAGCTGAAAAGCTATGAATTGACAAGAACAGCTAATGAGTAATTTCTCTTCAGTTGTTTCTACAACTGCTGTTTCTAAACAACTGAAGCCAAACCTATGTCTTCAGTAGTTTACAACTACTGAAGACTAACACCAAGTCTTCAGCTGTTTACAACAACTGATGACAAAACCACTGTCTTCAGTAGTTTCACAACTACTGATGACAAACACCATGTCCTCAGTTGTTTCACCACTTGAAGTCAAAGTTGTCTTCAGTAGTTTTATAACTACTGAAGACTAAATCAAGACTTCAGTTGTTTCAACGTCTGACGGTTAAAACCAAGTCTTCAGTTGTTTTATAATAACTGATGATCACACCAATACGGTCAGTCATTTCAAACCTCTGAAAGTTAATGCCACGTCATCAGTAGTTTCAACGAATGATGACTAACACCAAAACCTTCAGTCGTTTCATAACCCTACCCTATAAATACCTTATCCCACCTTCAGAGTTTTTCTCACCTCTCCTCTCAAACCTAACGTTCAAAAACTCTGTAACCTCTCTTCATCCATGGCGACCATGCAACTAAAACCACGACACAACTGTGTCGCTCACCTTACCAAATCGCCATACTGGACCAAGTTTCACAACGCCATTGATTTAATGGTCCAGTCACCTTACCAAACAGCTTTTCTGTTAAACCCCACCATATATGCCGAATCTCTTGGCCAATTCTGGACAAACGTCACTCTTGTCTCTGAGGAGAATGACACAGAGTCTCTTCAAGCGTTTGTCAATAGTCAAAAGGTGGTCATCACTCCAGACATTCTTCGCCAAACCCTCAATCTGGATGATGCCACTTTCCCGACTAGTTATCCAAAGGGCACAACAGATCTATCATTTGCCCACCATGGATACGAAGGTAACCTGAGTGCCTCTACCATATTGAAGAAACATTTCCAGGATGCTGAACGGCTCATCTTTCATATGGTCAATGTCTGCCTGGCCCCAAGACTTCATCATGGGATCAAATGTCCACAAGGTGGCAACAGGTATTGTACTCCATCCTTGAGCAACAACCTTTAAATTTTTCTGAAATACTATTTTTAGAGCTCAAGGATATGGCCCAAAAACAACTTGCTAACCGTTGGATATTATATCCTCGGTTCATAATGGCCATAATTGAAAACCAGCTTCAAGCTGAGGGACTTGTTGGCCTGGGAGTCCCTGCTATGGCTGTATTGCCTGAAGTATACTCCCGGCACAACTCTGACCAATCACTCAAAATGGCTGCCAAGCTGCGCAAACCCACGCAGCTGGAACCCACAGCCACCACCACAAAATCCAAAGTCCCCACCAAACCAAAAACAAAACGAACCAAAACAGCTATTCAGGGAGATGAGTCCCCTGAAGATGCTCCTGTACCACCAAGACAGGATATACTTGCTGGTGTAAACCCCCCAGTAGTATCAGAGACTCAACCAGCCACAGCCGCTCAGGATTCCTCTCAAAAGGAGCCTGAAGCAACCAAAGAAGGGGTACCCACAAATCTGGAATCTTCCTCATTTGAGGAGATTGCCATTGAAACGCACCATTCTCCCCAGGTGCATACTGATTTTACCCTATCTCCCCATGAAAATGCCCCCCAAAGTCCAACACTTATAATTGCAAACGTGCTGACTCAGCTGCATGCCTCTCCTCCTCCCCAACAACCACCAAAGGGGAAAACCACAGATATAGAGGAAGAGGATCAACATGCTTCTGACAACCCACAGCACAGGGGTTTAAATGTTCTGTCTCCTAGTGTAGATAAGGAGATCAGAATATCTGGTGAGGCTGCCACCTCTTCTGCATCAGCACATGATCAGACTGAGGCTGGTAACATTGCTAAGACCTCATCAGAGGCAACAGCTGATGAAGGACATCGTCCTGAGGCTGGAAGTCCCCAGTTCCAAGAAAAAGGGGCACATGCTACAACTGGTCTACACCCAGGGCATGTACATCCTGCTACAAGCAGGAGGTCAGGTGATTCAGCATCTGCTGATGATGACCTGGGCTTCTTTTATGATGTTCTAGCCCAGAACACAATTCTTGAGGAAGAAGTCAGTAGACTACAAAGACTACTTGACCAATTCTCTCAAGAAGCAAGTCCATCTGACACCAACATACACCCACAGATGGCACCTTCACCTGAAGGTCTCCTAAACACTCAGCCAATCAAAACTTACAACCCACCAGCCTCTACTTCTGGCACTGCTTCTCAGGGACAGAACCCCTCTGAGCAAACAGCTGCTATCTTCCAGAAATCCCTACCTCTCATCACCCCAATGATCACAGACATTGTGATCAAAACCATGGATGAGAGGCTTCCCTCAATCATACAGCCCCTGGTGGAGGAGATTGTGAGCACAAGGCTTTCTACTACTCAAACCCTTGCAACCAATGCAACCAAAAAGGGGGAGAGTCAGTTAGTGAAAGCAAAGGGGAAGAGCATACTGAAAGAACAGGAGATGAGAAGGAAGAGGAGGTTGTGAAGGAGACTGAGAAGGAAGAAGAGTATGTGAAGGGAGCTGACACTGATCAAGTGAGTGAAAGTCACAAAGACTTTCATATCACATATAAGAAGAGGAAGATTGAAAGAAAAGAAAAAGAACTCCAAAAAGAACTCAAACTTGATGAGATGATCAAAATGGCGGATGCTACACATAGTAAATCTATGGACTCCATTATTGATCAACTGTATAGACAAGGGTTCGATACTGCACAGCTTGACTCAGAGATTAGAAGACTTGAAGTTGAAGAAATTAACTCAAGATGGGCAAGTTATGATGTGTTAGAAAGAGAAAGACTGGAGATCATGATCAGATTCATTGCAAAGTATCTTGGGAGATCATTGATAGAGATTAAGTCATGGACCAGGGACAGTATCTTGGCAATAACCACCAAGATCTGTACGTCTGAAGCATACACTAAGGGATTAGTGATTGAAGCACTAAATGAAGCAGGTGCTGGGAACAGAAATGAACTAGCAAAACACTCCAAAGCCTCACTCACTACAAGAATGCTAGAACAACCTGCAAAACCTACCACTTCAAAATCACCACTACCACAACCCATTAAACCAACTCCTTTACCCTCAAAACCAACAGCCGATGATGCATCCAAGAAGAAGAAGAGAAGGATGTTGAGGCTAGAAGAAGAAGAAGAAGAGGATGATGAGGAAGAAGATAGGCTGCCTCTTTCCGCAGTCCTAACTTTGCCTAAAGCCAAATCTATGCCCATCACTCCCACCTCACAGATGGAAACAGTGAGAGTAAAGATTGAAGAAGAACAGCAGCAAAGGCTTCATGATGAGGAAATGCTGAAAAGCATAGACAAAACTTATGCTGCTTCTTCATCAATAATAAGTATGAAGAAAGAGGCTCTGAGATTGTACACCCTTGCCAACACATTTCAATATCAAAAGGAAAAGGTGAGGATATGGCCTGATCCTAGGGTGGCTCACAGAATTGTAAAGAAAGACATTCCTGCGAGATACAAGGGCCAGGTAAAAAGGATCGTAGATGAAGAGATCACTGTGGTCCTTGTAGTATCACCCTGGGAAATTGTAGAAGACTTCAAGAAGGCTTATGAGACTAAACAGCCACCCCAAAAGATGTTAGAGAACAGAGTTATTAAAAAGGGGTTGGTCTACAAGAAGCTTGAAAACTTCAAACAAAATGAGCTCAGTCTGTTACTTGAGGGTAATCACCCAGATGAGTTTGCATACAGACAGATCACAACAGTTGAGCTCAAAAATGGCAAACAGCCAAGTACATCTCAGAGCTGTATGGGCGTGAAGGATTGTTTGATGGTGAACCAGAGAATCTTACCATGGAAGAACAAATCATGTTTCTCAGAGCATACACCAGAGAATCCTACAGGCTTATACATGGGAAGTAAGTCTCATGGATGGGGGAACAGCTCAGTGTCCAATTCCCTAATACAGAGCTCCCATCCATACTTTGCCAACCAAATCATCAGAGACTTATTTCCAGGCCAGTGCTTATATGGGTCATCTTCTCAACTGATCAAGAAGGAAAAAGACCAACCATTTTGCCAACAATAAGTGGGACCTCAATAAAGTTAAAGGTTTTGGCTGCATTGGTTCAGGGGAGTTTGTTGGACCAAAAGAACCAATGAGCCGGATCAGAAAAACTTTTAAGTCCCACAGACGTCACAACAACTACTGAAGTCCACAACAGCTGAAGATAACACCTGAAGACAAAGTCTGAAGACACAAGTGCTGAAGACAAAGTCTGAAGACAAGTGCTGAAGACAAAGTCTGAAGACACAAGTGCTGAAGACCAAATATCAGATGTTGTCATAACAGCTGAAGAGGACTTCTTCAGTAGTTGTGACGGTTTACTTTTCAGTAGTTTTATGTTTTATCTTTTCAGTAGTTTTGTAAAACGACTGAAGAGTTTGTTCTTCAGTCGTTGTAGTTTCAGTAGTTTCCTTTCAGTAGTTTCATGTTTTATACTTAGCACTCTGACATGTTCTCAGTAGTTGTGAACATTTTAGTAGTTTGTTAAGTGTTAGTTATTTTTGTGCTAGATCTGCTAGTTGTCACTATCCCGTGATTACAGCAGTAATTGCACTCTATATAAGGAGTGTCAACCTTATTGTAATATTTGAATGATTTAGCAATAATATTGGGAATTATTGAAACATTCCTTATCACAGAAATATATTCTCTCATACTTGTTTACAAATATCAAACTCTTGCTATAATTTGTCTAATTCTTGATCTCATTCCGCTGCATTACTCTCTAATACATCAAACTTGTGATCGCTGATCCTAACACTCCCACTTCCCCTGAGGAGCAAACCACTATCATCTCTTCAACAATCAGGGCTGAGGTTCCTCATGCTCACCCTGATGAGCTCACAAGCCCAACTGCCTTAAGCCTTCACTCTGAGTCTCAACACTCAAGTGAACAACCTTCAGGGGACAGTTACCATCCCCAGCCTTTAGATTTAAATCAACCCATTCCCAACCTCTCATTCTATACTGATGAAGACTTAGGTTTCAGTGAGTACCATGAGTCTCTCTTCTCTTCCCCTTCTCAAAGACAGATGAGTACTCATGAATCTCCTCAGTCTAGCCCACATCAGTCACCCACAACTGAGGTGGATACTTCTGAACCTGTTTAGGATATCCATATGGAAGAGGCTCTCACTTTTGCAAGGGATTACATTATTAAGACCTCAACCATGGCAACTTAGCCCATTGACATCTCAACTGAGAATGTCAATAAGCAGAGGAAATCCAGCAGCCAAGTACCTGAAGCTGGTGGTGAGAGAGAGGACTTTGGTCCAATCATCTCATCCCCCAATGATTCTTCTGATGAAGAAGAGGGGAATCTGAGACTAAAGGTGCAAAACTGTCAAAAACATGCTCCTGTTTAGTCTCTAAGGTTAGTCACCTTTAATCTCAGGTGACTACCCTTCACAATAGGGTCAATTATCAGCAACTTGAGATATCTTATCTTAGGGAAAAACTAGCTGGGAGACCTTTAAGAAGAGCTCAACTAGGAACATAAGAACATGTGAATGTGGTTGACCTAACCTCTAGCTCACCTATGCAAGAGGGTGATGCTACCAAAAAAGGGGAGAAAGTCATTACAGACACAGAACCTGGGAGTTCTTCAGAGAGTATGGACATTGAGGACTCACGATCCTCACTTGCAATTGTGCATACTCAGCAACTTCCTCAAGTTCACATTAATGTGGACTCTATAGACTCTATTTCAGGAGTCTTTTTGAGGAAGGTATTCCAAGGGCTATGTCATCCCCACCTCAAGGAACTTCAAACTACATTATTGGGTGGAGGTATGATGCTGATAGAAGAGCCCTTATTCTTCACAGAGTTCAAGGGCAACAAGAAGTATTTGATTTTCAGACCTTGAACTACTATGAAGGTCTTGATCTGGTCAACATGCCACTTGTCAATCCAAGCAAATCAAGACAAGCTGACAGGTTAGCACTCAGAATTCAAGACAGAATTACTAAAGAGTTCAGCCTAAGAAGAAGACAAAGGCAATCAGGTAATATCATTGGTCAACTGGATGCTGAGGCAGATCCTGAGATTAGATTCAAAGGGAAAACCTTGGTTAAAGGCCCAGTGATAGAGCCTGAGAGCCCTATCACATCAACAATTGCTTCAGAAATTCATTCCCTCGGTGAAACACCTGCTGGTGAAGGTGTCTCACAACCTCTCTCTGGCCAGAGCTTGGATGCTACACCAAGCAATGAAGGCCAAACCTCTATCCACCCTGAGTCACAAAGGTCTGTGGGTGACAAAGAGAAAATGATTTTGACTCCTAAGGAGATTGAGGAAGAGGAGAGAGAGAGGAAGAGGAAGCTAAGGGGAGAAAGTTCCTCTGGGTCTTCATGTTTTATGCAAGCTGCAATCAGGGCTGCCCCCAGACCAAACACTGAAGATGATGAGTTGAGGGCAGCCAGGATTACTTACCTACAGACCAGGAACTATGACATAGATGAGATTATATCTCTCCCCTTAGAGCAATAAAATGAACTGGCTGACATGGAAGTGTCAAGAGAGATGAAAGAAAAAGAGGATGCAAGGTTACTTCTCCAATTCAAAGAGGAGAAGAGACAGAAAAGACTATACAAGCATGCTCCTACTCTCTCCCCAGTTCAAGAAAGCACTGTGCAAGAGACTATGGCATCTACACAAGAATCTCAGGTAGACAAAGAAACAGACAGACAAAACATGATCAACTACCTGAGTACCATAATTCTTTACCAGGCATTTACACTTCTTCCCTTGTCCTTTGAGTACATTAAGTTTGAGTATCTCAAACAGCTTGAACTTCAAGTGCTCAAAGAACAAAAAGCCATAAAGAGAAAGATGAGGGAAGAGGCTGCAAAGTCAAGAGCCATTATATAAAAGAGTATGAACAAGTCTGATGACAGACAAAGGATGATGAGCTTCTTGAAGCTGTATGGATTCTCCGGAAGGAGACTTGACCCTATGTCTCTATCCACAATGGATGAGCATATCAAGGTAATTAAGCAGAAGATCAAGAGTGGAAAACTGATTGACTTATACTCTTCTCCAGTCAAATCCCACCTGAAGTGGAGGTTAAGGTTGAACAACCTGAGACACACAACCCGGACCTGCCACTGAGCCTCAGCAAGCTTCATCTTCTGATCCACAGCAGGGTCAAACTCCCTCTCCTTCTAAACTTGTGAGGGAGGAGCACCCAACTGAGAAAGACAAGGATGATCAACAAGGTGCTGCAAACCAGTCTTCTCAGTTAAAGTCCTCTAAGAGGAAGAAGAGGATGGCTTCTAAACCAAAGTCTAAAAAGAAGAAGCCTGAATCATCTACCTCTACACCTCAGGCTGAGTCAGATCAACCTGAGGAAGTGCATGAAGAGGCAGCCCAATCAACTCCAATTCAA
The DNA here is from genome assembly GCA_025215565.1 of Flaveria ramosissima. Classification (NCBI taxonomy): domain Eukaryota; kingdom Viridiplantae; phylum Streptophyta; class Magnoliopsida; order Asterales; family Asteraceae; genus Flaveria; species Flaveria ramosissima. The sequence goes on along the minus strand of CM046037.1, from coordinate 33,424,307 downwards.
GTGGCTCCTCTTGCAGCTGAGACACCCATCCTATCCTGGACCTTCCCTACTAATCCAGAGAGATGGCATGTGATCAGAGATCAAGGTATTGAGAATGTCTATACATGGCAAGACATAATCAACTTACCTTTGCATGATCTCTTTGAGATGAGAAGATATTATGAGGGTCTGAATGATCCTAACCATCTAATGAAGAAGGGTATGATCATCATTGTGCTGAAGACTACAAACATCTGAAGATCTTCTAAATGTTTTGGTAGCATCAGCCTAGGGCGAGTTTGTAAGGATTCCTATAAGTCTGATGCAGCCAAAACATCCAAAGTCTCTCTACAAGCATGCACTAAAGAACTGAAGTAGAAATGCTTCGGAAGTTTTGCACCAAGCACTAGAAATATTCTAAGTGTAAAATCTTCCGAAGCCAAGACCAATATCTTCCGAAGCCAAAAGTGAAGTCTTCCGAAGCTTCAAAGACAAAGTCTTCCGAAGCCAAATAGTGAAGATAGATTTCTTCCAAAGACTTTTAGAGATATGCCTTTATCCAATGTACTTTACCATAAAGCTGGACCACCTTTCCGCTGCAACTCTGTAAAGTCACCAACTTACATGAGTTGGTGAAAGGTCCATGCTTTTGGTAACTGTACATTAAGGTCTTGAGTCCATGCTTTCTACTTTATGTACTTTTATCCTTATTGTAATATATTAGGATATGAGCTATGACATGTCATAGTCACAAGTCAAAAGGCAGATATGCCTTTTGACTCTACAATTGATTTTGTTTGTGTCTAGTCAATTGTATCCAGCTGGCTTTCAAAGTATAGCCGGTTGTAGGTTGTAGTATAAGTATTCCATGTTCTTGTATCTTTCTTTATGCTTTGTAACACTTGTAATAGAACTTGAGAAAGCAATATACTACATCCTTGAAACCCAATCTCTTGTGTTCTCTTGTTCTGTCTCTTACTTATTACTTGTATTCTTAGTATCATTCTTGTGGTTAATCCAGTTTACTGTTTGATTAAGTTTGGTTAATATCCTCTTTGTGTTGTTGTGTTGTAAGTGACCACCCTTCACCGGTCCTGCACCTTTAATGCGTCTGCTCCATGATCTGAAGTTTTCAGGGGTGATGATGGGTGCTTTGGTCATAGTCCCCATCTCACATACAGATTTTTGGTTGAGGGCCATTTTAAGTGAAGTGAGTATATGAGTGATAAAAAGGTTGATTTGGATGGTGAGATCTCACTATCAAGAGCCTAAGAAGCTCTGATACCAATTGCAGGATCGGGTTTGTTCACTCAGCACAAATATGTTCTCTCAAACCCACTAAGTCTCACTTGAATAGATGATGATGCAGAATCTTCTAAGAGTTGATAATAATATACTAAGTAGAAACACACAAAACACAAGAGAATGGTTTTCAAGATACTTCTATATATTACTTCTCAGCTCAAAGTGTTACAAGACTCTTACAAGCATGATACATGAGTTACAATGAGAAATTATATATACTACTATCTACAGCCGGATATACTTTGATACCAGCTTAAACTTACAACTAAACAAATACTACATTACTAGAATTAGGGTGTCATACTCCCATCTAACTATGGATTCCAGTTCAGGGCCTTCAACCATTTGTAAAAAGGCTTTGCCTTTGGTGGCTGACCCTTCCCCTTCTTCCTTCTCTCTCATCTTCAACCCTTCTTCAATCATGAGTCTTGCTATCTAATAACATACCATTTATCCGGATTAGTAAAAAAGGTCCCCGACAAGATGGGTCTCCCATTAGCAAGAGGCTCTATATTGGTTGGATTTGGTTGAGCAGCCTCTTCTTTAGTAACCTCAGGATGCTTTGACTCATCCTGGGGTGTAGATGTGGATGCCTTGGACTTATTTTTCTTCTTCTTACTATCCCTCTTCATGGCCATCCTTTTATTCCTTTTTCTAGATTTTAACTGAGAAAACTAGCCTTTAGCACCAGGTTGTTCTTGTATGGCTTTCTTAGTTGGGTCCTTTTCCCTCATAGGTTCAGAAGAAGAGGGATCAAGACCCTGTTGTGGATCAAAAGATGAAGTTGGTTGTGGTCCAACACTAGGTCCAGGTTGTGTTGTCTCTAGTGGTTCAACCTTGACCTCAACTTCATGTGCAGTCTGACTTGGTGGAGAATGCAAGTCAATGAGCTCACTCTTTTAATCTTCTGCTTGATCACCCTAATGTCCTCATCCATAGTTGATAGAGACATTAGACCAAGCCTCCTTCCGGAGAATCCATATAGCTTCAAGAAGCTCATCATCCGCTGCCTATCAGCAGACTTATTTCTTTTAGATGATGGCTCTCGACTTTGAAGCTTCTTCCCTCATATTCCTATTACCAGCTTTTTGTTCCTTCATTACTTGTTGCTCAAGCTGCTTGAGGTACTCAAATTATATATACTCATAAGACAAGGGAAGAAGTGCAGATGCATGATAGAGGCCTGTGACACTCAGGTAGTTGATCATATTTGTAAATCCAGGATGATCAAACTTGAATCAAATCATAAAGAATTAGATCAAAATATGATAATCACAATCAAAACCCCTTTGATCTTCAAAGTAGATTGCAAAATATGTTTACAAGTAAATCCCTCAATCAATTGGTCATTCAACCATTAACCAAAACCGAATGACAATTAACCTATTTATAGTCTTGACTAAGATTCACTAATTGCACTTAAACCCCTAGACTTAGGCTAATTAATACAAAATTACATATTAAGCATAAAAATGACTAAAAACAAGATAAAAATTTTGTTCACACAAAATATTTATTACAATAAAACTCTACTCATTTAAATCTTCAACGTCTTGTCTCGGTTCCTCGTCTCGAGCGTGTCGGGTTTGACTTTGTTGACTTTGACCGTGACGTTGACTTTTGTTGACTTTCATTGTGTTGATAATATAGACTATCTTTTCCAGCTCCAACAATACTCCCCCTTAGTCTATCATTATCAATGTCTTCATACGAATTCAGCCCCGAGAAATCAACTGTAGAAAGATCTTCAAATTAAAGCTTTTTGAATTTGATGAGAAAAGTTATTCATCTCATAAGCTCCCCCTATTTATATGCTCCCCCTTTTTGAGTGCATCCTTTGTGAGGATATTGGAACAACTTTCCCAAATCTCTAATCTCGAGTGCTTCAGAAGATGTAGGAGGAGGATTCCTAGCTCGGTATCTTCTGCAAACTTGAGGAACAGGTTTTCTGATCAGGTACACTGCTCAACTGATGATCGGCCATCACTTACAGCAAAAATCTGAAACACATTCTCAAACACAATCTCGACATTTCTAATTAGATCATTTCATTTTAACAAAATAAACCCGTGTTTATCTGTGTGTGAAAAACAAGCGAATCCGTGTTCGTTTGTACTCAATTTCTGTGAAATGCTTGAAAAATAATAAAATTGTATCAGTATAATATGGAAGACCTAAAGAAATTTTGAACTAAAAATTTATTATATTTTTTATTTTTATTATATACATTTATTATAACATTTTTTTAATCTATATTTTTTTATAACCGAGAATTGAATCGATCATGAGATCACATCCTCAAGATATAGTTTAGCACAAAGATGAATTTAATCATCGACAAGCAATGAGATCACACTGATAACTGAATCTAATAACAGTCTTTGAATGATTTTTGAAATTGTCAAACAGATCAATAACGATTGCTGGTATGTTTGTCCACTTAAACTCATGCCCTATCTTTTTCAACAAGCAACAGATGATTCGTTAAGGTTCGATTAAATACTTTAGAATGCTAGGACCCCACAATCATTTGGCAAAAACCCTCACCCAACCTCAGGATTTCTTGAATTTTGTTACGATCTTTATAGAGCAAGGCGTGTGCATTAGTGTGCAAGTGATTATCAACAGAATGTTACATTCTGTGATGAATTCATCGTTTAGATGATTTGACACTATTTAGATCAAAATGGTGAGAGCTCCAGGTCTATACTCACGTATAACAAAGGAGATGGCCATTTAATCATGTGCCGATGAGAGCTCCAGGTCAGTACTATCGTACAGCAGAGGAGATCATCACTCCAGGTCAGTACTTCCGTACAGCAGAGGAGATTAGCACAAACACAAGACACATAAATACACCAGACATAGCTCAAAGATATGACATATACGAATTGTATCATGGGGGAAAGATCAATTCTCAATCCAATTTTTGTCGGGACTCAGTTTTTGTGCAGGCCAAAATGATTGCGTAAATCCAGACATCCTTAAGCATGATGTTTTAATTTAAATCATTATGCTGCTGTCTACTTTATTCTTCAGGCTGAGTCTACCAAGTATATCATTAAAGCATCTGTTTGTTTTTCTATTATTTGCAATTAAAAATAAGATGTAAATCAGATAACAGCATCAGTTACTATCCTTTCTCATTTTAAAAACACAAGTCATGCAAAAACAAGCATTTCAAGAAGATATACAATCATTTCTCAATCATCTCAAATCAAGTTCCCAGTTCTCTTTTCATTTTTATTTATATACTCTCCCCCTAAATTTTTATTTTTGCAAAAAAAATTTTTATTTTATATTTTTTTATTTTTTTAATTTTTTTTACTTTTTTTATTATTTTTTTAATTTTTTATTATTTTTTATTTTTCAATTGTTTTTAAACTGTACAAAAATAAAAATTTATCAAAGAAGGTCTTTCAAACTACACTGATATGAAAATAAGAAATGAATTCTCAAAAAATATGCAGTGACTGTGAAGTGAGAACTGTGATAATGCAGATAAAAATCCAGATTGTGGATATAATACCATGACCTTAACCTGTTTGTTCCGCCTCAAATTTGAATTAGGAACAATCTCCGTCAGTAAACCGGATTACTAACAATCCTCCTGAATTGTTCCTGCACTCATAAACAGATTAGTTTGAAAGGGGAACCCAGGCCATCGTAGTCCTGGAAGTTCCTTTTTCATCAAGATAAGTAACAAGCTTCTGCACACAACCGTTTAAACAATCGGGGATTGTTGTATCCTTCTTTTTAATTTGCCAAATTTGTTTCGGTTCAATTAACTTGGATTTAAATGAATTAAATTTGGAAATCATTTTCTGTTTAAGACCGGAAGGAAAAGAATTTGGTTTTAAACCTTTGGTCATTTTCATCTTTAAATCATGTGAAACCGGCTTCACATGAAAAGGTTTGGATGGAGGGTTTTTCATCCAACCATTCAAAGATGTGTGCTTTTTACCTCTTAATCCAGAGAAGCAACCCGTGTTGCCTTTACCGTCTGGAACATTCTTTTTATACTTACATTCGGAGAAGCAATTCGTTTTGCCTTTACCATTCGTAGCAAGCCTTTGAGGACATTTCTTTACCACATGCCCTTCTTTTCCACACTCAAAACAAGCCTTGAAAGGCTTTTGATGCTTTGTAGTCCTGTGTGAAGCATTTGGAATTGGAGATTGCTTTGAGCTTGTAGCAGATTCTTGCTTGTTTTGGTGTTTGCTGTGTTGAACAGTGAATGAGATCTTCACTGATTCACTAGGTGGTTTTGCTGTTGGAGTAGAGATCCGTATTGGTCTTGATTCAGCTTTTGGAAGCTTTTGAGACTTGACAATATCAGGAGATATCTTGATCTGTGAGGAACCAACACGCTCCTCTATGTTTGATTCATCATCTGAGCTTATACAGTCTCGTATACACAGATCTGCTTCCAAAGGATCTTGATTGACACCTCCTATTGTGTCGGCTTCGGTTATAGGATTTTGATTGCCTGACGATTCAACAACTGTTCCTTCTTTGACAAACCTGACAGGAACAAACGAAGGAATGTTACCTGTTTTGAATTTGTTGAAGAAGGTTGGAGAAGCAACTGATATTGATGATGAAGCATCAGAAGTGGAATCGTCATTAATCTTCTTGTCATACCCCTGCCTGAGGAATCCCAAACCAACAGGTGAATCCTGCACATCTCTAACCTCTTTAAGATTAACGCTGCTTAAACCTGCATTTAAACAATTAGTTTTTGTAGCTTCAATCAAATCATTTGTTGAATGAGGTCTGGGGATTGGTGAATAACATAAAGTAGAAGGAGGTGGAACTGAATTAAATACAGTTTCACCATCAGATTTATATCCAATCCCATGTTTTACCCGCACCCCTTGTTGTTTAGCAATAAGCTCATCCTTTTTCATGTGTGAAAGGGTCCATTTATCAAGCTTTGTTTGAAGCTGAGTTGTTTCAAATTGAGCTAAAACAGCCCTTTCTTTCAAAATATTAATTTCAACGTTACGCTCCAAAATGGTTCTTCTTAGAAGATCATTTTCAGCCAATGCTTCATTAAGTTTTCTTGAAAAAGCAATTTCATTTTTCTTTAATTCCTGATTGATTGTTTTTAATTCCTTTTCATATCCTGAACAATCTCATAAGAAAGACCCATGATAGTTCGTTCTGCAGCTAAGTTCTTTTCACTGTTGCAAACCCTTGTGATTTCTTGTTGTTCCTCTTCTTTGACCTTCAGCATCTCTTCAACCTTAAATTCTTTCTTTCTTTTATCAGCTTTTCCAATCTTATCATCATCGGTTCTCACAGACTCCGGTTTAGTATCATTGTCGACTCTCAGAGCTTCATAGTTCTCTTCAACAGTTTCTCTGGATTCAAAATTTAAATCCGAATCAGTTCTCAATAACTTCAACTTTTCAATCATCTCTGTTTTGTAATCAAGTATGCTTGTTACAGAAGAGACAAGATCAGTATTAAGCGCGTTAGTTTGATGTGGGAACACGACTTGTTGAAATTCATTTCTTTGTATATCCAGCTCGAGAGATTTTAGTCTGCTGATCATATCCATAAGTTTTGTGTCGACATAACCTCTTTCTTGCTTCAGCATTTTAACTTGATGATTCCATTCGGATGGAAGAGACTCGAGAAGCTCTTGAATTTGTTCATGATTACTGAGATCTGGAACATGCTTCTTTAGATTATTTGCCACCTTTAAGAATCGATCAATCAAATCTGTCAATTTTTCTTTCTTCATTGCTGCAAAAGAGTCAAACCGACTTTGTGCCATTGTGAGATTATCTGATGTAAAGTCTTCTGAAGATGACATTATAGTGTTAAAAAATTTGAACAATTAAACGCCCCAAAAATATTTTTCCCAAATTTTTGAATAATTCTCCCCCGGGAAAAATATTATTTGTAAATGTCACGCTAGAAAATCTTAGCAACTGGGGTCAAGCTGACCTGCAAAAGAGTCAAACCATCTTTAACATTCGAATTTCGCTGAAAAAATGATAGTTTCGCCGAAATTATAGTTTCGTAGAGCTAGTTTCGCTGGGAATTCTAGTTTTGCTGAGCCGACAGTAGTTTCGCTGGAAATTTCGGCAGCAGTTTCGCTAGCCGAATGTCACAAATGGCTTAGTTTCGCTGATAAGTTCGCACGAAACAAGCTTGAACTTTCGTTCAATGATACTTTCGGCAGCAATGTCGCTTGTAAATCACCCACAAGCACTGTTGAACTTTCGTTCAAGATCACTACTTTCGTTGAGGTGCTGAAATTAACTACAAAGTGTAAGACACTTGTAGTTTCGCTGAAAGAACTGGTAGTTTCGCTGGATGAATTTGTAATTTCGCTGAACGAAGCTGAAAAGCTTTTTCAACACGAAATCAATCTGAAAACGCCCAAATCTTAATGGATTTGAAACCTGATGATTAACAGAGCTTTCCCAACATATAACAAGCAAACTTCAATCAATTTCCATGTCAATAACACTCAAATTTGATCCAAAATTGATGAAAACATGATATTGAACAAAAACAACCAAAACCTCAACTCTCTCTCTAAAAATCTTCAAATCTTCAGTGAATTTGATCCAAAATGGCTCTGATACCAAATTGTAAATCCAGGATGATCAAACTTGAATCAAATCATCAAGAATTAGATCAAAATATGATAATCACAATCAAAACCCCTTTGATCTTCAAAGTAGATTGCAAAATATGTTTACAAGTAAATCCCTCAATCAATTGGTCATTCAACCATTAACCAAAACCTAATGACAATTAACCTATTTATAGTCTTGACTAAGATTCACTAATTGCACTTAAACCCCTAGACTTAGGCTAATTAATACAAAATTACATATTAAGCATAAAAATGACTAAAAACAAGATAAAATATATTTTGTTCACACAAAATATATTTATTACAATAAAACTCCTACTCATTTAAATCTTCAACGTCTTGTCTCGGTTCCTCGTCTCGAGCGTGTCGGGTTTGACTTTTGTTGACTTTGACCGTGACGTTGACTTTTGTTGACTTTCATTGTGTTGATAATATAGACTATCTTTTCCAGCTCCAACAATATTTTGTCTATCTGCTTCTTTATCTACCTGAGGTTGTTACTCAGTTGCCACAGCCTCTGTCTCAGGGCCTTCTTGAACTAGAGAGAGAGTAGGAGCATGTTTATAGAGTCTCTTCCTTATCCTTTCTTCTTTAATCTTGAGGAGTAGTTCTGCATTCTTTGCCTCCTTTCTCTCCTTTGATAGCTCAGTGTCAACTAGTTTATTTACTCTTCTAAGGGAAGAGAGATGAGTTTATTATTGTTGTAATTTCTTGTCCCCAAGTAATTCAATCTGGTTGCCCTTCACTTATCATCTTGAGTGTTTGGCTTGGGAGCAACCCTGATTGCAGCTTCCATGAAGCCTAGGGACCCACTTGAACTCTCTCCCCTTAGCTTCCTCTTCCTTTATCTCTTCTCCTCCCCAATCTCCTCAGGAGTCAACTTCTTTTTCCCTTTGTCACTCACAGGCTTTGGTGACTCAGGGTGGAGAGAGCTTTGGCCTTCATTGCTTGGTTCAGCACTTAAGCTCTGGCCAGAGAGAGGTTTTGAAGCACCTTCACCAGTTGGTGCCTCACTGAGGGTAATAGATGCTGAAGCAATTCCTATCTTAAAGTTTACAGGCTCAATTACTATGCACCTTTAGTTTTAGACTCCCCTCATCTTCATCAGAAGAATCATGAGGGGATGAGAGAATAGAACCAAAGTTTTCTTCCTTTTCACCAACACTAAATTATTGGCTACTGGATTTTCCCTACACCATGACAACGTTAGTTGAAGTGTCAATGGGTTGGGTTGCCATGGTTAAGGTCTTAAAGATGTCATCACTTGCAGAAGTGAGAGCCTCTTGCATATGGACCTCCTAAACAGGTTAAGGGATATCCACCTCAATTGTAGGTGGATGATATGGGCTAGACATGGTTGAGTCAGGAGCACTCATCTCTCCTTGAGTAGGGATGGAGAAGAGAGACTCATGGTACTCACTGAATCCCATGTCTTCATAATCATAAAATTCAAGGTTGGTTATGGGTTGATTGAGGTATAGATAAGGATGGTAGCTTTCCCCTATAGGTTGTTCACTAGAGTTTTGAAACTTCGAGGGAAGTCTTAAGGCTGGTGTTGTTGTAGTGAGCTCATCAGGCTGAGCATGAGGAACCTCAGTACTGATCCTTGAAATGATGAGAGTGGTTTGCTCCTCAGGGAATGTGGGAGCTCTAGTGTTTACTTCCTCCTGCATGGGTGAGGATATGGGGGCCTGCACAACCTGAGTAGCTTGTGTAGGGTTCGTTTGGATCTTCTAGAGTAAGTGATGGTTATTTGACGTTGTGTGGGTGGTTCAGATGTAGAAGGTGTTAGTTCAACACTAGCTAATGCTGCTAGGTTGTCACCTTGAGTAATAAGCTCTAACATTTTTAGGACTAGGGTTGTTTCTACCCCTGAGAAGCCCACAATAGGCTTTATTATTGTTTTAAAGATGTAGGGCTTCATCTGTCCCATTTCAAGAACATTACCTGTTCCCTTTAACTGTGAGCCCAGTTTATATTTAAGAATTTGTTGAACATATATAGGAAACATGTAATATTTTAAGGAGTCTAAGTTAGGAAGCAAATTTGTATATACAAATTGAGAGTACCTAAACTTGACACCAAAGGTCCTCTGGAATTTGATCCTAGCCTCCTTGTTTGTTTGATAAATAATGGATGACAACATGGAGGAGTTACTTCCATTGGGAAGAGACCTTTTCCTGAAGGTTCTTACTGAGTAATCACCCTCATAGCCTATCTGCCTGAAGGACTGGTTCACAATAGATTTTGGAAAGGACAAGTCGCCTTCTTCATCATTCAGCCAGAGATGGTTGTTAATGGCGGTTGGAGTGATGAAAATTGCCCTCCCCTGCACTGTGGCAGACATTGCTTTCTCCCCATCCATAATGACCTCTTGGCATGTCCTCCAGAACTCCAAAAGTTGATCTTCATATAGTGGAGGATCTATGGTGAGGGAGGTGAAGTACTTTGATAGAGTCAAGAATCGGCAAACATCTGAGAAACCAGGACTCAGATGATAATAGAGCAACTTGACTGTGTTGCTTGTGTAAATGCATGGAGAAATTTGGTTGGTTTTGTGGATCAAGGTTGGCCATTTGTGAGTAGCTTTATGAAATTGATTTGAGACAAACTTAATGCAAAAGTATAAACTTTGAAATCTGAATGTCGGTCCCACCTCTGAAAAGACGCCCAAAAAGGTAGTTTTCTTGGAAGTTGAAAATCTTCCGAATGTACTTTGTCTTTGAAAATTTTATAAAAGTTCCGAAGCCTATTTGACTTCGGAAGATATTCCTGAGCTTTATGAAAATTTTTGCTTCAGAAGAAAAATAATTAGAGTATTTTTACTTCAGAGATCATACTTGGTTTCGAAAGAGATTAAAACTAAGAAGTTGTATACATAAGAGAATAACTCTTCCGAGGCTAAATTGCTTTCGGAAGAAAAATTTTCCTTCAAAAATATATAAGTATTTAGAAGCATATTTTAGCTTCAGAAGATATATCAAAAGTTCATCCAAAGGTAAATGTCTTACAAGTAGTTATTAGTTTTGAAGACATAATGTTCTTCCGAATACAACTTAATGTCTTTCAAGAGGAAATATGTCTAAAATTTCTAAAATATAAGGAATATCATTTAAAAAATTTTCTTCCAGAGTACACTGGGCTTATGTAGGTGATGATATTGACAACTTAGAACACACATATTTAAAAAGAATCTTAAGTTTTGTTTAAGAAAAATCTACTCAAAGTTAATCATCCCAATAGCTGATACAAGGTACTTAAATCTCTATTCATTATAAAAGCTTTTGTGAGCAGATGAGCATATTGTTTATTTGTATTAACTTTGACTAGTTTAATCAATCCATTTTCAACATTATCTCTAATCAAATGTTACCTGATGTTGATGTGTTTTGTCCGTGAGTGCTGCACAGGATTCTCTGTAATAGAGATATCATTGTTGTTGTCTATATGGATGGGAGTCTCTTTGAAGATGAGTCCATGGTCCATCATCTGATTCTGAATCTTTGATTACCACAAATCACTTTCATACTCACAATTAGATATTCTAAGAGACCCTAAGCTAATAAGGTATTTTGCTGGAAAAATGATTAAAATGGGGAAATGGGGCGAGCCGGATTTTTCGCGACTATCCGATAATTTGTTTCAATTCAAGGTTCATACTGTCAGACTTATTTGATCTTATCAATTGGTATCATTTTTCTCGAATAAATAATGAATTTTCTAGGATACTATTAAAGATCTTATCGAAAACTTACAGCAGCTTGCCAAACAAAGGCTAAAAGAAAACTGTAAAGTAAAGAAAAGGATTGGTCCTAATCCATCTTGTATGCATACTATATAGTCTCATAAGAATGAAAGATTCTATATGATATGTCCAATGTGAGTTGATCTCAAACAATACCTCGTTACTGCTCCTTTGAGCAGTAATAGGTAGGGATGACAGGATTTGAACCCGTGACATTTTGTACCCAAAACAAACGCGCTACCAAGCTGCGCTACATCCCTTCCATTGGTCTACAGTGTCATTGTAGAGAATTCCTGTCTTGTTTTCCACATCGTTATCTCCTCTATAAAAAGATAGAATTTTTATTTCCATTTCGTCTTTTTGGTCTCATTTAACATATAGTAATAATAAAATACTTCCATCTATATGAAATACGGGACGAAATCCAAAGTATAAATAACTGAGTCTTTTTGGGGAATATTGGGGAAGAAAAGGACTTTTTTTTTTGTATTTAACAAAAAGTCAATCTTATTTACTTATTTACTAGATCATTGTACATTTCAATATGTATTATCTTATGTATTACAATAAAATGAAGGAGGTTTTTTAATGCGAGATCTAAAAACATATCTTTCCGTGGCACCGGTACTAAGTACTCTATGGTTCGGTTCTTTGGCGGGTTTATTGATAGAGATTAATCGTTTTTTCCCGGATGCGTTGACGTTCCCCTTTTTTTCATTCTAGTTATTGACGCGGGAAGGAATAAAGAAGATTAGAGATACAATTAAATACCAGCCCCCTCTTTTCTCTTTTTTCCCTTTTTTAGAATAAGGGAGGAAAGAGAAAGTGCATTCAACAGCTGTGAGACTCGGGGTTAGGTTGGAATAAAATGAATATAAAATTTCTATGTATTCAATTTCTATGGAAGTCGAATACAAATAGTGGACCTAGGCAAAGAGTATTATACAAGATACTTATATGAAATGCTATACTGTTCATTCTTAAATATTTAAAATTGAAAATTTTAGGGATGAAAATGATTTTTCACAAAAATAGAAAGACTTTTTGTCACTGAAATAGGATAACAATACATACCTATAGGCTAAGCACTCCCTCTTTTATATGTATTTTCATATTTTGTTTAACCTGAGGTTAAGTAATCTTTCTACAGATCTATGTCCCATCTTATCTTTATCTCGATCACAAAAGGGTTTAGTTACTTTTGCATGTCATTTGAACTCGATTTAGTTTTTGTTTCTGGCATTGCCATGAGACTATCCTTCCATAAAGGAATTGACATCCCCCAGATGTAGACTTTATAGTCATGTTACAGCCACCATACTCACTATCTATATAAGCATACAGATTAAAGTCATAATTTTTTGGACACCAAAGGCCTAGTTTTGGACTACCTTTGAGATATCTAAGAATCCTCATGATAGCAACTAGGTGTGACATCTTGAGGTTCGCTTGATATCTTGCACAAATGCATGGGACAAACATGATATCAGGTCTACTAGCTGTAAGATACATAAGAGACCCAATTATAGCCCTGTAAAGATGTTCATCCACACACTCCCCCTCAAGATCAGGTCCAAGGGAGTGGTTTCTAGCTATGGGTATCTTTGCAACCTTACATTCAGTCATGTAAAATCTTATAAATATGGCTTGTACATACTTTGACTTACTTATAAAGATGCCATCGTCAACCTGTTTCACTTGAATTCCTTGAAAGAAATTGAGTTCCCCCATGGCACTTATGTCTTGCACATACGTTGACTGACTTATAAAGATACCATTTTCCTTTAACAAAGAGTGTTCCATCAATAGTACCCCTCTTGTAGCCATGCTCACAAAGATATTGAGATAGTGTCTCATACCACTTCCTTGGAGCTTGGTACAGCCCATAAATAGCTTTATCAAGCTTACAGACATGATCAGGATGATCTGGGTTTACAAATCCAGGTGGTTGTTTGACATACACATCCTCATCAATCACCCCATATAAGAAAGCACACTTGACATCAAGATGGTAGACCTTGAAATCCTTGGATGAAATAAAAGCAAAGAATATCCTAACAGCTTCAAGTCTTGTCACTGGAGCAAAAACATCTGTGTAGTCAATCCCCTGTTCTTGTGTGTATTCTTGAACAACTAGTCTCGCCTTGTTCTTAATGAGAAGTCCTTTATCATCCTTCTTATTCCTAAATACCCATTTGGTACCTATGGTGGTCTTCCCTTGAGGAAGAAGACATAAATTCCAAACCTTTTACCTTTTGAATTGAAGTAGCTCCTCCTACATAGCTTCAACCTAACTACCATCCTTCAAAGCTTCATCAACTTTCTTGGGCTCTATTTGGGACAAGAAAAAAAGATATAGACAAAAATTTTTATCATGGGTTTGTCCTATTGTTCTCACCCTTGTACCAACATCTCTAATGATGTTTGTGGTGGGGTGTGACTTGTGGATTCTTAGTTAAGGAATCATAGTAAGTTGATTGGAAAAATCTAAATTTATGAAATTTAAATCTGGCAAAGGAGTGCCACCCACCACATCAGCACACTTATCAAGAGAGACTTGATCAAATGAGTATGTGACATCATTGATGTTGTCCTCTATGGAGTGGTTATCAGCATCAAGAAACTCTTGATCACTATCACCACCTCCATTTCCTCCTACATTAGAAGCTCATTCATTTGAGTTTAGTGCCTATGTGCTGTATTTTGTAGGCACCTCAGATAGTATCAACTGAATTTGTCATGGTTGTGATGATAGGAACTCCATCTGCGGGGTTAGTTACCACTAGAGCTAAGGTAGTTTTCTTGCTTGGTCTTTTCAGCTCAAATCTTGGGTCAGAATCTACTACTGATAAGTTACCAATAGATCTTGAAACATTCTCAACAAGATTTGTTAAAACAATTGGTAACTAAATTAAGATCAAATAGCCAATCAGGACCAGAACCTTTCTGAAGATCATGTATAGGTTGGACTCATCTTAGATTATATTATGTTTATATTCCTTTGTAATAGGTTTAATGTTAGTTTACTTTTGAATGTTGTTTATTTTGTGTAGTTTTGCTTCCCAGTGAATTTATGAGCGAAACTGCAATTTCGCTCATAGTCAGCTGTTTAGTTCACCCGGCGAAACTATTGTCTCTGCCGGGTGAAACTATAGTTTCGGCAGCATAGTTTCGCTGACAGCGAAACTGTCAGTGAAACTATGACTTCTATATATAGTTTTGATCTTGCTCATTATTGAGTATCCTTGCAAAACCCTAATCGAATATTATTGTTGCAATAGACTATAGTAAGTTGTTAATTCACTGAAATATATTTGAGATTTGTTTACTTTTATTGTATTGGATCCTTATTGTTCATATTTGAATACATTGTGGTTGTTCTTACTCATCTTCATCTTTGTTGTTTGTCTATTGTTTCTGATATTGAACGATTCAACATATCAATTGTACTACAATTCGATCAAATGGACCAACAAAATGGTATCAGAGCCTTAGTGCTCTTGATTGTTTGAGGTTTTTTGGTTGTTTTTGTTTAATATCAATATTTCATCAATTCCTGATCAAATTTGAGTGTATTTGATATGGAATTTGATTGAATTTTGCTTGTTATTGGTTGGGAAAGCTCTATTAATCATCAGATCTCAAATCCATTGAGATTTAGGCGATTTCAGATTGATTTCATGTTAAAAAAGCCTTTCAGATTCACCCAGTGAAACTGCATCTTCATCCAGCAAAACTACATTATCTTCCAGTGAAACTACAAGTGTTTTACACTTTGTAGTTGTTTTCAGCATCTCAGCAAAAGTAGTATCTTGAACGAAAGTTCAAGAGTGCTTGTGTGCATATTCCAAGCGAAATTGCTATCGAAAGTATCATTGAACGAAAGTTCAAGCTTGTTTCGTGCGAAATTGTCGGCGAAACTAAGCAGACTCAAGCATTTGGCTAGCGAAACTGCTATAGAAATTTCCAGCAAAACTACTGCCGGCTCAGCGAAACTAGTCTTCACTGCGAAACCATCTTTTCTCTGCGAAACTAGCTCTACGAAACTGCAATTTTTCTGCGAAATTGTTTCTTCTTCAGCGAAACTAGAATGTCAAAGATGACTTCTGTCACCCTTGCAGATTTAGAGAGTGTAGCTCCCAACTGACCTCCGAGACTCATAAAAGGAGACAACTTTGAAATTGGAAGAGATGTCTCAAAGCCTTTTTCTTCTACACCGACCACAACCAATGGGAATCCATCATCTCTGGTCCGCACATACCAACTGTTACCGTTGGTGATGTCGTGTCTCAAAACAAGGACCCAACCACATTCAACGAAAAGGATCTAAATCTGATTGACAGATACCAGAAAGCTTTTAGAGCATTAACTCTATGTCTTGCACCAGACATCTACAGTCGATTTGTTGAACATAAGAATGTTAAGTCTCTCTTCGATGCACTTTATGAGTTCTATGATGGTAACGATGAGCTGGTAAAAGACAAGGGTATTCAGGCAGAGAAAAAGTTCAAATCTTTTGTGGGATACAAGACCGAGAGTCTCACAGATCTTACAAATTGTTTTCTGAAAATTTCGAGCACATTGAAGAAATATGATGAGAAACTTTCTAATAGTGAGCAAGTTAACAGGCTGCTAGACTCTCTCCCACCTCAGTGGAGTCTACAGGTGAAAATGTTAAAGCAGGAAAGAGGTTTCACTGACTACAAGCTTATGGACATCATTAATAAGCTTGAGTCCTTCGACTTAGACATGAAGAGAAAGGAATTCAACCAAACCATGATGCCTACATCTGGTTTCACTCAGAATGCTGCATTATTGTCTTCCGCTGCAAGCTCTCTAATGCAGGCATCTCGACAAGGTGGAGTCAATACCGGTGATTATTCTGGAGGTAGTGGTAGTTCTGGGAGAGATCAAGCCAACTTGAAAGCAAATGCTGAAACGTCAGTTCCATCCGAGACAATGGCTCTCTTTGGTATGTTTGTTCAGAGCTATGAAGCCTTGTTGGCGGGGGAGTTGAAAGGTAAAGGGATGACAATGGAGGATATGTATCATGTGGATCCTGATGATCTTGAAGAGACAGATATTCAGTGGCAAATGGCAAAGTTGACACTTAGAGCCTGAAGATTCATGGAGCGCATTAGAAGGAAGAATTTTGGAGGTCAAAGCTCTAACTCCAGACTGGGATTTGATAAGTCTAAACTGAGGTGTTTTAATTGCAAATAGTTAGGACACTTCAAACGTGAATGTCCATTGCCGAGCGTCACTGATCCTAGTAATTCAGGAGTCCCACGACTGGTTTCAAGCGGGAATAAAGAAGAAATGAATCACAAGAAAGAAACAGCTTTGATCTCTAATTTTGATTGGAGTGCTGAAGTTGAAGAGATGAGAGAAGAAATTAACCAAGCGCTGGTGGCTGAGATTATGGAAGAAAAGTAGAAGGTGCACAGTGAGGATGAATTTGATCCGTTCAAAGAACTTAGAAATGAAGTTGAAGTATCTTTGAAGGTGAAAGAGGATGAGATTGTGAAAGAAAGTAAGTTTGAGAAAATGCGGAAGGAAGGAAGTCAACCCACTGAGCAAAGTAATGAAAAAGATGATGCTGCTACTGTTGTCGAGAAAAACAAGTTGAGTACTCCGGTGTGCCAATGTGAGAAAGCTTTAGCAGCTGAAAAGGTGGGGATGGGACTTCCTTATGAGGTAATTTAGGACATGTGTTCTTCAGCATGCAAAATTAGGTTATTTGGGGTATACAAAGCTAATCGTTTGTTAATTGATAATGAAAAAAGATTTAAAACGAATTAATGAAGAACTTAAAATAAACGAGTCTAAATATTTTGTTAAATGTAAGGCCCCATTCCCAGAACACTTACAGATGGACCATCATTGCTTATAACACATATATTTACTTAATCAAAGCAGCGAAATAACTTAAGAACCATTTCATATATTAATGACAACTTTTGCAAAATAATACAATGTAGTTAACTGTTACAAAATATCATGATTTGCATTACATCACAAAAACATCATTGTTATACAAATGGATGCCATCCCAAAAATGCCAAGTAGCTGCCCCGTGCCATCCTCAGCAACAATCACCTACCAACTGGAAAATACATAAAAGTCAGCGTTGCTGAGTGAGTTCTAGTTTCATAAATAAAATACTTTATATCCTTTTACAACCGTCCATTACTTTCATTCACGATCATGCATCATACGTATACATAGATAATAGCATTACTATCTTTCATCATTCATTCGTTAACTTTCGTTCATTCATCATCGTACGTCATTGTTATCATTCACTTTCATTAATAATCTTCTTTACTTATCTTTTGTACATTCATTAACTTCCGATGACATGTGTTGTACATTGTGCACGAAGCTGGCCCTAAGGCCTGGGGCAAGTACACTCATCATTATCATTTATCTTTCATTCCGGACCAATGCCATGTGCTATACCCCGAACATTATGCATGAAGCTGGTTACTGGGCCTGAGGTCTATCATAGACCTTGAACATTATGCACGAAGCTGACTCCGGTACCTAGGGCAAGCGACAAGGATCCCATACGTATGGTCAATCCCAAAGATTAGACCCCAGTGTGCATCCTTTCGGGGTAGCTAACCCGCACATAGTTGAGCTAACACCCTTCATTGGGTGTGAACCTCCATACATTGCTTGCAAGACTTTCTTACTTTCATTCATTCTTTAATGCATGCATTCATTCTTTCGTTACATTCTTCTTACCATTATCATTAACTTCCGCTTTATGTTACATAATACTTCTCGTTCATTTCATACTCATAACATGCAAGTCACGAAAATAATACACAATAGGAACGTAATAAAACACAACATGAACATACATAGCATCACATAAACATCACATACCCCATCACACATCATCATAAACATCATGCATCATCAATTCACATTCACATACATATGCACAACAAGCACAAGTCATCATAGAACATAACCGACCCTCCGCGGGACAGCGGGGGTTCGGGGGCGGCAGCCGCTGACAGCGGGGTCCTAGGGGTAGCAGCCCCTATTGGGGTCCAAGGGGCAAATCCCCTAGTGGGGTCCAAAGGTCAGCGCGTAAATTTTTTATCTTAACACTTTTATATAGCACATCTCCTTATAGAAAAACCGATCTTCTTGTTAAAACCTCTTAAAATCTTGGTCCTTTAGAAACGTATATTTAGTATGTATTTCCAGTCCCAAACAAGTTTAAAACCTTTAAAATAGGGGATCTAGAACTCACATGGACTCAGTGAGTAGCTTTTTAATCAATCTTTCTAAGCAAGGGTCACACTACACAGCCTGCAGATAAGTTAACACTCAAAGGAGTTAATTTCTGCCTAATTTCGCTGCTAAATTTGCTGCAAGATCAGTAGTTTCGCTGCTAGTTTTGCCACCAGTTTTGCTGCTAGTTTCGCTGGCATCTTCGCTGCCAGTTTCGCCCAACTTTCGTTGGAAAACCATGTCTGCGAAACTACCTGCGAAACTATAGTTTCGCAGGAAGATCCATAGTTTCGCTGGATGACTACATAATTTTGCTGGATGAACATCCAGTTTCGCAGAACGGGCTGAAATTACGAACCAACCCATTTTTGACCCAAAACTTCAATCTTTTACACCCAAATCCTTGGTTTATCACCCATAAGCTATATCTAAGCTTCTTACATGTTTTCTTACACAAAAACGTGAGTTTTGGGTGATTCTTTGCCACTTTCAAAAACCCCAAGCCCTAGTATCCGGTTTTACATCGAAAGGAACGATTAAACGATGTTTATTACCTAGAAACTTGGTCTTTTCTTGTTGTTTGGATGCCCACAAACACCGATCTTCAATCTCTTGATCAACCGAGCCTTAAGTCACCACTTCTCTCCACTTTGTCTCTGTAGAAATTGGGTGTTGAGTTGCAAATGAGAGTGACTCAAGCTGATCCGCTTATATATACCCGGCGTTCCCGGGACCTTAAACTCTCCGAACACATAACCCACGAGGTCTACTCGGTCCATACTCCATTTCCCGTGTATTTTCTTTAAATTATCCCGGCTAAGTCCATTATTATTAATTGGCTTGTCTCGACTTTATTCCGGGTCTTACATTAAATTAAACGAAGCTTTGAAAGATAATGATCATTTAAAACGAATCGTTTTGGAAAGAAATATTGAGATTAACACTTTGACTGAAAGGGTTGCACTTTCTGAATTTGAAACAAGCAAACTTCAATCAAAGCTCAATAAATGGACAATATCGGAAATGAAACATGATGGTTTATGCAAATCTCAAAGGGGGCTAGGATTAAAACAGGTTTGGGCTATGAAAATGCTAAGGTTTATCCTCCTCCTAGTACTTACTGTTATTCTCCTATGCCTGTTCCTCATCCTTCTAATGATTTGATCATAATAGATACTAACAGTATGTCTGCAGGTTTAGAAGAGGTGAACACAAAGCACGTTCGTGAGGACTACGATTATGGACCGACTAGCGGGCTTGGATGCACTAGTCTTAGTACACCTGAATCTCAGCATTCTATCTTAGATCATAAATCTAGTTGAAATTCTGTTTTTGTTTCTAGTCAATATGTAACAGACACTGTCTCATCCTGTTCTAGTGATGTTTCTATTTCCTCTTTAAATGATGTGGATTGTAATGATGATACCTCTTTAGATTGCGTTAATATTGCCAATGATTCCACCGTGAAGAGTAACGAGAGAATTAAAAATAATTGTTTTAAAAAATTCTTTTCTAACCCTATTCCATCTTTTACCCCAACGAATATTTCTTTATCAAGTGAAAGGGTAACGTCATCATCTGAGGCAAGTATAAGTGGTACAAGTACTACATGTATTTCAGATAAAAACTCATCTTCTTTTGTAAATAATCATTCTTTTTCAAATAAAAATAGACCTAGAGACATGTATGAGACTTACAGTGATGTCGATTCTAGATTGTCTGAATGTGATGAGGAAATATACATTGATAAAATCCCTACCTTGTTGCATAACAGACCTAGATTAAAACCACACTGTTTTCGGTGTGGTAAAGATGATCATGTAGTTAAGCCTTGTCCTGAGCTACATCATAGACATGTTAATAGGAATTCATTTGGGAGTAGATTGACTCAATTGGTTAATAATTTCTTTTGTAAGAAACCAATCTCTCCTAAACCCAAAGTTGTTCAAACTTGGGTTCCTGTTTCACCTGGTTAATTTGTTTTTTGATATTTTTGCAGGAGTCATCCACTAAAGTTGTAAACAGTGTATGGCATGTTGATAATGGATGCTCCAGACACATGACGGGGCCAATGAATGTTTCTTTATGAAATATGAGATTGATATTCCAGATGAGATGGTACTAATGCGAGCTCCAAGAAAGAATGACACATATCTTCTTGACATGGGTTCAAAGGAGTCAATGTCTACCGTCACTTGTCTTTTGTCCAAAGCTTCCACTTCTGAGTCTTTCCTATGGCATTGCAGATTGGGCCACATTAATTTCAAAAATATAAAAAAATTAGTTAAAAACAATCTCGTGAGGGGACTACCTTTAAAAGAATTTTTTGTGGTTGAAAAATGTATGGCATGTGCAAAGGGAAAACAACATAAGAAACCATATAAACCAAAACTTGAAAATAGCATATCTAATCCCCTTGAGTTGTTACATACTGATTTGTTTGGCCCAGTCAGTATTAAATCAATTGCTAAAAAATATTTCTGGCTTGTGGGTATAGATGATTTTTCCAGATATTTCTAGGTGAGATTTCTTGCCCACAAAAGGGAGGCTGCTGAGGAGCTACAGAAGTTGATTCTTTCAATTGAGACGATAAGCAAGAGGAAGGTTATGGCGATTAGAAGTGACAATGGTACCAAATTTAGAAATCAGATCTTTGATTCATTCTGTGCTGGTAAGGGAATTCTGAGACAGTTCAGTGCTACGAGAACTCCTCAACAGAATGGTGTTGCTGAAAGAAAGAATCACACCCTCATTGAAGCCGCTCGTACGATGTTGATTGAATCCTCTTTACCCATCATCTTTTTGGCAGAGGCGGTGAATTGTGCTTCATATGTTCTGAACAGGGTGCTGATCGTCAAAGACAAAATAAAGACTCCTTATGAACTTTTTCATAAGAGAAAGCCTTTGTTTGACTTCTTTCGACCATTTGGTTGCTCGTGCACTCTACTGAATACCCAGGCGCAAAAGACGAAATTTGGTGTTGTGTCTGATAAATGTTACTTCGTCAGCTATTCTTCTTCTGAGAAAGCTTATCGAGTGTATAACAAGAGAATCCGTATTGTGCAAGAGTCCTTTTATGTTGATTGGCAGGAATCTAATTCCTCATATGTTCGATCTGAACCAGCATGGTTCTTTGACTCCGATACGGTGTTTAACTCTTTTAATCTTCCAGTTTATGATGATGATGCGTCCTTCTCCAATGTTCAAACAAACATCATTCCTCCAACTCCATTACCTGTCATTCCTCAAGCCGCTCCCAATACACCCGCAAAGGATGCTACATCCGTTGACATTGCATCTTCCTCATCATCATTTGACATTTCACCTCCACCTGTTTCTGCATCTCTTCCCTCGTCACCTATATCTACCTCATCTCAGCCTGTACCACCCACCTCTCAAATTGACTCTACCTTACCATCTTCCTCACCTTCATCTACCCATCAACAATCCATCAACCAACTGTCTTCAAATACCCTACCCATGCCCACTGATTTCAAAACTTTGAAAGATAATCCCCATGATAACATCATTGGATCTATCACTGATGGAGTTCGGACGCTGAGTCAATCTGGTTTGATTAACGTATGTCTATTCTCTTGCTTTATATCCCAAATTGTACCAAAAAACATTCATGCAGCTCTTCAGGATCCTTGCTGGGTTGAATCGATGCAATTAGAGCTGCAGCAGTTTAGGAAGCTCAAAGTGTGGACCCTGGTTTATCTTCCAACAAAAAAATGCCCAATTGGCACGAAATGGGTGTTCAAGAACAAACCCGATGACTGCGGAATTATTGTAAGGAATAAGTCTCGTTTGGTGGTTCAGAGCTTTGCTCAAGAAGAAGGGTTATACTACACGGAAATCTTTGCTCCCGTAGCCCGTCTTGAAGCTATCAGAATCTTTCTAGCTCATGCCGCCCACAAGCAGTTCAAAGTCTATCAGATGGATGTCAAATGGGCATTTCTTTATGGACACATTGACGAGGAGATATATGTGTGACAACCACCAGGTTTTGAGGATCCCAACTTTCCTGAAAAAGTTTACAAGCTTGATAAGTCCCTTTATGGTCTTTACCAGGCATCTCGGATCTGGTACAAGACTTTAGCACAGTATCTCTTAAGCAATGGTTTTTCTCGTGGCACCATTGATATGATGTTATTCAAGAAGGAAGTGGATGGTGAGATGCTGATTGTACAAGTCTATGTCGATGATATTATTTTTGGCTCCACTAATCTGAAGTTATGTCGGGAGTTTGAGGAAGTCATGCGTGGTCGCTTTGAAATGAGCATGATAGGGGAGATGTGCTTTTTCCGGGTTGCAGGTTGAACGAAAGCGAGAGGGAATTCTCATTCATCAGGAGAAGTATATTAAAGAAATTTTGAAGAAATTCAAGATGGATGACGCTTCTCCTAAACTGACTCCATTTGCTGCTCAAACATGCCTCACTCCTGACGAGAACGGGAAACTTGTTGATCCTCATCTTTACAAATCCATGATCGGTTCCCTTATGTATCTTACAGCAAGTCGTCCTGACATCACCTTTGTTGTAGGATGTTGTGCTCGATACCAATCCACCCCGAAAGAGTCTCACGACAAGGCTGGAAAACGAATCTTTCGTTATCTTTAAGGCTCTTCTTGTTTAGGGCTTTGGTATCCTTATGGTGGTGACTTACATGCTTATTCTGATAGTGATTCTAATGGCTGCAGGTTAAACAGAAAGTCGGTTACCGGAGGATGTCAGTACTTAGGAAATTGTCTGGTATCATGGCAGAGCAAGAAACATACCACTGTTTCTCTTTCTACAGGGGAAGCAGAATACATTGCTGCTTCAAGTTGTTGCTCTCAAGTGCTCTGGATACAATATCAGATGATTGACTACGGGATCAACTTTCTCCATACACCGTTGTTCTGTTACCAACGAAGCAGATATTGGCATTGCCAAGAATCCTATTCATCATTCCCGCACCAAGCACATTGAGACACGGATTCATGCAATTTGTGATGCTCAGGAAAAGGGTTGTATTGATATTATTCCCATTGACACAAAAAATCAAAAAGCAGATCTTTTCACTAAAACGTTTGATAAACCTCATTTTTATGAATTGATCTCTATGTTAGGATTAATATCATTTTAAACCCATTTTACTTCAAAATATTTCCTGAACATATTGTTTATATTTCTTTCTTAATTTTCTTTCTTTATTTTTCATTCTGCCCGCTCCATAATCCTTCATCATCTTTCACATAAAATATAATAAATAAAAAAATTGATTGATGGTGATATATAGCTGAATAAGAAATTTATACATCTTGCCTATTCGTAGAAATTTCGAGGGAGAATATTAAATATTCTTCTTGTTTTCTTTTGCAGAATTCTCCTAAATAAAATGAGAATCCTGGACGATGTAAAAGAAGTCAACAGTATTGTGTTGGGATATGCTTAATAGGTTCAGCCAGAAAGCAAAGTAAACAGTAATCTCGTAGCTTAACTAACAGTATAAGAATCTTGATGACTCGGATAATCCTCTTGACATTTTTGGCCTTCACAAATTTTCAATTCCTTGTTCAAAACGGGTTGAGAACGTGATATCTCTATGTTGAGTTATTCTTATCTAAAGTATCCTTGTGTCTATTTCACCCATCCTATCTTTAAAGCTATAAGCTTTCTCATCTTTGTATCTAAAAAGCTCCTTGTTGTATTCTATCTCGTGCTTATCTCCTCGGCTATGTGTGAACATTGAACTGGAGTGATGATCTCCTCTGCTGTATGATATTACTAACCTGGAGCTCTCATCGGCACAATATGATGATCTTCTTTGTTATACGTAAGTATAGACCTGAAGCTTTCATCTATAAGATTCAATTGATCAACTCCTCTGTTATACGTAAGCATAGACCTGGAGCTCTCATCATTTGATGTCTATAAGGGCTTTGCTTCTTTTGAAAAGGATCTATGTTGCTTCTGAGAGAAAGAGTCAAGTAGAGCATGTCATTTGCTCAATATATCATGAGGACAGGATAAGTTTCATTGCCAAATGTTTGTGGGGACTGAGTCATTCAATGTCCTTCTTTAAATAAACCAAAACATGATAACTGTAGCTGCGGTTCACTTGTTGAAACGAAGAAGGCATGGAATTAAAGGAACAAGTATATCAGCAATCTCGCCAAACTTTGACTCTCCAGAAGATCTTTTCAGCTTCTCGTTCATATCCTTTTTCTACTGGTTGATTTTGTTTAAAAAATACGTGAAGTGTGGTGAGGTCTTGAGGGGCAAATTTCTTTTTATTTTAATTTGTTTACTTTGTTTAATTCTTTTCTAAATAATTTTACTTTTATTTTATTTTAAAAGGAAAAAAATTTAAGTCCCAGCGAAATTTTACTTTCGCTGGTAGTTTCGCATGGCGAAATTATAGCTTCGCCGGCTCTTTCGCACGTTGCAAGGTCAGTTTCGACTAGAGCTTATACGGGCGAAACTATAGTTTCGTTGTCTGCGAAACTGTAGTCTATATATCGCATTTTGCGAAACTGATACCTCATTTTCACACAATCGGGGTTTTAGACTTTTTAGGGTTTACCGTGACGATTTCATGCGATTCTGAGTTTTTGTGCTTGTGATTCTCGATTGACCCTTGTATTCTCTTTGCAAGTGAGTTTTGAACTCAGGACTGTAGTTTAATCTAGGTTTAATCGCTTCATTGTGAGTTTATTCGATTGAGACTCTTCGGTACCTTCGCAGTTCTTACTGCGAAAGTATCGATAGTCCAGCGAAACTGAACGAAAGTTCAAAGGTTTTTCAGCGAAACTATGCAGTCATGCTGTCCAAGCAAACTTAACAGTTTGCTAATCAAATTTCAGCTTCGCTGCGCCGAATCTATAGTTTCAGCCTGTCGAATCTACTGCATTGTCTTGCCGAAACTATTTAATAATAGCTGCCGAAATTGCTTTTTCGCTTGCCGAAACTAATACTTCGTCCAGCGAAACTATAATTTCGGCTAGCGAAATTAAATTGTTTTTTGTTTGTTAGGACCGTGTACGGACGGAGTACTAACTGTTTATGTGTGTATACCAAACCAAATAGTGCGGAATCCTATTTGATTGGCGATCCAATCAGTGAGAACGCAGTTTCGATCAATCTAGAGATTAAAGAAACGTTATGAACGATTAGAACACGAATAATTGCGATCTATGAAGTTGGAACAGGTTCTCTAAGGTCTCTGGACGGCTAGGGCACGTATGTGAGTCGAAATTCTTCAAGTGTTACGTTTTTCCACAAATTAAGTGGTATTTATAGGTTAGGGTTTGTCAATCGTGCGACTGAACCATTAGTATGGTTCAGTCGTGCGACTGAATCATACGATTGGTCGATACGCACGACTGAAGGTTCAGTCGTGCGACTGAGCCAATCTTATGTCTCAATCGTGCGACTGATCCAGTCTCCTGGTTCATTCGTGCGTCTTGTCCATTAGCATGAAGTGTTCATGCGTATGGTCCATTAGCATGGTCCATTCGCATGAATACTTCATACGATTAAGTTTAAACATATTTCTCAACCATTCTTGACTAAGAACTATGTAAACAACCACAAACCTATATAGTTAGTTCAATATGCGTTATGACACAATAACAATGAAACATTAAACAATATAAGCATCAAACACATATTTCATTTTCTTCAACTCATTCATTACATATATGTAAGACATGAAAGACATTTTACATTAAGCTCCTAAACTAGGTACATATGTATCAACAAACTTTCCCTTGGACCTAGTTTACATCATTGTCAAACATTCTTCATTAGCTCCTCAAACTTCTTGTACTTTTCCTCTATTGTAACTCCGACATGTTTCTCGAATGCAAAACAGAGTCTTATGACGTTCTGAAACTGGAGGGCTTGTACAATATCCTGCGAGTCATAGAATAGTGGCCACTTGTATAATGTATACACATCGTCAGAAGACAAGTTGGTCAGCCACATAGGGTCAAACACCTGGATAGTATCCATTTGGCTCTCCTTCTGTAAGACTATGACTGCTTCACCTGTTCTCCAAATGTAGTACCACCACTTGAAGTGTGGAGTGAAGTCCTGTGGCATTTCCCTTAGAGGGATTTTAGACATTGTACGCGGAGGACTCCACTTCAGCACTACCTTAGGCTTTCAAGTAATGGGATCAACTTCAAACCGTCTGATGTACCTCTTCGGTTGTTGAGGTCTGAAGTAAACCCACCTGGTGTGGTATTCTTTCCTCATTGCAGCCTCAAACCAGCCTGACATCTTTCTCGGGTCAGCATACAACAACTTTAGGCGTGCTAGCTGGTTGAGCTCAAAACCAGGGAGAGTCTTTAGATCATGTGGGAATCTAAGGTACTTTATGCCCTTTTCTCTTTTCACTGCATACACATTCAGATCCTCAAAATAAGCCCATGCAATGATCTTGCCTGACACCTTTAAGTGTTTCTTGACTTTGTATAACTTGGTGTAGACATTTGGCTTTTGTGAAGTACGCATGGCTCGGATCTCAGCAAAACAAGCCGCCCGTTCAGCCTTTCTGATGTCAACATCGGTGTCTGAGGCTTGGGCTTGACCCTCGGTCTTCTCAGCCTCTTTCTCTATCTAATCCAGCTTGTCAAGTGTATCACTGCCGAGAGTATCACCAAAGTTGGGGACTACATTTCTCTCTCGGTCAGTGTACCCTGGATAATGGTCAGCAGTGACATCCTCTATCTCGATTTCATCTATGTCGTTGAGCTCATCATCACTTGTCACCTCAAAAGTAGGAGCATCCTTGACAATCTCGTCCGAGTTCAGCCTGAACATCTCAGCATGTTGCTCGTCAGTCAGGTCATGAATGATTTCTCCTTCTTCGGGAGTATGCTCA
Organism: Flaveria ramosissima; assembly: GCA_025215565.1. NCBI lineage: Eukaryota > Viridiplantae > Streptophyta > Magnoliopsida > Asterales > Asteraceae > Flaveria > Flaveria ramosissima. The sequence continues at coordinate 33,396,532 of CM046037.1, read as the reverse complement.
CTGACCGTCTGACAATCCCTTGCAAATCAAGAATCATTGTGACTTGAGACTTGATTTGCTGAAAGGGAGCAACATCGTATTCATCTTGCTGATATGTTTGATCTGCTTGATTTAAACATGTAACACATCAATCATTAGTCAATAATCAAGACAGTTAAACATTAAATATATATAAACATTAAGTACAAAATTTTAATACATGATTCAAGTACAAAAGCTTTCAAATACATAAATATCTAATCATTACTTTTGCCCTGAGTAGCAGGCTCGTCAGTCGGAGGGGCTGAGGGTGAGGCTCCCTGATCCTGAGCCTTCTTTGACCATCACTCTGTAGCCTGTGTGGATGCTGATGCAACAACATTATCTCCTTCATCCTCATCTCCTCCCTTCTCTTCTCCTTTAGCTCCATCACCTTCTTCATCCGTCTCATCATCATCATCCTCATCATCCTCATCATCGTCATCATCACCATCATCTTCTCCTTCTATGATCTTGAGGGGCTCATCTTTGGAGCCTTTGAGTCGTAGCATCAACTTCTTGTTCTTTGCCTCAAGATCATCTATCCTCTGTACTGAAGAAGTCTACAGCTCACGAAGTTCAGCAATCTCCTGACTCTGAGCTGCTATCTGCTGAGCCTGAGCAGCATTGAGCTCCATCAGCTGGTTTAGTTGTGTAGCTCGTTGCTCATCAGTAGCAAGCAGCTTAAGCACAATCCGGTTTAGATTGGCCAGCTGCTCCTCTAACCCAACGGAGGGCAAAGAGGATCCAAAGCTCAGTGGGACCTGAGATGAAGTCCCGGCTGGATGGGTGGTGGTAGTGGTGGTAGCTGTGGTAAAGATGGGTGGTGGTATATGTATAACTGGTGGAGGTATGGCTATAGTAGTGGAGGGTGGAGGTGTGGTAGTAATGATGGGTGGTGTGGTAGTAGTGGTGGAGGGTGTGGTAGTGGTGGTGGTAGCTGTGGTGGTGGTGGTGGTAGAGGTGGTGATCAAAGTGAATCTCCGTCTCTTACTCTTCATCTCGTGCGGCTGAGCCATCATCTTTTTCCTCGATCCCTTCGAGGAGGATGCTCCCCCTTGGCTGCTGGGCTGGTGTGGGTGTAAGATGTATCAGTATCAGCCTCCCAAGACTCACCCTAGCGTCCACCTACCGCCCTAATCCCTCGCTCGGTGGCAACCACCTTGCTGCCCACCGTCCGAACTAATGGCTCCTCATCAGGACAGAAGTCCTAATGGAATCCTGCCATATAAGCTCCTCCGTGGGTGGATAATGGAGATGTAGCATCTCTAGTAGTGGCCCTAGATTGGGTGGGGCCAGTATCTCCACCATCACCACTATCATCATCATCAGAATCGTCGGATAGGAGCACAATTGGATCAGAATCTGAGTCACTATCATCGTGACGCCACTTTCTCCTAGCTGGCGCCACGTAGTCCTCTTGGGCCAAATGCCCAAACAACCTCCTTGTCGGGGGCTTCACCTGCTTGGCCCCGTAGACCTTCATCCTGCATAAGGTGGTATTATTCATCACCTCAAGCACCACAATATCTTCTTTCTCTTTGGGCAGTGACGGAAGCTTCTGGTCGATGATCATCTAAATGAAACATGGGTACATGCAAAAGCCTTCCTTGCCTTTGGCCTCTATGTTCTCCACCAATTAGGTGAAGATCATCCTCGAAAAGCTGAACGGGTGGTTCAGCACCTGAGCTACATACGCGTTCTGGATCTGATCTGACATCTCATCAAATCCGCCCTTCCTCGAGGCAATACACTTCAGCAGCACATGGGCTAAGTACTTGAGTTAGGGGCACAGGTTGCTCTTGTTGAGCAAACCTGCGTTTATGTCCCCCGAGTACTTAGCCTGAAGAAAACATCCTCGAACTATCAACGGATGCAGTCTGGTAGGGCAATCACCATCCTCTCCCAACTCTAAGAATGTCCTCAGATCCTCCTCAATGATCTAAATGTCCTGACCAAAGATGGAACTCCTAATACGGTGAGGCTCTAAGGACCTATCTACAACCGTGCTTTGCCAGAAAGCCTGCTGTATCGATCTGTATGGTGTGCACGGAGTGGAGATAGCTCTGAAAATCCTCAATCTCTGTAGAAATGTAATAATTCCCGCGAACTCAGATGCGTTCCGGGACGTAATGTCAAATGAGCACATATGTCGTGCTTTGTTCTCATCATCCACCGACTCGCCATGTTGCGGTAACACAAGATAGATAAATGTTAAAGTGTGTGTAAATGAATGGCATTTGAATTTATTGGACTTGAATACTTCTGTTCTGTCATGCGAATGGACATTGTGAGTGAGTCTGAGTCGTGCAATTGAGCTCATTCGTGCGATTGAGCATGCGACTTGGCTTAGTCGAATGCTATCCCATGCGGTTGAACCAGTCGTGTGACTGAACTCATACGCATGGTTCAGTCATGTGATTGTGCCATTCGCCCAGCTCAGTCGTGCGATTGAGCATGCAACTTGGCTTAGTCGTATGCTATCCCATGCTGTTGAACCAGTCATGCGACTGAACTCGTACGCATGGTTCAGTCGTGCGATTGTGCCATTCGCCCAGCTCAGTCGTGCGATTGAGGTTCATCAGTAGGTCCATTCGCAGGACAGTCTGTTCTTCCTATTCAAATTCAAATCTTGAGCAAAACTTGATGTTAGACATTGTGGTTTGGCTCATTAGACTCACAATCGTTCCAACTAACAGCTAACATATTTTAAGTTAGCAATTTACTTAGTTTTACAGGTTTATTTTGTGAACTAAGTATCGGTTCTTGTTAGGGCTTAAATTAAGTCGATTTAGGGCACGATTTGATGAACATTTGAGTGGATTGCGTCGCACATTACCTGTATAAATAATAGAAATCGTTAGAAGCAACAATAATCAGTCTAGAACACTCAATCACAATTTTGGCAGCGTAACGGTACTATCGTGCGAAAAGAGAGCGATTAGGGGGGGGTGATGAGTGTGTGCGACCGACTCCCCCTTATTTATACTAGGGTATCTTTCAGTTGTGCGATTGAACCTAATCGCACTTGATAGGATCGGATCAATTAGGTTTGAATTATGCAGCGGAATATCACAAATTGAGATCGAATTCAAGCAAGAAAGGTAATGAATATGCAAGACAATCAATCACAATTATAGAGAGAATATTTCTGTTAATGGAATGTTTTCATTCACGCGTAATGCTTCGGTTGAAATACAGCTAGGTCAACATCCCTTATATAGAGGAATGTGACGTCTGCTGATGTCACTTGAAAGTGACATCTAACAAAATTAACAAAACAACTGAAATATGCAAACTACTGAGATGTTCTCAACAACTGATTACATCTCAGTGAATGCTAAGTACAATTACATGAAACTACTGACTAATAACTACTGAAACAATAAACTACTGAAATATAAAGTTACAAGTACTGAAAAGTAAAACCATCACAACTACTGAAGTTAACAACTTCAGCTGTTGTGACACTGCTGATCACTCTGGTCTTCAGTCTTTGTCTTCTGCACTTCATCTTCAGACTTTGTCTTTAGTTCTTTGCTTTCAGACTTCGTCTTCAGTTCTTTGCTTTCAGACTTTGTCTTCAGACCTTTGTAATCAGCTGATGTCTTCAGCTGTTGAAATCTTCTTCAGCAGTTGTAATGTCTGTGGGACTTAGAGGTTTTTCTGATCAGGCTCATTGGTTCTTTTGGTCCAACAAACCCCCCTGAACCAATGTAGCCAAAACCTCTAACTTTATTGAAGATCTCACTTATTCTTTGGCAAAAGTACTCTCTTGATCAGCTTCAGAGGTAAACACATAAGCACAGGCCAGGAAAAGGTTTCAAATCATTTGATTGGCTAAGTATGGAAGGGAACTCTGTCTTGGGAAATTGGACACAGAGTCTTGTCCCAACCATGAAACCTATTTCCCATTGATGAGTCTGAAAGACTCCCTTGCATAGGCCTCAAGGAGAACAACTTGTTCCTCCTTAGTGAGTTCTTCTGCTTCTCCCTCAAAGAAGAACTCAGGCCCATAGTACTCAGACAGGTACCTCACTGTCTTCCCATTCTTTAGCTCAACAGTTGTTATCTCTCTATATGCGAATTCATCTGGATGAGAGCCTTCAAGCAACAACTGGAGTTCACTCTTCTGAAGATCTTCAAGTCTTTTGTACAGTAACCCCTTCTTGATCATTTTGTTCTCAAGAATAGACATAGGGGTTGATTTGGATGTGTAAGCTCTCTTGAATTCTTCAATGATTTCCCAGGGTGAGACTACCATGGCCAACATGATTGCAGCATTCAAAGTCTTTCTTACTTGGCCATGATATCTACTTGGTAAAATTTTCTTGTGAATTCTAGAACTTACCCTGGGATCTGGCCAAATCCTCACTCTCTCTTTTTGATGTTGAAAAGTATGCCTGAGAGTGTACAGCCTTTGAGCTTGAATCTTCATAGCTTGAATGGATGAGGACTGAGGGAAGTCCTTGTCAACCATTCTAAGAAACTGCTCATCATGCTGCTTCTGCTGTTCTTCTTCTTCTATTTTGACCTTAACTGTCAGCCTTTGAGTTTCAGGAGTTATTGCTTGAGATTGACTCCTAGGCTTCAGTTTCTTCTTTTCAAGAACAACAGATATTGGCAGATTGTCTTCTTCATCCTCTTCTTCTTCTTCTTCCATCCTCAGCAACCTTCTTTTTCTTTTTGGTGCTTCACTGGTGTAATCTTGGATGGGTTTCTTGGGTGAAGGGATTGGTTTAGATGGTTTTGAGGTTGATTGTTTTGGAGGTTGAGAAGTTGGTTGTTTTGAAGGTTTTGATATTGGCTGTTTTGGTTGTGAGGTTGGCTTGGAAGATTGTTTTGGTAAGGGAGATTTGAAGGGCTGCTCTATCATTTTGTTGGTGGGGGTGGCTTTGGATAACTTTGCCATATCAGTTCTCTTCCCAGCACCAGCTTCATCCAGAGCTTCAATGATTAAGCCTTTGTTGAAGCTTTCAGATGAGCATATCTTGGTAGTTATCTCTAAGATGCTATCTCTGGACCATGATTTAATCTCAATGATAGGTCTTCCCAAATGTTTAGAAAGAAATCTAATCATAGCCTCTAGTCTCTCCCTTTCTTCTTCATTGCAACTTGCCCATCGATCCTCAATTTCTTGAATCTCAAGTCTCCTGATCTCTGAGTCAAGTTTGGCAGTGTCAAATCCTTGCCTAAAGAGCTGATTAATGATCCTGTCCATGGATCTGTTGTGTTGGTCATCAGCTTCTTTGATCATCTCATCTAACCTCTTCTCATCTTCAGTTTGTTCACCAATACTTTTCTTTCTTTTGTAGGTGATGATCTCTTTGCCTTTGTTCTCTTCCTTAGCTTCCTCCTCTTCAGCTCTTTTCCTTTTATCAGCCTTTACTGACTTAGACTCCCCCTTTTTGGTTGCATTGGGTTCAGGGGTTTGAATGTCAGAAAGGTGCTTGGACACAGCATCAGTCACAAGGGATTTAATATCTGAGGAGAGCCTCTCATCAATGGTTTTATGAACAATAGATGTGATGATGGGTGTGATGAGAGGTAAGGAAGATTTGAATGCAGCAACCATTTGCTCAGAGGGGTTCTCTCCCTGCAAAATGGTGCCTGAGCCAGAGGCTGGTGGTTTGGTTGATTTGAGTGGCTCAGTGTTTGGGGAAGCTTCAACAGAAGCTGCCATCTGTGGGTTTATTGGGGCAGATGGTCTTGATTCCTGAGGCAAGATGGGAAGCAGATCTTTCAATCTACAAACCTCAGCCTCAAGAATAGTATTTTGGGCTAAGACCTCAAAGAAAAAGCCCAGGTCATCATCAGTATAAACTGAATCACCTGACCTCGTGAGTGAATCAGGATGAACATGTGCTGAGTGTAAATCAGTGATCACATGTGCCCCTTTGTCTTGGAACTGGGGACTTCCTGTCTCAGGAGCATGTCCTTCATTGACAGTTGCCTCTGGTGAGGGCTTAGAGATGATACCAGCTTCATCCTGTTCATGTGCTGAAACAAGGAAGAGGTAGCCTCACCAGATGTTCTAGTCTCCACATTTACACTAGGAGACTGAACTTGATAATCCCTATGCTGTTGGATATCAACTACATTTTGATCCTCTCCCTCAGCTATTGAGGTTTTCCCAGTAGTAACAGGTTTCTGGGGAGGGGTAGAGGAATGTAGCTGGGTCAGCACTTGTGCAATGACTGCAGTTGGGCTTGTAGGGGTGGTATCAGTGGGAGATGGTTGTGAAAAGGTTTGCACCTGGGGAGAGTGGTGCTCTTCAATGGCAATCTTCTCAAGTGAGATAGATTCCAGCAATGTGGTTTCCCCAATATTGGTTGCATCAGGATCCTGTTGAGAGGATACCTGAGCGGTTTCAGCTGGTGGAGTCATTGAAACTACAAGGGGATTAAAGCTTGTAGTCTCATCCTGCGTTTGTGCTACAGGGGCATCATCAGGGGACTCAACTCCCTGAGTAGCCTTTTTGGTTTTCTTTGGTTTGGGTTTGGAGGGGACTTTAGATTTGGAGGTGGAGGCTGTGGGTTCCCTCTGCTTGGGTTTGAGCAGTTTGGCAGCCTCTTTGAGTTGTGGGTTTGAGTTGTGCCTGGAGTATACCTCTGGTAAAACCAGCAGAGCAGGGACTCCAAGGCCAACAAGGCCATCAGATTTTAATTGGTTTAAAATGATTGCCATAAGAAACCTTGGATATAATATCCATCTATTTGCCACAGGTTTCAATGCCAAATCTTTAAGTTCCAAAAAGATAATATCAGAAAAATTTAGATTTTGGTGTTCAAGGATAGAATATAATACCTGTTGCCATCTGGATGACATTTGATCCCAAGAGGATGTTTTGGGAGCCAGGCAGACATTGATCATGTGAAATATGAGTCGCTCAGCATCATGGAAGTGCTTCTTCAGGATGGTAGTAGCACTTAGGTCACCTTCATAACCATGATTAGCAAAAGAAAGATCAATGGTGCCTTTTGGGTACTTGGTGGGATAGGTGGCATCATTTAGGTCTAGGGTTTGACGAATGATCTCAGGAGTGATGATCACCCGTTTCTAGTTAACAAAAGACTGGAGAGTGATGGTGGCATCATTCTCATCAGTATGAACGGTAACGTTCGTCCAGAACTGGCACAGGGTATCAGGGTAGATGGTTGGATTGAGGAGAAAGGCTGTGCGGTATTGGGAATCAACCATTAAGTCGATAGCAGCATCAAACTTGTTCCAGAAAGGTGATTTGGTAAGATGAGCAACACAGTTGTGTCGAGGTTTGATTTGCATGGTCGCCATTAATGGAAGATGAACGTTTGAAAGTGGGTTATGAAAAGGTTGAAGTTAGGGTTAGGTATATATAGGTTATGAAACGGCTGAGGAAAAACAACTGAAAGTGTTGGTGTTGGTCATCAGGTGTTAGAAAACAACTAAAGACATGGTTTTAACTTTCAGATGTTGTAAACAACTGAAGACTTGGTGTTGGTCATCAGTAGTTGTAAAACTACTGAAGACTTGGTTTTGGCTTCAGTTGTTTGGAAATGAAACAGTAGTTGTCATCAATTCACAAAGATCAGCTGTTTCAATGACCTTGACACTTACTCATCAGATCATCTGATTTTCAGATGTTTCATTGGTCATCAGTACTTATTTATTACAAAAGACATCAGTAGTTTGAACTACATTAGTATTTTTGAACAAATAAGATACTTCAGTACTTTTAAGTAATTAAGTCTTCAGTAGTTGTAAAACTACTGAAGATAAAATGACTTATCAGCACTTGTATTTGACAAAAGTATACTAATGCTCATCAGTATTTATGAACTAAGAGCATTAGTAGTTGTCAAATTATTCTAGTTGCAGCATACCAAGCCTAAGTACAAGATTATAAAAAGTTGCACTATCCAAAGGTTTAGTAAATATATCTGCAAGCTCATCAGCACTAGGCACAAACTTTGGATCAATCAGACCTTTTTCATAGCAATCCCTAATGAAATGATGTCTGATCTCAATATGTTTGGTCCTAGAATGCTGGACAGGATTCTTAACAATACAAAGAGCTGAAGAACTATCCATTAATAATGGAGTCTTAGTCTCTGTAATGTCATAATCCAATAATTAATTTTGAAGCCAAAGTACCTGAGATGTACAGCTTGCAGCTGCAATGTACTCTGCTTCAGCTGTTGATGTAGCAACTGATGTTTGTTTCTTACTCTGCCAAGAGACCAAACAGTTGCCTAGAAATTGGCATCCACCAGAAGTAGATTTTCTGGTTAACTTACACCCTGCATAGTCACTATCAGAAAAAGCAACCAATTTACAAGAGTGCCCAGTGGAATACCATAGTCCTAGTGATTTAGTTCCCTGCAAATATATAAAGATCCTCTTGACTGCAATCATATGGGAATCCTTAGGAGCAGCCTGAAATCTAGCACAGACATAAGTTGCAAACATAATATCTGGTCTAGAAGCTGTTAGGTACATCAAGGAACCAATCATACATCTGTAAAGAGTTTCATCAACTGCTTTACCTTTTTGATCAGCATCCAGTTGTGTGTTGCTGCACATAGGAGTAGAACAGGATTTACAGTTTTGTAAATCAAACTTGGTTAACAAATCTTTTGTGTATTTTGACTGATGTATGAAAGTTCCATCTGTCAGTTGTTTGATTTGTAAACCCAGAAAGAACTGTAATTCTCCCATTGCACTCATTTCAAACTTTTGTTGCATCAATTTTGTGAATGCATCACACAACTGTGGATCAGATGATGCAAAAATAATATCATCAACATAAATTTGAACAAGGAGCTTATGCATGCCAGCTTTCTTTATGAACAATGTTTTATCTATGGAGCCTCTAGTGAAATTATTTTGAAGAAGAAAATTAGATAATGTTTCATACCAGGCTCTGGGTGCTTGTTTCAACCCATAAAGAGCCTTATCAAGCTTATACACCCAATCAGGTGTTTATGATCTTCAAAACCTGGTGGTTGACACACATAAACTTCTTCTTTTATTTTACCATATAAAAATGCACTTTTGACATCCATTTGAAAAACTTTAAGGTTATGAAAAGCAGCATAAGCTAAAAACAAACGAATGGCCTCCAGTCTGGCTACAGGAGCAAAGGTTTCATCATAATTAATACATTCTTCTTGTGAAAACCCCTGTACAACCAGTCTGGCCTTGTTCTTGACAATTTGACCTTTTTCATCAGTTTTATTCCTAAACACCCATTTAGTGCCTATTGCACACTTACCTTGGTTTAGAGGAACCAGTTCCCACACTTGCTGTTTTTGAAATTGAAGAAGCTCAAGCTGCATGGCTTCAACCCATCCATTGTCCCTTAAAGCAACATGATAATTCTTTGGCTCTTGCTGACTGATGAAGAGAGCATAGAGATAGAAATTGGATAATTGACTTCTTGTTGAAACACCAGCAGTTATGTCACCAATGATCTGGGACACAGGATGATTCTTCAATTCTTGATATGCAATAATATCTATGCAAGTGTTTGTAGAAGATTCAGCAGCAGCAGATGTTGATATAGGCTCTTGAAACCTAGACTGAGATGGCAGTTCAAATGAAGTAGAGGATTCGGAGATATCATCAGCATTTGTTGTGGATGGAGCTGCTGAGGCTACAGGAACATCAAGTGTAGTAGAACCAGGCAGATGATCACTACAATTTGCATTTGTATCTTCAGTTGGAGATGATGGAACTTCAGAGACCATAACAGGTGGAGGCTGATATGGAACATATTGCAGTATGTCCAAGTCAAACATCTCAACAGGGTTTTGAGGAATCTTGTCTTTTGGGGATTCATTGAACTTGACATGCAAAGTCTCTTCAACAATCTTTGTTCTGCAGTTGAACACTCTGTATGCCTTGCAAGTAGATGAATACCCAACAAAATACCTTGCATCCACCTTGGAATCAAACTTCTGAAGGATACTTTTTGTGTTAGGAATATAACAAGGACACCCAAAAGCTCTAAAGAATGAAATCAAAGGAGCCAAATGATGTAAGAGCTCATAAGGAGTCTTCATCAACCTTTGATTCACTAATACTCTATTCTGAACATAGCAAGCTGTATTGACAGCTTCAGCCCAAAAGGTTAGTGGCAAACCAGAGTCAGCCAACATTGTCCTTGCAGCTTCAATCAGGGTCCTGTTCTTTCTCTCCACCACTCCATTTTGCTCTGGAGTTCTTTGAATACTATATTGTCTTTTGATTCCCTTAGACAAATAGAATTCATCAAGAGTGTGATTCCTAAACTCTGTCCCATTATCACTTCTCACACACTTAACTGGAAGTGAATGCTGCTTTTCCACATGTAACACAAAATAGATAATACTTTGAGCTGCCTCATCCTTGGAATGCAAGAAGAAAGTCCATACATATCTTGAGTAATCATCCACAATTACCAGACAATACTTTTTCTTTGCCATGCTCATTACTCTCACATGACCAAAAAGATCCATGTGCAGTAATTGCAAGCAGGCAGTGGACTTAGGTTCTTCTATAGAAGGGAATGAGGCTTTGTGTTGCTTTCCTTTTAAGCAAGCTGGGCAGGTGTCATCACACTTGAACTCTTTCAATGGCAAGCCTCTCACTAACCCATGATGAATGAGCTGATTCATGTTCTTGAAATTCACATGACCCAGCCTTCTATGCCATAGTTCAGATTCTTGAAGAGAGGCTTTGGAGAACAAACATGGATGGCCTTTTAGATCTATTTTCTTTGATAGATCTAAAGCATATACTCTTCCAATCCTGTTGGCCTTCAGGAGAGTATACTCATCCAATATTTTGTCAATCTTGTGCAAAACTGTGGAAGACAGAATCCGACAGTTTTGACTTGTGAAAAGTGCAACATGCCCTTTATCACACATTTGTCTGACACTCAAAAGATTGTATTTGAGGTTCTCCACATGGTTGACATCATCAAATCTTATCTCCCCATTTGAGACAAAACTCTTCCCAATGATGTAACCTTTGGCATCATTTCCAAAAGAAACAAACCCCTTCTTCCTTTGGGAATAGTCATGAAGAAGAGAGCTGCTCCCTGTCATATGCATGGATCCTCCACTGTCCACATACCAGATGCTTCTTTGGCATGATGAAGAACCCTGCATTTATCACAAACATTAGTTAGCCTTTGAGACCCAAACCTTTTTGGTTTTGGGTCTGTTTTCATCAACAGATGTTAAACTAACAGGTTGTTCATGATTAACAGCTTTTGAAGATGTAGATGATGCTGAAAAGGATTCCTTGGATTTTTGCTTGGGTATCATTTTCAGTGGTTTAGTCACAGACACATCTAATTGGTTAACTCTCCCCAATAGATGTTGAACCATCATCACAAGTTGTGTCTGATTTGTTGACAGAGTTTTCAACTCAGTTGACACATCAGTACTTGTGGATGATTTGTTCTTGTTATTCTCTACACCCTTCTTTTGAAAAGACACAGACTTAGTCTGAGTTTTCAATATTCCCTGAGGAATGTTTGCAGCTGTTGTTTGAAAAACCCCTTCCTCCTTAGTGACATTTTGAGAAAGCTTAGGTTTATCAGAATGAGATGATTGTGGTACAAACTTGGTTTGAAATTCATTTTTCATTTTATGCATTTCCTGCTTAATGATTTTCTTTTTATTGAATTTTAAACCCTTGTTATACCAGCATTCATCAGTCAGATGATTGAACAAACCACATATTTCACATGGTTTTCTTTTCATCTTTTCTTGATCAACTGCTGAAGTTGATGAAATTACTGAAGATTTGTTCTTCAGTACTTTCTTCCTTTCAGTACTTTTGGGAAGTACTGAAGGATTTTCAACAATTGAAGATTTCTTCTTCAGTGGTTTGCTATCAGTATTTTTTAGAATCCTGATAGATTCTTCAGCAGTTGTCAAGGAATGCTTGTTTTCCTCTGATTTAAAATGCTCTTCAGGTGTTGTGTTTTGCCCTTCAGTACTTTGAGTACCTTGTGGAACAACACCTGAATTTCTCAGCCTCTTCTTGATCAAGTGTTTCGAAGCAGTGGGATCATCAGTTATTTGATTAACTGAGATACACACACTATCTTCATCCTCAGATTTTGAATTTTCAATAGAGGATGAAACACCAGATGATGTGGTTTGGGAATGACTCTCAACCTCAGATTGTACTTCTAACTTTGGAGTAAAATCTGTGGGAGGTATGGTATGATTGTACCGAATCCCAAACTTCACATTGGAAGCAGTTTGCTTACTGAGAAGCATTTCAAATCCCTTGCAGGATGTTACCCATCGTTCACAATCAACTTGGGTAGCTGCAAGTGTTTCCTTGAGATTCTTGTGATTTTCTAGAATGACCTCTACCTTAGGCTTCAGTAATTTGACATTTAAGTTTATAAATCTCTTCATCCTTTTCTTTTAAAACCGACTCAAACTCAGATTTTCTTTTGGAAATTGCCTTTTCTAGGTCAAGATTTTGATTAATTAAAGCTACATTTGCTTCCCTAATAGAAACAAAAGCAGCTATGCATGATTCAGAACATATCTTGGCCTTAGCCTCAGAAGATACCTTGGTACCTGTGATGATGAAGGATTATCATCAGTAGATTCCAGGGCCATTAAAGCAAGGTTTCCAAAAGGATTGTCACCACCATGTTGACCAGCACCAGCAAATTGCTCAGAATAACCAGAGACATCATCTGGTAGGCTGCTCCAGTCAACAACCTCAGGGGTGAAAAAGCTCTGATGAGATTGAGGTTGAGATTGCTGATTTGTTTGAGAAGGCTGAGGATCAGGTAGAGCATGTGGTTGTTGAGCCATTGGTACTGAAACTTGACCAGACTGAGGCATGTAAAAGCATGGATAAGGATATGGCATGGGGCTTTGAGGGACAAAGTATGCAGGAGATGATTGATGTTGTGAATGATGATCAAAACTGGTAGGATGTTGCCCTTTGGATTGTGAATTATTACTTGGAAAAGTCACAAAGGGTGCAGATGAGTTAGATCCAGATGATCTACACTCTCTAGCAAAATGTCCAAGTCTGTGGCACTTGTGACATCTCAACTTACTCTTGTCAAAACCAACCTTGGTTTTGCCAGAGAGACTAGGAAATTTCCTACCTGTTCTCTTATAAAACTTTTGAGATCTGATATTAATCAATGCCATTTGGCTCAAAATATCCATCTCTTCAAGACCATCATCAGCAATTCCTTTCAAATCATCCATCATAAAACACAAATTATCAACATTAAAACTTGAATTTCCCTCAACTCCAACAAAAGCATGATTTCCACTGTTTGAAGAGAAATCAATATGCTCATCATATGAACTTTCAGATGAAGCATATTCAGACTCATGACCAACCAGAGTAGTATTACCTGGTACAAAGTCATCAGTGAGCTTTCCAGATGAAGATAGTTTTCTTTTCTGTTCTATCTCTCTCTCAAATGTTAAGAGTTTCCCATGAAGTTGGGTGAGATATAGAGTATCCAGATTTGCACTAGAGCGTAGGATAATGGTGTAAGAGTCCCATCTCTCAGGCAGGGATCTGAGGAATCTATTATTCATCTGGTTGTTTGTGTATTCATGTTGAACCATTTTAAGCTCAGAAATTAAACATGAAAACCGCTCAAACTGTTGAGTCAGTGTCTCACCCTTCCTATGAGAGAATGTCTCATATTGCTGGGCAAGGATTTCTCTGTTGTTTGCTAAGACCTCATCAGTTCCTCCAAATTGTTCCTTCAGAGCAACCCAGAGATCATAAGCAGTTTCATGATGCATGAGCCCAGAATAGATTTCATTAGGCAGTGCCATGGCTAGAATTCCATGGGCTTTAGCATCAATCTCAAACAGTTTTAAATCCTCATCAGAATATTGTTCCTTCTTTTTAGGAACCATCTCCTTGGTTTCAGGATTACTCACCATAGGCTTGTATGGTCCATGAACCACAGACTTCCAACAACCTGAACTGTTTACAGACAGGTGATGGAGCATTCGGCGTTGCCATGTGTTATACTCACTCCTAACAAGCATGGGAGGCTTAGTTGAGGAGCCAGTATTATGAGGATCATTCATTGAAGTAGTCATTTTCACTAATTCAATTGAAATCAAGGAGATTAAAATCGGTCTAGTTTGAAAACTCAACAACACACTTAGAAAACACAATTAGAATCACAATTAATGAACCGGAAGCACAGAAAATCAATCTCTATAATCAATTCTTGCAAAACTACTAATTCGATCAACCTTTGCTATCAAAAGAACAGTTTCAATGATCAATTGTTAGATCGATCAATGATTAACCTGCTCTGATACCATTTGATAGGATCGGATCAATTAGGTTTGAATTATGCAGCGGAATATCACGAATTGAGATCGAATTCAAGCAAGAAAGGTAATGAATATGCAAGACAATCAATCACAATTATAGAGAGAATATTTCTGTTAATGGAATGTTTTCATTCACGCATAATGCTTCGGTTGAAATACAGCTAGGTCAACATCCCTTATATAGAGGAATGTGACGTCTGCTGATGTCACTTGAAAGTGACATCTAACAGAATTAACAAAACAACTGAAATATGCAAACTACTGAGATGTTCTTAACAACTGATTACATCTCAGTGAATGCTAAGTACAATTACATGAAACTACTGAAACAATAAACTACTGAAATATAAAGTTACAAGTACTGAAAAGTAAAACCATCACAACTACTGAAGTTAACAACTTCAGCTGTTGTGACAACTGCTGATCACTCTGGTCTTCAGTCTTTGTCTTCAGCACTTCATCTTCAGACTTTGTCTTCAGTTCTTTGCTTTCAGACTTTGTCTTCAGTTCTTTGCTTTCAGACTTTGTCTTCAGACCTTTGTAATCAGCTGATGTCTTCAGCTGTTGAAATCTTCTTCAGCAGTTGTAATGTCTGTGGGACTTAGAGGTTTTTCTGATCAGGCTCATTGGTTCTTTTGGTCCAACAGCACTGTTGATTCGTGCGGCTGAGGCCCAGTCGTGCGACTGGCTCAGTCGGTCACCTCCATTCGTGTGATTGGTTCATTCTGATGATCCAATCGTATGGATTGACCCATGCTTATGGTCCAATCGCACGTCTGGTCCATACATGTGGTTTAGTCGTGCGATTGGGCTCATATGTATGATCCAACCGTACGACTGGTCCATACTCATGGTATAGTCGTGCGAATGGCTCATACTTATGGGTTTGACCTTATGACCATTCATACACTTAGCCCTTTTACTTACTGATAAGACATTTTGACCATTGATAATCTCAAACATGACCATTTTAACTTATAAAAACTATTGATCACCTCAGACGTGATCCTTTTACATTTGAAAACCCCATTGGTCACCTCAGACGTGACCCTTTTAGTGAGTGAATCCCAGATTACGATGAGTTGTTGAGTCCGACTCTTACTTTACAATTTACTAAAATTAAACAGAACAACTTTGAAATTAAGAACAATAACAAGACATATTTTTGTATTTTTGATTAGAGATGAAATACGACCTATTAGAATAATTCTAATTGATTTTACTTCATGGACATCACTGCTTCAATTCCAGTTAATCATTTCTGGTACGATTCATTTTGGAATCATAAAGGTATTCTAGAATCATTTGGGACATGTTACCAAAACCTTTTGATGCTAGATTCTTGGTTCTAATGAGAGTCATTAGCAAGTTTAGGAAATCATACTAGAGCTATAAGATGCACACGCTGATTTGGACTTTCAAGAATTGCAGCCACGATGATTGTCAGATTACTTGTCCTCTTAAATCCATACACTGATTTTTGACACATTGGTGATGAATTAAGGTTTAATTATTTCAACGGGCATTTGTGGATCCCACGCTTATATGGTAATCAACGTTTCTCAGGAGAATTGTGAGCGGTCTACGGGTATTTTGACAAGGAGAAACTATTCTAAGAGCTTTCAAAAAGATGCCAAGCCTCAGGTCAGTGCCATCGCACAGCATAGAGGCGCAAACAACAATGAATTCTAGAATATTTAGGTTATGCTTATCCTCAGGTTAGTGCCATCGCACAACAGAGAGGTACACAACCTATCTTCTTGTGAGAGCATTTTTCTTTTCTTTTTGCACGTAACGCACCAACAACATTTGTTATCAGCTTGATAGCGCTTACACATTTTTTTTCTCGTGCTTTGCTCTTTTTATGGTAATCCGCACACATTTGTGGCGTTTATTTGCTCGTCGCCCCTTATTGAAACTACGTTGATTGTGTTAACCATGGATAAGATGGGAACCCATAGTAAGTTGAACAATTTAGTTTGAATTTAAGTCACCAATGAGGTCTATTCATCTATTGTGTTGAATCTACCGACACATCATATAATGAACTTGCAACCTCTAGGTCTACTTTCTCTATGTTACCTTAGTAGCACACTAGTTTTTCTATCATTTTTCCTTTTATTTTGCTTAGACTTCTCATATTTATACTTTGAATTTTGCATCTTAATCATTTAAATTTTTGAAATCCCAAATAATCTGTTCCCTGTGTACTATCATTTTCCAAATACGTTGAATCAGTATAAGAGATTTGACTTCTATCCTTTTGGCTAGGTTGTCCTTCTCCCCCTTTTTTCTATTTTTTGTGCAATTAAATGAAACAACTAATTTAATACTACTCTAACCTATTCTCTCCCCTAAAATTCTAAGACCGAAAATATTTTTTGAGTTTTTGGATTTTATAGAAAAAGGAAATTAATATAAGAAAAATAAAAGAAAATAAAAAATAAAAGATAACTCTACTCGTCGGACTATATACTGTAATCTTCTTGAATCACTTCACATTTCTTTTTCACGCCGTTGACTTCTAACAGATATAAAAATCTTGGTTTATCAAACACTTTTGTGTAGAGGTCAGCGCATTGAAAGTCCATATTAATTTTAACAACATCAATTAAATTCTTTTCAAAACTATCACGTATAAAGTGATATTTAATTCTGATGTGTTTGGTTTTAGGATGTTGGACAAGATTTTTAGTTACGGCTATAGCAGCAGAATTATCAACAAATACAGGAGTGTTAGAATTTTTCAAAACGTAGTCCTGCATTTGCTGTTGAATCCAGATGATTTGTGAACAGCAGCTTGCAGCAGCAACGTATTCAGCTTCACAAGTTGAGAGAGCAACCGATGTCTGCTTCTTACACTGCCACGTGACTAATCTTCTCCCAAAGAATTGACATCCTGCAGATGTTGACTTGTAGTTCATTTTGCAGCCGCCATAATCCGAATCGCTATATGCTGTAAGCTCAAAGTCATCGTCATGAGGATACACAACCCAAGTGTTGGAGTACCCTTCAGATAACGAAATATCCTTTTGACTCCTATGAGATGGTTGACTTTCGATTTCGCCTGATGTTTGGAGCAGAGACACGTCGCGTACATGATATCAGGTCGTGAGGCAGTGAGGTAGATGAGGGATCCAATCATTCCTTGGTACATGGTGGCATCCACCAGATCACCATTTTCGTCGGGTGCCACGTCGTGGTTTGTAGCCTGTGGAGTCCCAGCTGCCGAAGCATTCTCCATATTGAACCGATTTAGGATATAACCTACATACTTGGTCTGATGTAAAAATACTCCCTTTGGTGTCTGATCCACCTATAACCCGAGAAAGAACTTCATCTCTCCCATGGCACTCATCTCAAATTCAGCTTTCATTACTGCTTCAAATTCTTTATATAGATCGTCGTTTTTGGAGCCGAAGATTATGTCATCAACATCTGTACCAGCAGTAAGTCACCATCCTTTTCTTTGATGAACAGTGTACAATCAATCACTCCTCTGCGAAAGCTGTGTTTCACAAGATGAGTCGAGAGCTTCTCATACCATGCTCTTGGGGCTTGATGGAGCCCGTAGAGAGCCTTATCTAGTTTGTAAACTCTGTCCCGATGATACGGATCTTCAAATCCTTCGGGTTGACTGACGTACACCGTCTCCCGGATTTCACCATGAAGGAATGCACTCTTTACATCTAATTGATAAACTTTAATCTTCATGTAAGAGGCATAGGCTAGGAAGATACGGATTGCTTCCATCCTTGCCACAGGTGCAAACACTTCATTATAATCGATTCCTTCGACTTGACTAAAACCTTGAACGACAAGACGAGCCTTTTTGCGAATTATGACCCCTTGATCGTCTTTCTTGCATTTCAAGACCCATTTAGTTCCATTGACTTTAGCACCTTTTGGTCTTTCCACAATGGTCCATACTCCTAGCTTCTTGAACTGTAGGAGTTCTTCTTGCATCGCACTTACCCATGCCTCATCCTTTAATGCTTCACTAACATATTTTGGCTCAAATTAAGACACAAAACATCGATAAGCACCGTTGTGAAGATATCCCTTTTCCATGACTGAGGCATAATCAGCTAAGTATAGCTGATTTCTGGTCTGTACTCCTGATCGAAAATCTCCAATGACATTGTCCAAAGGATGATAAACATTTAGTTGTGATTCAGGAGTGGTGGGAGCAACTACCTCATTATCCAGATTGTGAACCACAGCTTTAGTATCTGAAGTTGTTGGGGGTATGAGGTTCCGAAGTGTCAGAGGCATCAAGGTTTGATGCTTGTGTATTTGATGTAGTAGGAACCTGTTCCTCCTAGTTCACCTGTTCAGTATCCACTTCTTCATTGTCAGAGGAGGAGTCACTTACATCAAGTGCTCCCCCTGAGGAACTAGAAGACTCCCCGTGTGGAACTGATGTTGACCAGTCTAGAGACGGTGTGTTTAAGACATCATACATCATTCTAGTCGCTAACTCATCATCAGAAGGGGAGAGATGGATGTTTAAGGACTTAAAGAATCCATCATAATCGAAGAAGAATGCGGGTCTTTTACCAGCAGGGGGTGGTGTATCTCTAAACATCGACATTACACCACACTTCTACTTGACCCATTGAGTTGTTGTAAACTCTCTTATTCGGTATGTTGTATCCTAGAAAATTTCCTTCTTCAGCCTTTTCACTGCACTTCCCCGACTGATTTTTCTTCAGCAGCGTACATGGTGCTCCAAACGGTTCGAGGTACTCTAGATTAGGTTTATGTCGTTGGAGCAACTCGTAACACGTTTTACCATGACGTTTGACCACCAGGACTCGATTTAGGGTGTAACATGCATTAGCTACTGCCTCGTTCCAAAATTGGATAGGCAGTTTCGAGTCTGCTAGCATTGTTCGGGCTGTCTCTATCAAGCTTCGATTATTTCTCTTAGCAACTCCGTTCATTTGAGGAGTGTAGGCAGATGGGAACTGGTGCACAATTCCTTTTTCTTTGCAGAATGCCTCCTTCCATTGGTTCTTGAATTCGGTGCCGTTGTCTGAGCGAACTTGCCTTACCTTCAGCTTGTAGAGTGACTCCAATGTAGTTACCAGCTCCTTGAATGATTCAAATGTCTCTGATTTGGATTTTAGAAACATCACCCAAGAAAATCTTGAGTAATCATCCATAACTACATAGCAGTACAAATCACCGGCAATGCTCTTTGTACTAACTGGCCCAAACAGATCCATGTGAAGAAGCTCAAGAGGTAGGTCAATTGAGTGAACTTTCTTTTCCTTATGAGACTTCTTTGTCTGTTTCCCTTTATTACATGCGACACAAAATTCCGGTAATTGGAAGTTCTTAACATTTACTCCACGCACTAGATCATTCTGGATCAAGTGATTCATCTTCCGTGGATTAATGTGTCCCATTCTCCTATGCCAGGAAATAGAGTCTTTCTTTGTTGCCTTTGACAAGAAGCATTGAACTTGATGATTGGTTGTGGTGGCCTTTGATAGGTCCAAGACATATACATCATTATATCTTGAAGCTGACATTAAGACGTGGTCCTCCGGGATTACATACTCTTTCTTCAACACATAGCACTTCTTGTTGTCAAAGACTACCTTGAATCCTTTGTCACAGATCTGGAATACAGAAAGCAAGTTATTTTGTAGTTATTGAATGTAGTTGACCTTGTCAAACTTGACTTTCTGGTTTCCCACTTTGCCTTGAGCCATGATGTATCCTCCTTTATTTCCAGCAAATGATACATATCCCCCTTTAATTTGTTTGACACTGAAAAGGAGAGACAAGTTCCCGGTCATGTGCCTTGATGCCCCACTATCAACGATCCAGGTATTTGTAGAAGCACTATAGCGGACACCCTACACATTTAAAGGAAATGATTAGTTTAGGTTAGGTACCCAAGCCTTAACTGGCTTGGGTGACCCAGAGACATCACACATCATAAATTCTACCCACTGTCCATTTGAGAGTGAGGGCATATCATGCTTCTTAGTGTTCTCAGTATCAGACATTGAACTTAATTTTTCTTTCCATAAGCCAGTTTTGTGTAAGGCCTGTTTGTGATAAACAGACGACTGGCTTACGGTTTGAACTTTAGGTTCATTACTTCTTTTTGGTGGAGTAATAGAACTCCTTTTTGAAGAAATTGGTTTAGTATCATAAAAGTTTAATTTTCTTTCTTAGTGTCTGATAATGAGGACAATTAGAGGCGATATGTCCTCTCTTTCCATAATTGTAGCATGATCTACCTTCTACATATTGGGAAAATTGTCTCTGCGGGGAAGTGTGTGAAACAGGTGTGACTTTACTTTGGTTGGGTTTTGACACTTCTTGTTTAGATGTTTTTGTTTCTTTAACAAAATTTATTGTTTGAACGTTTTTAACATCTTTAGCCTTTTGTTTATTTGGACTTTGACGTGAAGCACGTGTTTGGTTAACTGGTTTGGTCAGTTTGGATTCTGAAGAAGACATGTTTGAATCTGACTTTACATTAAGCTTTTCAAATTGTTCTTCCAAATTCACAATAGGCATCTTTCCTTTAGATTTCAAAGTAGCCTCCTTCTGTTTAGTGACAGATTCCACCGGTTTACACGTGGAATCTGGATCACTAACTAGAGGAGTGGACACCACATGATCCTTAATAGGATTGTTATTTACTGGTCTACATTTAGCATTTAACAATATCTCATGTGGTGGTGGAACCACTTTGTAACCCAACCCATCCCCATTGTTCCGTTCTTTTACTAAGTTTGAACTATGTGAGAAGAACTGGTCCAACTGTGCAGTTTTTGTTTTAATGAGTTGACTTCGACTTCCAAAACTGCTTTTTCTTTCTTAGTTTCTTCCAAAGACTTCAAATAAAACTTTATATCATTTGTTTGATTAAAAGCAACAACCTCGGTTTCCCTTAGTTGTTTATTTAAAAGTTCTATTTTCTCTTTATAACTGCACTCATTTTGTTTTAAAATCCGATTTGCTTATGTGCACAGTTGTAAGTCATTTACTAAGCTATCATTGTGATCTAATAACCTAGCAAATTTAAGATCAATGTTTTCTCTAAACTTATTACATTCATTACAAGCATGACTTTCAAAAAGTTGGTCATTGGTACTTACCTGTGAAGATTCGGTTGAATCAGCCATCAGCGCGGAGTTTGATTCCTCGGATGCTGGAGATTCTGAACTTGTCGTTCTAAGATCTTCTTCAATCAGGTGATTGACCGCATTAGCAGTATCTTCATGATATGACATCACTAGTTCAATTGCTATTTCACCTTCACTTGCAGTGTCATCGTCCAGACCCTCAATATTAGCAATATTCGATTCCCCCGGAGACACAAACTTGAAGGTCCAATCTTGTCCTTCATCATCTTGAGCAGTCAAGGCCTTTGTATATTTGTTTGACGATACAACTCCACTCATGGTTTGTCTTGACGGTTGAATGATGAGAAAGGATTCCCATTACCTGTCTTCTTGGGCTTTACACATTAACGTTTGAAGTGCCCCTTTTCTCCACAGTTAAAGCAGGTAACTTTGGTTTTGTCAAAACCAAAAGTTGTATCCTTTGTGGCTATCAAGTTCTGTCCTGTCTTCTTCAGAAACTTTTTCGCTCGCTTGACAGCACTTACTAAAGCCCACATAATGTCCATTCTTTTTAATTCATTCTCGTCCACCTGCGCGTAATCCTCTTCAGCCAGATGGCAATTTCCGATCTTTCCTGCAACTAGACCATCAAAAGAATGAACAAACACAACTAAAAGGTCCATATGCTCCTTTGCAACCTCCACAGTGATATTCCCGAGATTCTCGATCTTCAACTTAGTAGCATTTGCTTCAGGCACTATATATTGGGTGCAAAACGACCCTGACGTTTCTGATCCTGAAGCTATAGGTTGAGAAGGAGCGGTTGAACTAGACACAAATGCTGTTTGAAGAGGTGCTCCTGAACTTGTTGAAGTGGAAGAGGATCTATAAAGTGAAGGATTCTGGTCATAGGATCCTTCCTGTGACCTGTATTTCATCCTCAGTTCCTCTTCTCTTAATTTCAGGATGAAGTCATTTATGTCTAATTTTTCCAGTAACTTTAACTGTCTCAAATTTGACACAAATGAGTCCCACTTCTATGGCAGACCATCGGCAAAGCTTGAGACCTTATCTTCCATTGACGTTGTGACTCCATGAGTGTGCAGCTCACTCATTAAATGGTAGAATCTGTCTATGACATCATCCAAGCTCTCTTTACCCATTGAAGAGAAGTGCAGGACCATTTAAGGGCTTGAACAATATTACAACACAACAACACAATGAGGAGAATAACTAAACTTTGATCAAACAGTGAACTGGATTAACCAAGTTGATACAAAGAACACAAGTAAAGTAAAAAGATAGAACAAGAGAGTTTGAGTTTCAAGGAGGCAGTATATTGCTTTCTCAAGTTCTTTTACAAGTGTTACAAAGCATAAAGAAAGATACAAGAACTTGGAATACTTATACTACAACCTACAGCCGGCTATACTTTGAAAGCCAGCTGGATACAATTGACTAGACACTAACAAAATCAATTGTATGATCAAAAGGCATATTTGCCTTTTGACCTTGTGACTATGACATGCCATAGCTCACATCCTTATACATTACAAAAAGGATAAAGCACATAAAGTAGAAAGTTACAGACTCAAGACCTCAATGTATAGTTACCAAAAGCATGGACCTTTTCACCAACTCATGTAAGTTGGTGACTTTACAGAGATGCAGCGGAAAGGTGCTTTATGGAACTGTACATCAGATAAAGCATGTGTACTAAAAGTATTCGGAAGAAATCTGTCTTCATAGGTTGAAGCTTCGGAAGACTTTGTCTCTGAGGCTTCGGAAGACTTCATGTTTGGCTTCGGAAGATATTGGTCTTGGCTTCGGAAGATTTTACACTTAGAGTATTTTCTAATGCATTGTGTAAAACTTCCGAAGCATTCTATACTTCAGTACTTAGTGCATGTTGCAGAGACACTTTGGATGTTTTGGGTTGCATCAGACTTAAGGAATCCTTACAAACTCCCCCTAGGCTGATGCTACCAAAACACTTAGAAGATCTTCAGATGTTGGTGGTCTTCAGTACAATCATGACCATTCCTTTCTTCATTAGATGGTCAGGATCATCAAGACCTTCATAGTATCTTTTCATCTCAAAGAGATCATGCAGAGGTAAGTTGATTATGTCTTGCCAAGAGTAGACATTCTCAACACCTTGATCTCTGATTACATAACATCTTTCTGGATTGGTAGAGTAAGTCCAGGACAAGATGGGTGTCTCAGTTGTTAGAGGAGCCACTTGCATAGGAGTTGATTGGGCTGCCTCATCATGCACTTCCAGGTTGATCTGATTCAGCCTGAGGTGTAGAGGTAGATGACTTAGGCTTCTTCTTCTTTTTCTTTGGTTTAGAAGCCATTCTCTTCTTCCTCTTAGATGACTTTAACTGAGAAGACTGGTCTGCAGCACCTTGTTGATCATCATTGTCTTTCTCAGTTGGGTGTTCCTCCCTCACAGGTTCAGAAGGAGAGGGAGTTTGACCCTGCCTTGGATCAGAAGATGAAGCTTGCTGAGGCTCAGCTGGAGGTTCTGGTTGAGGTGTCTTAGGTTGTTCACACTTGACCTCCACTTCAGGTGGGACTTGACTTGGAAGAGAGTGCAAGTCAACCAGTTCACCACTCTTAATCTTCTGCTTGATCACCCTTATATGCTCATCCATTATGGATAGAGACATAGGGCCAAGTCTCCTTCTGGAGAATCCATATAGCTTCAAGAAGCTCATCATCCTTTGTCTGTCAGCAGACTTCTTTACACTCTTTTGAATGATGGCTCTTGACTTTGCAGCTTCTTCCCTTAGCTTCCTTTTGGTTGTCTTTCTTTCTTTGACTAGCTCAAGCTCAAGTTGCTTTAGGTACTCAAACTCAATGAAGTCATAGGACAGGGGAAGAAGTGCATCTGCCTGATAGAAGCCTGTGGCACTCAGGTAGTTGATCATCTTGAGCCTATCTTCTTCTTTATCTACCTGAGGTTCTTGTGGAGCCACATCTTCCTGTGCAGGACTTTCTTGAACTGGAGAGAGAGTGGGAGCATGCTTGTAGTGTCTTTTCTGTCTCCTCTCCTCTTTGAATTGGAGAAGTAGCCTTGCATCCTCTTTCTCCTTCATCTCTCTTGACACTTCCATGTCAGCCAGTTCATTTAACTCTTCTAAGGGGAGGGAGATGATTTCATCAATATCATAGTTCCTGGTCTGTAAATAAGTAATCCTGACTGCCCTTAACTCATCATCTTGAGTATTTGATCTGGGGCAGCCCTGATTGCAGCTTGCATAAAGCTTGATGACCCAGAAGAACTTTCTCCCCTTAGCTTCCTTTTCCTCTCTCTCTCTTCCTCCTCAATTTCCTCAGGAGTCATTATCCTTTTCCCTTTGTCACCAACAGACCTTTGTGACTCAGGATGGATAGAGGCTTGGCCTTCATTGCTTGGTGTAGCTTCCATGCTCTGGCCAGAGAGAGGCTGAGAAACACCTTCACCAGCAGGTGTCTCAGAAGGAGTTTGAACCTCTGCAGCAGTTGTTGATGATGAGACAGGGGTCTCAGGTTCTGCCACTGGGCCTTCAGTCAAGGTTTCCCCTATGAAACTAATCTTAGGGTCCACCTCAACATCCAGTTGACCGATGACATTGCCTGATTGCCTAAGTCTCCTTCTTAGGGTGAACTCTGCAAGGATCCTATCTTGGATTCTTTGAGCCAACCTGTCAGCTTGTCTTGAATTGCTTGGATTGACAAGTGGCATGTTGACTAGATCCAATCTTTCATAGAAGTTCAGGCTTTGGAAATCAAACACTTCTTGTTGCCCTTGAACTTTGTGAAGGATAAGGGCTCTTCTGTCAGCATCATACCTCCACCTTATGATGTAGTTGGCAGTTCCTTGTGGTGGAGATGAGACAGCCCTTGGTATACCTTCCTCAAAGAGACTCCTGATGATTGAGTCTATAGAGTCCACATTAATGTGAACTTGAGGAAGTTGCTGAGAATGCACAATAGCAAGTGAGGATGGTGAGTCCTCTATGTCCATTCCCTGTGAAGAACTCCCAGGTTCTGTGGTTGTAATAACTTTTTCTCCCCCTTTTTGGTAGCATCACCCACTTGCATAGGTGAGCTGGAGGATAAGTCAATCACTTCCACAGGTTCTTGTGTTCCTGGTTGAGCTCTCCTTAAAGGTCTCCCAGCTAGTTTTTCCTTTAGATATGAAATCTGAAGTTGCTGATCATTGACCCTGTTATGTAAGGTAGTCACCTGAGATTCCAAGTGACTAACCTTAGAGACTAAATAGGAGCATGTTTTTGACAATTTCTGCACCTTTAGTCTCAAATTCCCCTCTTCTTCATCAGAAGAATCATTGGGGGATGAGATGATTGGACCAAAGTCCTCTCTCTCACCACCAGCTTGAGGTTCTTGGCTGCTGGTTTTCCTCTGCTCACTAGCAACCTCAGTTGAGATGCCAGTGGGCTGAGTTGCCATGGTTGAGGTCTTAATGATGTAATCACTTTCAAAAGTGAGAGCCTCTTCCATATGGACATCCTGAACATGTTCAGAGTGTCCACCTCAGTAATAGGTGACTGATGTGGGATAGACTGAGGAGAGTCAGAGGTACTCATCTCTCTTTGAGTAGGGGAGGAGAAGAGAGACTCATGGTACTCACTGAATCCTAAGTCTTCATCAGTGTAGAAGGATAGGTTGGGAATTGGTTGGTTGAGATCTAAAGGCTGGGGATGGTAACTGTCCCCTGAAGGTTGTTCACTTGAGTGTTGAGACTCAGAGTGAAGGCTTAAGGCTGTTGGGCTTGTGAGCTCATCAGGGTGAGCATGAGGAACCTCAGCCCTGATAGGTGAAGAAATGGGAGTGGTTTGCTCCTCAGGGGAAGTGGGAGCTCTAGTGTCCACTTCCTCCTGTAAGGTTGAGTATATGGGGACCTGCACAGACTCAATAGCCTGAGTAGGGGTTTGTTTGGATTTTCTTTGGTAGGTGAGGGTGATTTGTGGTCTTTTGAGAGGTAAGGATAAAAGAGGTGTGGGTTCAACACTAGCTTGTGTTGCTAGGTTGTCACCTTGAGCAATGAGCTCTAACATTTTGGGGACTAGGGCTGTTTCTACCCCTGAGAAGCCTACAGTTGGCTTTTCATTATTTTAAAGATGCCGGGCTTCATCTGTCCCAATTTAAGAATATTACTTGTTTCCTCAACTGTGAGCCCAGTTCACAGTTGAGAATGTGTTGAACATATCTAGGAAACATGTAATACTCTAAGGAGTCCAAGTTTGCAAGTAAATTAGTATAAACAAATTGAGAATACCTGAACTTGACCCCCTGAACCATTCCATGAACTATAAAGGAGAGATCCTCAGGAATCTGGTCCCATCCACCATGCTTGTTTGATAAGCTGTGGATAACCACATGGAGCAGGTATTTCCACTGGGATGAGACCTTCCCTTTCCTGAAGGTCTTTACAGAGAAATCTCCCTCATAGCCCATCTGCTCAAAGGAATGATTAACAGCTTCCTTTGGGAAGGACAACTCACCTTCTTCATCATCCAGCTGCAAATGTTGGTTAATGATGGCCGGAGTGATGAAGATTGTCCTCCCTTGCACTGTGGCAGACAGTGCCTTCTCCCCATCCATAATGACCTCTTGGCAGGTCTTCCAGAATTCAAGCAAGTGATCCTCATATAGAGTAGGATCAATGGTCAGGGAGGTGAAATAGTTGGATAGAGTTAAGAATTGGCAAATCTCTGAGAAACTTGCATCTTTCTCAGAGCTTAACAGAGCAACTTGATTATGTTGCCTGTGAAGTTGCATGGAGAAATCCGGGTTGTTTCTGCGGTTAAGGTTGGCCATTTCAGAAGCTTAAGGGTGAAGAAAGGTAGAAAGCAAAGGCGGTTTAGAGAATTAGGTTAGAGGAATAGTGTAATTGAGGAAGATAGTGAGAAAGAGGGGGAACCGTTGGGTATTTATGTGAAAAGGGATTTGAACCAAAGTTAATGAAAGAGGATAAACTTTGAAATCCGGAAGTCGGTCCCACCTCTGAAAAAGGTAGTTTACTTTTGCTCAAAAAGTAGTTTTCTTGGAATTCGAAAAGCTTCCGAAGGTAAATTGTCTTCGGAAGTTTTAATGAAAAAGCTTCCGAAGCTAAAATGGCTTCGGAAGATTTTCCTGAGAGTCTTGAAAATTTATGCTTCGGAAGAGAAATAAACCCTTGAATGCTTTGTATTGAGGAATAACAAAGCTTCCGAGAGTTAATTTTGCTTCGGAAGGAAAAAGTCCTTGAAAACAAATAAGTGTCTGAGATAGGTATTTAAGCTTCGGAAGATGGGTTTAGACTTCTTCCGAAGGTAAAATCTCTTAGACAGTTATTTATTTTGAAGACATAATTTTCTTCCGAAGATAAAATTTTATCTTCCGAAGTATCAGAAAATTTTCAAGAATCTAAGGAAAGTCTTCAAAAAGAATTTTACATCCAAAGAAAACATGAGCTTATGAAAGTGATGAACTAGACAACTTAGGACACACATATTTTAAGAAGAAATAATTAGAATTTGTTTTAAGAAAAAATCTACTCAAAGTTAATCATCCCAATAGCTGATATCAGATATTTAAATCTCTGTTCATCAAAAGCTTTTGTAAACAGATCAGCATATTGTTCATCTGTATGAACTTTGACTAGTTTAATTAATCCCTTTTCATAGTTATCTCTTATTAAATGATACCTGATGTTGATGTGTTTGGTCCTTGAGTGCTGCACAGGGTTCTCAGTGATAGAGATAGCACTATTGTTGTCTATGTGGATAGGAGTCTCTTTGAAGTTAAATCCATAGTCCAGCATCTGATTTTGAATCCAAAGCACTTGAGCACAGCAGCTTGCAGCAGCAATGTATTCAGCCTCAGCAGTTGATGCAGACACACAGGATTGTTTCTTGCATTGCCATGAGACAACCCTTCCACCAAGGAATTGACATCCCCCAGATGTAGACTTTGCAGTCATGTTGCAACCACCATAATCACTATCTGTATAAGCATACAGATTGAAGTTAGGATTCTTTGGATACCATAGACCAAGTGTTGAAGCACCTTTGAGGTATCTTAAAATCCTTTTCACAGTGATTAAGTGAGACATCTTAGGGTTGGCTTGATATCTTGCACAAATACATGTAGCAAACATGATATCAGGCCTGCTAGCTGTAAGATACATAAGAGACCCAATCATAGCTCTGTATAAATGTTCATCTACACACTCCCCTCAAGATCAGGTCCAAGGGAGTGGTTTCTGGCTATGGGTGTCTTAGCAATCTTACAATCAGTCATGTTGAACCTCTTGAGTATGTCTTGAACATACTTTGACTGACTTATGAAGATGCCATCTTCAACCTGCTTCACTTGAATTCCCAGAAAGAAATTGAGTTCTCCCATTGAACTCATTTCAAATCTGTCTTTCATCAGCTTCTCAAAGTCTTTGCAGAGCTTTGGATTAGTTGAACCAAAGACGATGTCATCTACATATACTTGAACTAGCAATAAGTTATTTCCCTGTCCTTTGATGAAGAGAGTTCCATCTATAGTACCTCTCAGATACTTAGACAGTGTCTCATACCACTTCCTGGGTGCCTGATGCAGCCCATAAAGAGCTTTGTCAAGCTTGCAGACATAATCAGGATGATCAGGGTCTACAAAACCAGGTGGCTGTTTGACATAAACTTCTTCATCAATCACTCCATATAAGAAAGCACACTTTACATCAAGTTGGAAGACCTTGAAGTTCTTGGATGCAGCAAATGCGAGGAATATCCTAACAGCTTCTAATCTTGCCACAGGAGCAAAGACATCAGTGTAGTCAATCCCTTCTTCTTGTGTGTATCCTTGAACAACTAGTCTTGCCTTGTTTTTGATGATGATTCCTCTATCATCCTTCTTAATCCTGAAAACCCATTTGGTTCCTATGGTAGTCTTCCCATGAGGAAGAGGACACAGGTTCCAAACTTTCTGCCTTTTGAATTGAAGCAGCTCTTGTTGCATAGCTTCAACCCAACTTCCATCCTTTAGAGCTTCATCAACTTTCTTTGGCTCTATCTGAGATAAGAAACAAGAGTGAAGACAAACATTTGCTTCATGGGTTTGTCCTCTTGTTCTTACCCCTGTGACAACATCTCCAATGATGTTTGTGGTGGGGTGAGACTTGTGGATCCTTAGCTGAGGGATCACAGCAAGTTGCTGAGAAAGATCCAAATTTGAGAAATTTAGATCTGGCATAGATGATTCACCCTCCACATTTCCACACTTATCAAGATTAACTTGATCCAATGAGTGTGTGACATCATTGATGTTGTCATCTATGGTGTGGTTATTAGCATCAAGAAATTCCTGATCACTATCACCATCACCATTGTTGTCTTCTACAATTGAGGTATCTTTATCTGGTTGAGAAGCCTCTGAGCTGGAATTTGAAGGCATACCAGATGTATCAGCTGAATTTGTCATTGTAGTGCTGATAGAAACCTCATTTGCTGAAGTAGTTCCAACTGGAGCTGAAGATGTATGAGTTGAGGGTCTTCCTAGCTCAAATCTTGGATCAGGATCACCTGTATTTAGATTTTCTGCAGATCCTGAAACATTCTCACAAGATTTGTTAAAACAGTTGGTAACTAAATCAAGATCAAATAGCCAATCAGGACCAGAACCAGCCACACAGGGTGTGTGTTCATTGAAAGTCACATTGGCTGACTCCTCAACAATTCTAGTTCTGAGATTGTATACTCTATAAGCCTTAGCTTGGGAAGAGTATCCAATGAATGTCCATCATCTGATTTCTCAGCAAACTTGGCAATTTGATCTTTGGTATTCAAGATGGTGCAGGGACATCCAAATGACCTGAGAAAACCAATGAAAGGTTTCCTCTTGTGCCAAAGTTCATAAGGAGTCTTACCATGTGTCTTAACTACTAAAACTCTGTTTTGCACATAGCAAGCAGTATTAACTGCCTCTGCCCAGAAGGTGATGGGCAGTTTAGAGTCAGACAACATAGTTCTTGCAGCTTCAATAAGTGTCCTGTTTCTCCTCTCAGCAACTCCGTTTTGCTGAGGAGTCCTGGGAGCACTATATTGTCTTGTAATACCTTTTTCATCACAAAATGTATCAAGGATTTGGTTCTTGAATTCAGTTCCTTGATCACATCTTATGGTTTTGACCTTGTGATCACTTTGATTCTCAACTTTTAAGATGAAATTCTTCAGAATCTCAGGGGTTTCATCCTTAGTTCTAAGAAAGAAAACCCAAGTGAATCTTGTAAAATCATCTGTGATCACTAAACAGTAAGAGGTCCTTCCTAGACTCATTACACTGGTGGGGCCAAAGAGATCCATATGTAACAAGTGTAGGGGAGTAGTGATGGAGTTCTTTTCCTTAGGCTTGTGAGATACCTTGTGTTGCTTCCTTTTCAGGCATGCAACACAATGATCATCACTTGTAAACTCTTTCTTTGGCATTCCAGTTACCAGATCATGTTTAATTAATTTATTCATGTTCTTAAAGTTTACATGGCACATTCTTTTATGCCATAGGAAAGACTCATCACTATTTGCTTTAGATAGAAAGCATGAAACTTCTCCAGAGGGAGATGTTTCTTGCAAATCCATCTTGTACATGTTCCCTTTCCTGGGGGCTCTGAGCAGGATATGCTCATGAGGAATGACCACTCCAGGCTTGAGAACAATGCACTCATGCTCAGTAAAGAGCATGTTATGACTCTGATCACAAAATTGGGATACACTCAGAAGATTGTACCCAAGCTCCTTAACAAAGTTTACCTTCTCAATGCTGAGCTTACCATTTGTGACCTTGCCCCTTCCAAAATGTAACCACCTTCATCTCCTCCAAAAGCAACTGGTCCTCCATCAATTCTCTCAAAATTATGGAGTAGAGACCTATTGCCTGTCATGTGCCTGGAACAGCCACTGTCAATTATCCAGACATTCCTGCTTGTCTTGAGCTGTTCCTGCACAAAGAAAATGATTAGTTACATTTGGAAACCCAAGCCTTACTTGTCTTGGGCTCACTAAGTGTA
Source organism: Flaveria ramosissima (assembly GCA_025215565.1). NCBI lineage: Eukaryota > Viridiplantae > Streptophyta > Magnoliopsida > Asterales > Asteraceae > Flaveria > Flaveria ramosissima. Next base: position 33,365,048 of record CM046037.1, on the reverse strand, counting down.
ATAGAAGGTAATGCAACAGTAATAGATCCTATGGTTGTACTATGGGGATCTTCAGCTGTTGTTGATGGAGAAACTTCAGTCATTTGGTCTTTCTTAGACTTCCACACCACCTTTGGAGTCTTGGACTTGACCTTCAAAACCTTAGAAGCTTTTGGGACTTCACAAGTTTTGATGACTGAACCTTCGGAAGATTCTACAGTCACTGCAGCAGACTTCAGTGCTTCGGAAGAACTCCTTTCTTCCGAGACCAATTTTACTTCCGAAGGTAATTTTCCATTTACCTTCTTCTTTGATTTGGAGCTTCCGAAGGAAACAGACTTTCCTTCCGAAGCTTGAATCTTCTTGAGACTCTTTGAAGTCTTTGTATTGGTCATGTGGATAGTACTTTTAGGATTGTATGGGCAATCCTTAGCAATGTGAGAGGTACTTTCACACATGACACATAACATTTTCTTCTTCAAAGGAGTCTCCTTTTGAGAGCAAGACTGGCTTTGGTCACATCCCTTCTCCACCTTCATCTTGGTAGATGCTGAGACAGTTCTTTTGGGCTGTGAACTGTTCTTGGAGTTTGATGGTCCAGGCTGTGCAGCAGTGGTACACAGCAGCTCAGTCTTCTTCTTTGCACTGAGATGATTTGAACAAAAACCAGGACTCTTAGCTGAGGAGTCTTGGTTGATGTCTTCAGTCCTTACTACTTTGAAACCTGCAGAGATAAAAACTTGTTTCTGCTTAGCATCAAAAGTAGCCTTGATCTCTTGAGTCTTCTTTGCTTTCCTGTTGCTCTTCCTGATCAAGTTCTTTCTTTTAGACTTGGTCATCACAGTATATTTCTTCTTCTCAGAAGGATAGTGGCCCTTGGAAGAATCCTCTTCTTCACTCTTCTCAGAGGAATTCTTCACTATCACTTCTTCATCCTCCTCACTTATGGGATCTATGAGAGGAAGCTCATCTTCACAAGTTCCACACCTAGGAGATCTTACAGACAAGATTGTGTGTGGAGAAGCTATCTCATTTGATCCCAGTCCCTGTCTATTTTGATAGCACACTTTGTTGTGCAGGGATGAGGATATCATGTTCTTGAAGGTCTCTTCTTCAAGAACACTTTTCTCTGCCTTGGCTTTGCTGATCACAAGCTCAGCCTGACACTCAGTCAACTTAGTTATGAGATCCTGATCTGAGTTCTAAAATCTGTATGTTCATGTTTTAGTACTGAAATGGTTTTCTCCAAGTCCTCTATTTTTAACTTGTAATCATTTTCAGACTTTCTAAAATCAGATTTTAATATGTTTAGTGACTCAAGATCAGATCTCATCTCTAAGTTGTAGGACCTGTATTATTTACTTTAGCAATGCATTCAGGAGTACAAAGATGTTTCAATACCTTGGCTTCATCATGGTCAGCCATCAGTGCTTGGTTTGGAGAAGCATCTTCCACCTGAAAGCTCCAGTCAAAGCCTCCCTCTTCAACAACAAAAGCAGCATGTTGCTTTGACTTCTCATTCTGAAGGGGCTTTGTCAGTATAGTTTGGTCTGGGTTGTGTTTGGCCCCCATTTGTTTTAGGTGCCTTACACTCCCTAGCAAAGTGGCCCATAAGGTTACAGTTGTAACACTTAACTTTGCTTTTATCCAGCCAAACTTTCCACTGGTAGCATTGCTTGGAAACCTTCTTCCTGTTCTCTTGTAGAACTTCTTGGCTCTGTGAGTGAGGAGAGCCATCTGCTGAACTATCTCCATGTATTCCAGGTCATCTGGATGGATACAGTCCAGGTCTTCAAGAGTGAAGAGAGAGTTCCCACAGCTTTCATCAGTAGACACAAAGGCTTGAGAAGAACTTGTCTCTTGGAATGGGCTTCCTTGAGTAAAGTTCTCCCTTGGTGTCTCCGGGAAGGTGATGAAAGGACCCTTTTGTGAGTTGTCAGGGTAGCATATGAGATGATGTTGGGGTTCTATGCTGTCCCTTTCAACCACATGAAGGGCTGAACCCATTTGATTGTTGGAGTTGCCAGATGAACCTTGCATGTTCATCTCCATCTGGTATCCACTGAGAATCCCATACAACTCTGTCAGAGTAAGAGTTTTAAGGTTCTCAGTCCTCTTGATCACCACACAATAGTGTGTCCATTGCCTAGGAAGTGAGGACATGAACTTCCTTACAATGTCCCTGTTCTCAAGAGGAACTCCTCCATCCACTAGGGTATCCACAATCTCAACATACCTGAAGTATTGTTGAGTCATGGTTTCACCTGCTTTGAAGGTGAAGTTTTCAAACTGCTGCTTCAGGAGATCCTTCTTGTTCTCCTTGGCTTCAGAGGAGCCTTCATACATCAGCTTCAGTGCATCCCACAGCTGTTTAGCTGTTTTGCACTTCTTAAAGCCTCTGTATACAGAGTTTGGGAGAGCAGTCTGAAGAGCAGTCATGGCCTTCCTATCAATCTCTACTCTTTTTCTATCTTCATCTGAGTAGTTGGCCACATCTTTTGGAATCATACCAGCACCAGTAGCAGAGGGAGTGCTGGGTATGAAAGGTTCATTCTCAACAGATTCCCACATTCTTGAATCAAGAGACCTGATGAAGCCTTCCATTCTCATACACCAGGTGTCAAAATCATCAAGAGTGATCAGTGGGGATTTGTTCATGGTTCCAGTCTCCATATCAGTCTTTGAGATGGAAGCCATTTGGAAAGTTTAGTTTTTGTGTGTGTGAGGGATCTTAAGATGGTGAGATCTTATATCAAGAGTCTGGATGCTCTGATACCAGTTGCAGGACCGTTTAAGGGCTTGAACAATATTACAACACAACAACACAATGAGGAGAATAACTAAACTTTGATCAAACAGTGAACTGGATTAACCAAGTTGATACAAAGAACACAAGTAAAGTAAAGAGACAGAACAAGAGAGTTTGGGTTTTAAGGAGGCAGTATATTGCTTTCTCAAGTTCTTTTACAAGTGTTACAAAGCATAAAGAAAGATACAAGAACTTGGAATACTTATACTACAACCTACAGCCGACTATACTTTGAAAGCCAGCTGGATACAATTGACTAGACACTAACAAAATCAATGGTAGGATCAAAAGGCATATCTGCCTTTTGACCTTGTGACTATGACATGCCATAGCTCACATCCTTATACATTACAAAAAGGATAAAGTACATAAAGTAGAAAGTTACAGACTCAAGACCTCAATGTACAGTTACCAAAAGCATGGACCTTTTCACCAACTCATGTAAGTTGGTGACTTTACAGAGATGCAGCGGAAAGGTGCTTTATGGAATAGTACATCAAATAAAGCATGTGTACTAAAAGTCTTCGGAAGAAATCTGTCTTCATAGGTTGAAGCTTCGGAAGACTTTGTCTCTGAGGCTTCAGAAGACTTCATGTTTGGCTTCGGAAGATATTGGTCTTGGCTTCGGAAGATTTTACACTTAGAGTATTTTCTAATGCATTGTGTAAAACTTCCGAAGCATTCTATACTTCAGTACTTAGTGCATGTTGCAGAGACACTTTGGATGTTTTGGGTTGCATCAGACTTAAGGAATCCTTACAAGAAGTTATCAAACTCCTTCTTCAAAGCCTTTGCCTTTTGAGCTTTCAACGATGCATTCCCGTCGTATCATTTCTCCATGGCTTCCCATAGCTTCTTTGCCTGTGTGTTCTCGGAAAACTAGTGGAATATATCCTTAGGTATCGACTGAGTCAACAGAGCATACACTTTCTTCTCAGCATTGTACTTCACCTTTTGGCTATCAGTCATTCCACCCAAGGTAAGTTTAACACCATCAGCACCAACCGACATGCTATAACCTGCCTCGATTGATTCCCACAGATTGGGATAAACTCAATTTAGATAAATCTCAAACCTTTGCTTCTATTGTGGGTATCTAACGTTATAAGTTTAGGAGGCTTATTGTGATTTTCAACCTCATTCTCCAGAAGCAGAAGGTTCTGGATTCGAGAGTGTCTACCGGCAGTAAACGCAGAGTACTGATCTTCCATTTCTTTAAACTTTGAGAGTTAGAACAAAAACTGTTTCACTGGTGCGAATGGAGAGATGCGATTGGGTCAATCGTGCGGATGGACTAATGCGAATGAATCAATCGGGCGATTGAACCAATATGGATGAGTCAATCGAGCGATTTAACAAGTGCGGATGGACAATGCGAATGGGATGTTCAGTCGTACGAATGGATGGGCGACTGAGTTCAATCGTGCATATGGGAGGTGCGATTGTGTTCAGTCGTGCGATTAAGCCAATCGTGCGACTGAGGCTGCTGGATTTGAAAATTCGAAGGTTTTTTGGTACTTTGACACAAAAATACGATTTTTCACGAACCCTAATCTGCCGTATGCCGAAACACTTAAACTTTTAGATCTGGAGACACTGAAAACACTATTTTTACTAAAAAAAGTGACTCTTTTGAATGGAAAAACGTGATTTTTGCACCAAAACTAATCGAATCAACACGCAAAATCAAGAGCCAAATCTCTGATACCACTTGTTAGGACCGTGTACGGACGGCTTACTAACTGATTATGCGTGTATACCTAACCAAATAGTGCGGAATCCTATTTGATTGGCGATCCAATCAGTGAGAACACAGTTTCGATCAATCTAGAGATTAAAGAAACGTTATGAACGATTAGAACATGATCAACTGCGATCTATGAAGTTGGAACAGGTTCTCTAAGGTCTCTAGACGGCTAGGATACGTATGTGAGTCGAAATTCTTCAAGTGTTACATTTTTTCACGAATTAAGTGGTATTTATAGGTTAGGGTTTGTCAATCGTGCGACTGAACCATTAGTATGGTTAAGTCGTGCGATTGAATCATACGATTGGTCCATACGCATGACTGAAAGTTCAGTCGTGCGACTGAGCCAATCTTATGTCTCAATCGTGCGATTGATCCATTCTCCTGGTTCAATCATGCAACTGGTCCATTAGCATGAAGTGTTCATGCGTATGGTCCATTAGCATGGTCCATTCGCATGAATACTTCATACGATTAAGTTTAAACATATTTCTCAACCATTCTTGACTAAGAACTATGTAAACAACCACAAACCTATATAGTTAGTTCAATATGCGTTATGACACAATCAACAATGAAACATTAAACAATATAAGCATCAAACACATATTTCATTTCCTTCAACTCATTCATTACATATATGTATGACATGAAATACATTTTACATTAAGCTCCTAAACTAGGTACATATGTATCAACATTGTTTATTTTTATTCTTTTAACTATTTTTCTTTAATTTTAATTTTTAATATACCGTTCTAATGCGTTTCATCTGCTTTTCAGATTAAATGGCTAATTTAAAGTTTGATGAGAGGAATAACATCACAACCATCTTGGAAGACACTCATCCCAAAGCTGCCAGTTTTAGAGACTGCATCCGTTGGCTACAGAGATCTCCAATCGCCTATGCGATTTCACATTCTTCTACAGTATATGATTTAAACATTAGAGATTTCTGGCGCACCGCGGAGTATGACACGAGAGCCAATCCTTAGAGGATTGTGGCTAGGGTGCTAGAGAATGACTTTTACTACTGAGGTTATATCGAGGGTGTTGAGACTCGATGAGGATACTGGAGAGGAGGTTATACTATCTGATCAGGAGGTGTTTGATGCTTTTAGGTCTATAGGATATGAGGGACCTCCGTTTGGCATGAGAAAGGAAATAAAAAAGTCCTTTCTCTCCAAGGAGTGGAGATATATAGACCACGTGTTTATTATGTGCTTAGATTACCGAAAAGGTGGATTAGACGGGCTAAACCTAGACTGGGCTAAAGCCATGGTGATTTGTTGCAGAGGGAAGAAGGCCAACATTGCAAGATTGATCTTTCATTGTATGGCAAAGAATGTAATGGCACTGAAGAAGGACAAATGGTTGTTGTACCCTCGATTCCTTCAAATGATTATAGATGATCTCATTCCCAACATTCCCAGACATGGAGAGATCAAGAGATTAGTACAGATGAACACCCGTATTTTTGCAGACTGTTGTGCTATTAGACATGACTTCAGCTGGAAGATCACTCATCTTTGGGTACATATGTAACCTTCGGAGCAATGGAATTATATTAGGATGGTAAATGAGTTGGAGGAGAAAAGAGCAGAAGCGACGAGGCATAAACAGACTGAAGCTGTTAAGAAAAGGAAGAGGTACACGAAAGAAAAGGATTATGATTTTGAGGAGGAAGTTCATGAGATGGAACAGGAGGCTAGAGTTGAGATAGAAAAGATATCCAAGAAGAAAGCTGATGAAGGAGAGACTGAGAGAAGGACCAAACATAGACATCAATCTTTTACTGAGCCCCCGAGAAGGGAGGAGAGAGCAGGTTTGGACGAGGACGTGATTAGGAATCTCAACTCATCTCTCGTTAATGAGTTTAGTATGATCACGACCAAACTCACCAATCAAGAACTGAGGGGAAAACAGAAGGATGAGGTGATTGATGGGATTACCAGGATATTAGTGGATCAACAGAGATTGATAAAGAGATTGCTGATAGAGGTGAATGATCTGAAGGCTGCAGCCGGCCTCCCAATCAGCTAACTCAACCTGAGTTAGATGATTTTACTGATACTTCCAAATACCCATTTCTAAATGTGGGTACATCTTCTCGGGCAGGAGAGGGCACGTCTGGTGCAGCGACTGAGGAGGTAGGAGGTTCTAGTGTGAGGCATGAGTTTGAGAAAGAGAATGAGGAAGGAGGGAATGTGAATGTGGAGGCTGTTAAAGAGGTGTTTGAGGCTGGTTTTGTCAATATGGGATTTGATGTAGAGAAGGATTTGGTGGGAGAGGAGGTGGTGAAGATAATCCAGTTGAAGGTGTTAAGAAGACTGTTGAGAAGGGATTGGTGGATGAAGAGGAAGATGATGAACAGTTAGTAGATTATGACTCTGAGCTCTAATATTATGAAGTGGATGAAAGACCACTAACCTATGTAGTCAAGAAAGGAGATGATGAGAATGACGTGTTTGAGATGTCAAAGAAGGAGTGGTTCGTAAGAGAGAAAGAGCCTGAGGAGTTAACTCCCCTATTCTAAAACATGGAAGGGTTGAGTAAGAAAGAGGTTGATAAGAGAATTATCAGTTGGAAGTATAACTCCGGCCTCAAGATGTTTATGATAAAGAGGATAGGGGGAGGAATTACATACATACATAAGAGGAAGGCATTCAAGACCTTGCCAAAATGGGACTTGAGAAGATTGACTGTGCTACCATTACTGGATGTTGATCTCAATGAGAGAGCTATGTTGTTGGAGAAGGAGATCAAGAACAGATTGAATGATAATTTTGAGTTGTTCGGTTTCATGAAGGCTGAACGGAGAAAGTCTAAGAAAGATAAAGACTGGGAGACAGGTAAAGAGAAGATATTGCTGAGGGTGAAACCCCCAAGATTTGTGGACAGGGTTAGATTGTCGGATCCCCCCCTAAAGACTACAAAGTTTTGAGAAATGGTTCTATGATAACAACTCGGGGGAGGCTGTGATCAGGGTGAACAACGAGATTGACTAAAATATTGTTTGACCCAATGGAGTTGTTCACCTTCTGTGATGAGGACCTGCTGGTACTTTGTGAGAATCACATTAAAGAAGGGTCAGGGGAGGAGACTAGAAAAGAAGCCAGTTTGTTTATGAATGTGGCAAACAAGGTGCGGGGTGTGAGAGCTGAGGTGAAGGAGTTGGCTGAGAAGGTGAGAGCACAGGATGATTTGGATATGGATGTGCGTGACTTAATGAAACAACTTGAGAAAGCTAGTGCTCGTCCCGAGGGAGCTAATGAAGCAGAAGATGACCAAAGTGAATTAGTGGCTGAAGCTCCCAAGGAGGTTGCTGCAAGAGCTGATGAAGATATATCAGAGGCAGCGGGGGAGATTGAAGCTAACCAAGGAGAATCTGTGACTAAAGCCCCCGAGAAAGATGCTGCAGGAACTGCAAAAGAATCATCAAAGGCAGGGGTAGAGACTGGAGCCGATCATACAAATCAAGACCAATGAAGACGGTGAGATCCAACCTAGGGGGAGTATTGAAGATCATGTATAGGTTGGACTCACCTTAGATTAGATTATGTTTATATTCCTTTGTAATAGGTTTAATGTTAGTTTACTTTTGAATGTTGTTTATTTTGTGTAGTTTTGCTGCCCAGCGAAACTGCAGTTTTGCTGCCCAGCGAAACTGCAGTTTCGCTCATAGTCAGCTGTTTAGTTCACCCGGCGAAACTGTTGTCTCTGTCGGGCGAAACTATAGTTTCGGCAGCATAGTTTCACTAACAGCGAAACTGTCAGCGAAACTATGACTTCTATATATAGTTTTGATATTGCTCATTGTTGAGTATCCTTGCAAAACCCTAATCGAATATTATTGTTGCAAGAGACTATTGTAAGTTGTTAATTCACTGAAATATATTTGAGCTTTGTTTACTTTTATTGTATTGGATCCTTATTGTTCATATTTGAATACATTGTGGTTGTTCTTACTCATCTCCATCTTTGTTGTTTGTCTATTGTTTCTTATATTGAACTATTCAACATATCAATTGTACTACAATTAGATCAAATGGACCAACACTTTCACATTGGGGGTGTGCTCATTGAAGGTCATATTGGCTGACTTCTCAATTACTCTAATTCTGAGATTGTATACTCTATAAGCCTTAGCTTGGGAAGAGTATCCAATAAAGTGTCCATCATCTGATTTCTCAGCAAATTTGGCTACATGACTTAGGTATTCAAGATGGTGAAAGAACATCCAAATGATTTGAGGAAACCAATGAAATGTCTTCTGTCATAGCTCATAAGGAGTCTTACCATGAGTCTTAACTACTAAAACTCGTTTTTGCACAAAACAGGCAGTGTTGACTGCCTCTGCCCAGAAGGTGATGGGCAGTTTAGAGTCGGACAGCATGGTTCTTGCAGCTTCAACAAGTGTCATGTTTCTCCTTTCAGCAATACCATTTTGCTAAGGAGTACTGTGATCACTATATTGTCTTGTAATACCCTTTTCATCACAAAATGTATCAAGGATTTGGTTCTTAAATTCTGTTCCTTGATCACATCTTATGGTTTTGACATTGTGATCACATTGATTCTCAATTTTTAGAATGAAGTTCTTCAAGATCTCAGAAGTCTCATCCTTCGTTCTAAGGAAGAAGACCCAAGTGAATCTAGTGAAATCATCTGTGATCACCAAACAATATGAGGTCCTTCCTAGACACATTAAACTTGGTGGGGCCAAAGAGATCCATATGTAATAAGTGTAGGGGTGTAGTGATGGAGTTCTTTTCCTTTGGCTTGTGAGACACCTTGTGTTGCTTCTATTTCAGGCATGCAACATAATGTTCATCACTAGTAAACTCTTTCTTTGGCATTCTAGTTACCAATGACTCTTAATTAATTTATTCATGTTTTAAAGTTTACATGGAACATTCTTTTATGCTAAAGGAATGACTCATCACTATTTGCTTTAGATAGAAAGCAAGAAACTTCTCTTGAAGGGTATGTTTCCTACAAATCCATCTTGTATATGTTTTCTTTCATGGGGGCTCTGTGCAGGATATGCTCTTGAGGAATGACCACCCCGAGCTTGAGAACAATGCACTTATGCTTAGCGAAGAGCATGTTGTGTCTCTGATCATAAAATTGAGATACACTCCGTAGATTGTATCCAAGCTCTTTAACAAAGTTTACATTCTCAATACAAGCTTACGATTTGTGACTCTACCCCTTCTAGTAATGTAACCCCCTGAATATCCACAAAAAAAACTGGCCCTCCATCAATTTTCTTAAAGGTTTTGAAGTAAAGAGCCATTGCATGTCATGCACCTAGAACAACCACTATCAATGATCCATACATTCCTCTTGGTCTTTAGCTTCCCTGCACTAAAAGAGACGGTTAGTTACATTTGGAAACCCAAGCCTTATTGAGGTCTTGGGCTTGTCAAAGTGAACTGAAGAAATGTAATAGTGATTGATCTTATATACATGCTTTAAGGATCCTCACCTGTTGTTGATAAAGAACTTTTAGTCACATGGTCTTGGACTTGACCTTTAATACTACGTAAGTTTTGACAACTTTGGAAGCTTTGGAAACTGGACCTTTAAAAGATCTTGCATCCACTGCAGTAGGCTTCGTGCTTCAGAAGCATTTCCTTCTTCCAAGACCAATTTTTCTTCCAAAGGCAAGTTTTCACTTGTCTTCTTCTTCACTTTGGAGCTTTCGAAAGGAAGAAATTTTCCTTCCGAAGTTATCTTCTGCTTCTTCTTTTCAGAAGTTTTCTTCTTAGTCGTGTGGATAGTGCTTTTGGATTGTAGATGCAATCCTTCACAAGATGAGAAGTACTACCACACATGACACATTCAGTTGGCTTCCTTCTGAGAGTGTTCTTTTGAGTAGAAGGCCGAGCTTGATCACTTTCCACTTCCATCTACATCTTCATAGATGATGCATCATGCTTCCTAGGGTGAGGCTTGCTCTTGGAACTGGATGGTTCAGGCTGGGTAGCAATGGTGCATAGCTGATCAGCTTTATTTTTATAGATACATGTTGTTCCTAGTTTATGAGCTTAAATGTAATGTGATTTGATGTTTATTTATCTTTGATTCATATGTATGAACTTCTTATATAGGTTTGAGGTTGTTGTACACAAGTCTAAGTCAATAATGATTGAGTATTATGTACAACCAAGTCGGGTGATTATTCATGATAATGGACCATACTTATGGATCATACCCATGAATACTTCATGCTTATGGACCAGTCGCACGACTGAACCAGGAGACTGGATCAGTCGTACGATTAAGACATAAGATTGACTCAGTTGCATGACTAAACATTCAGTTGTGCGTATGACTCAATCGCATGATTCAGTCGCACGACTGAACCATGCGAATGGTTCAGTCGTACGAATGAAAAACCCTAACCTATAAATACCACCTAATTCGTGGAAAAACACAACACTTTAAGAGATATTGAGAATACACATAAACCCTAGCCGTCTAGAACGTTCCAAACAGCCTGTCCAAGTTCATAGTTCATTCCTGATCGATTCCTACTCGTTCTTCACGTTTAGTTCAATCTTACATCGATCGGGTAATCGTTCTTACTGATTGGATCGCCTATCAAATAGGATTCCGCACTATTTGATACGGTATAAACGTAGAATCAGTTAGTGCTCCGTCCGTACACGGTCCCTAACAAGTGGTATCAGAGCTTTGGCTCTTGATTTTGCGTTTGATTCAATTAGGTTTGGTGTCAAAACCTATGTTTTTAATCAAAAGAGTCACCACTTTGCTTCTAAAGGTGTTTTCGACGTTTTCTGGCATTAAAGTTTTTTTTTACTATACGGAAGATTAGGGTTCTTAGAAAAATCGTATTTTGTGTCTAAGTGTCAAAATCTTCGATTTTGCAAAAACAGCAGCCTTCAGTCGCACGACTAGCTCATTCGTAAGATTGAACTCATTCGTACACTCCATTCGCACGAATGAACCCAGTCGCATTACTCATTCGCACAACTGAACAACTCCAGTCGCCTGAGTCAATTCGTCTTGTTCATACGCACGACTGAATCTTATCGCACGATTGAATTCATTCGCACCTTCATTCGCACGAGTGATCCATACTCATAGTCCATTCGTACGATTGAACCTGTTCTGTTCTCCAAGTACCAAGTTTATACAAATGGAAGATCAATTTGCTGCGTTTACTGCCGGGAAGGACTCACGCATCCTGAATCTACTACTTCTGGAGAATGAGGTAGGAAATCACAATAAACCGCCGAAGCTGATAACGTTAGATGACTATCCTCAGTGGAAATAGCGGTTTAGGATTTATTTAAATGGAGTTGATCCTAATCTTTGGACATCCATCGAGACTGGTTATATAGTGCCAGTTAGTGCTAATAGAGTCAAGTTAACCTTGGGAGGAATGAGTGAAGCTCAAAAGATTCTATACAATGCCGAGAAGAAAGTGTATGCCTTGTTGACTCAGTCGATACCAAAGGACATTTTTCATCAGTTCTCTAAGAACAAGCAGGCTAAGAAGTTTTAGGATGCATTGGAGAATAGATACGAAGGAAATGCAACGTTAAAGGCACTAAAGGCTAAGGCTCTCAAGAAGGAGTTTGATAATTTCTCTTCAATAAGGAATGAGAGCTTAGATGATGTTATTGACAGATTCTATCATCTCACGAGTGAGCTGCACACTCATGGCGTAACCACATCTATGGAAGACAAAGTTTCAAGCTTTGCTGATGGTTTGATTGAGAAATGGGATTCATTTGTGTCGAATCTAAGACAGAACGACATTCTTGTGACACTAGACATAAATGACTTCATCTTGAAGCTAAGAGAGGAAGAACTAAGAATGAAGTTCAAGTCAAAGAAAGGATCCTATGTTCAGAATCCTTCACTCTACAACTCGGTTTCATCTCCAGCTATTTCAGGAGCACCATTACAAACAACATTCGTGTCTAGTTCATCTGCTTCTTCCCGAACCATTGCTTCAGGACCAGAAACGCCAGGGTCATCAGCGACCCACTACATAGTGCCTGAAGCCAACACTACAAAGTTGAATGTTGATACATATGTACCTAGATGTGGATCTTAATGTAATATGTCATGAATGTCTTACACCTATGTAATGCTTGGGTGATTAATGAAATGAGAATGTTTGGTTGTGATTTATAATGTTTAATATTTCATTAATGAGTTGTGTATATTGACTTGATTATATAGGTTTGTGATTGAATTGATACATATAATGTTATAATAATGAATGCATTTAAACTTGGTTAAGTTAAGTTCACATGCGTCCGACTGGATCATGCGCCCCAACAGTGGTCATGCGTCCGAATGGCCATGCAACTGAGTGTCTATGCACCTAAACAGTCCATACGCATGAACAACTTCATGCGACTGACTCAGTCGCTAATGGTTCAGTCGCACGAATGAGCAACCCTAACCTATAAGTTCCACCTAATTCGTGGAAAAACGTAAGAATTGATATTACTTCGACTCCAGACGTACCCTAGCCGTCCAGAAACCTCCAAGAACCTGTTCCAAGTTCATAGATCGCACTAGATCGATTCTATATCGTTCTTAACGTTTAGATTCAATTGATAATTGATCCGACGTGCGTTCTCACCGATTGGATAGCCAATCAAATAGGATTCCGGAATATTTGAGTTGGTAATGTATGATTCAATCGTTTTTTATACAAAAATTGTGTTTTTTCGCTAAAAACGCAATCTTTTCGTGTCAAACGGTGTCTTGGACGTCTCCTGCTCATAAAGTTTTGGTTTTTCCGGCATACGGCGATTAGGATTGGTGAAAATTCGGGTTTTTACGACCAAAACACCTTAAAACTAGAAATTTTTGAAATCCAGCAGCTTCAGTCGCACGATTCACTTAATCGCGCGACTGGACACATTCGCATCCCTCAGACGTACGATTGGACTCATTCGTACCTTCATTCGTATGACTGAGCAGACTGTTCGCATTGTTCAATCGTATTAGTTCATTCGCACGACTGGACCAACCGCATTAGTTCAGCCGCACGATTGAACCAGTCGCATTGTTCAATCGCACGAATAGCCCAATCGCACAGCTCCATTCGCACTAGTAAAACAGTTTGTTTAAGAGACTAAAGTTAATCACAATAGAGGACCAGTATTCAGCGTTTACAGCAGGGAAGGACTCACGTACTAAGAACTTACAGCTACTGAGAGTGAAGTAGGGAATCACAATAAACCCTCTAAGCTAATAACATTAGATGAATTCCCATACTGGAAGCAACGTTTTGAGATCTACTTAAATGGAGTAGATCCCAATATGTGGGAAGCCATTGAGACGGGGTACAGTATGCCAGTAGGTGCTGATGGAGTTAAACTTACATTAGGTGGCATGACTGATGCACAGAAAGTCAAATATAATGCTGAAAAGAGAGTGTATGCGTTGCTTACTCATTCAATTCCTAAGGATATTTTCCATCAATTCTCTGAGAACAAGCAAGCAAAGAAGTTATGGGATGAGCTGGAGAAAAGGTATGACGGGAATGCGTCATTGAAGGCTATAAAAGCTAAAGAGTTGAAGAAAGAGTTTGACAACTTCTCATCGATGGGTAATGAGAGTTTGGATGATGTCATCGATAGATTCTACCACTTGATGAGCGAGCTGCACACGCATGGTGTCACAACGACCATGGAAGAAAATATCGAATTTCGCAGACGGGTTTGCCAGAAAATGGGCTTCTTTTGTCTTAAATCTCAGACAGAATGGAATGCTAGCGAAGTTGGACATAAATGATTTCATTCTAAAGTTGCGAGAAGAAGCTCTAAGGATGAAGTACAAAGCTCAAAAGTCTTCGTATACTCAGAATCCAGCTCTGTACAATACGACTCAACAAGTCAAGACGTCTGGAGCACCACTTCAGACAGCCTTTGTGTCAAGCTCATCTGGTCCTTCATAAGCCTCTTCTTCAGGGTCAGAAACGTCAGGGTCTTCTAGTACCCAATACATTGCATCTGAAGCAAATGCTACAAGACTGAAGACCGAGAATCTCGAAAATGTGATGGTAGAAGTAGCAAGAGAGCACATGGATCTCTTAGCAGCAGTAGTCCACTCCTATGATGGACTTGTTGCTGGGAAAATTGGAAACTGCCATCTGGCAGACGAGGACTATGAGCAGGTAGATGAGACAGAGCTGGAGAGGATGGATATAATGTGGGCCTTAACAAGTGCTGTCCGGAGAGCTAAGAAGTTTGTGAAGAAGACCGGACAAAACTTGGTTGCTACTAAGGACACTACTTTTGGTTTTGACAAGAGCAAGGTGACCTGTTTCAACTATGGAGAAAAGGGGCACTTCAAATGAGAGTGTGTGAAGCCCAAGAAAACTGGAAACGGGAATCCATTCTCGTCCTTCACTCGTCAAGATAAGCCAACTAATAGTCCTACTTCATCAAGCAAGGATCCAAAAGCCTTGACTGCTCATGATGATGAGGGACAGGACTGGAGTTTTCGGTTTGTCTCTCCGGGAGAATCCGATATTGCTAGTGTGGAAGACTTAGATGATGATTCCGCGATGAAGGAGATATTGCAGTGTAACTCGCGATGTCAAACATTGAAGAGACTACAACTAAGGTCAACTACAAGCCTAAAGAAGGGACAACTACAACAAAGACAGAATCACCAGAACCAGAAACATCAGACGCTGCTTTGATGGCTGATTCATCAGAACCTCCTCAGGTAAGTACTACTGACCAACTTTTCAAAAATCATGCTTGTTCTGATTGTAATAAATTTAGGGAAAGCATAGATCTGAAATTTGCTAGGTTATTAGATCATAATGATAGCTTAGTAAAGGATTTGCAACTGTGCACTGAGGCAAACAAAGTTTTAAAACAAAATGAGCATAGTTACAAAGAAAAGATAAACCTTTTGAATAAATAGCTTAGGGAAACAGAAGAAGTAGCCTTTAACCAAGCAAATGACATTAGGTACTATCTTAACTCCCTAGAAGACACTAAGAAACAAAAAACAGTTTTAGAAGTAGAAGTCAATTCATTAAAGCAAAAACTGCACAGTTGGATAAGTTCATCTCATATTGTCCAACACTTAGTGAGAGAGCGTAACAATGGGGAGGGTTTGGGATATAAAGTGGTTCCACCACCACTTGAGACCTTGATGAACACTAAGAGTAAACCAATAAATAACAATCCAATCAAGGATCATGTGGTGTCTACTTCTCTTGTAAGTGATCCAGATACCTTATGTACTTCAAATGAATCTGGAACAAAACAAAAGGAGGCCACTTCAAAGGCAAAAGGTAAAATGCCTTCTGTTAATCTGGAAAAAGAGTTTGAAAAGGTTAATATAAGTCAGGGTCAAACAAAGTCAAATCTGAACCTAAAAAGACAATTAATGTTAACCTATCATGAGTTTCATGTCAAAGTCCAGATAACCAAAATGGAAAAGATGTTAAGAATGTTAAAACAATTAAGCTTGTTAAACAAGATAAAACATCAAAAGAAGTAGAGTCAAAACCCAAACATAACAATGTCGCTAGGGTGTCACACACGTCTCCACATAGACAGTTCAATCATAAAGTTGATAGCAGGTCATGCTACAACTATGGAGAGTGTGGACACATTGCTTCTTACTGTCCTTACTATCAGACACCTAGGAAGAAAGTTGAACTTCAGGAATCAAAACCTAGGTCTTCTAAGAGGAGCTCATTGACTCCACCTAGAAGAACTAGTGAACCCAAAGTTCAACCCATTAGCCAGTCGTCTGTTTATCACAAACAGGCCTTACACAAATCTGGCTTATGGAAAGAAAAGTCAGCCTTTGTGTCTGATAATGAGGACAAGAAGTCACCTGAGCTACCCTCACCTTCTAAGGTCAATGGGTTGAATTCATGATGTGTGATGCCTTGGGAAACCCAAGCCAGTAAAGGC
The DNA here is from genome assembly GCA_025215565.1 of Flaveria ramosissima. Classification (NCBI taxonomy): domain Eukaryota; kingdom Viridiplantae; phylum Streptophyta; class Magnoliopsida; order Asterales; family Asteraceae; genus Flaveria; species Flaveria ramosissima. The sequence continues at coordinate 33,348,571 of CM046037.1, read as the reverse complement.
TTGGGTTCCTAACCTGAACTAATGTTTTAAATTGAATGTGCAGGGTGTTCGCTACAGTGCTGAAACCAACACGTGGATTGTAGATAGCGGAGCATCCAGGCACATGACAGGGAACAGGGCACTCTTATCAAACGTCAAACAAATAAAAGGAGGGCATGTTTCCTTTGCTGGTAACAAAGGAGGTTATATCACAGCTCAAGGGGAAGTGGGAAATCAGAAAGTTAAGTTTGATAAAGTGAACTACGTCCAACAACTTCAAAACAACTTACTTTCTGTTTCCCAAATATGTGACAAAGGATTTAAGGTTGTATTCGACAACAAGAAGTGTTATGTCCTGAAAAAGGACTATGTGATTCCGGAGGACCAAGTTTTGATGACAGCTTCAAGATATAAAGATCTTTATGTTTTGGATCTCTCAACGGCTTCCACAACGGATCATGAAGTTCAGTGCTTCTTATCAAAAGCTACTGAGAAGGACTCCATTTCCTGGCATAGGAGAATGGGACACATTAATCAACAGAAGATGAATCACTTGATCCAGAATGATCTAGTGAGAGGAGTTAACGTCAAAAATTTCCAACTTCCGGATTTCTGTGTAGCATGCAAGAAAGGCAAACAGACGAAGAAGTCTCATAAGGAAAAGAAAGTTCATTCCATCGAGCTTCCTCTGGAACTTCTTCACATGGATCTGTTTGGTCCAGTCAGTACAAAAAGCATTGCAGGTGACTTGTACTGCTATGTGGTTACTGATGACTACTTAAGATTCTCTTGGGTAATGTTTCTGAAGTCCAAATCAAAAACATTTGAGTCTTTCAAGGAATTGGTAAATACACTGGAATCTCTCTACAAGCTGAAGGTAAGACAGGTACGCTCAGACAACGGGACCGAGTTCAAGAATCAGTGGATGGAGGCTTACTGCAAGGAAAAGGGAATTGTGCACCAGTTCACTTCTGCCTACACGCCTCAGATGAATGGCGTTGCTGAGAGAAAGAATCGCAGCTTGATAGAGACAGCACGGACAATGCTAGCAGACTCGAAACTGCCTATCCAATTCTGGAATGAGGTAGTGGCAAATGCGTGTAACACATTAAATCGAGTTCTGGTAGTCAAACGCTATGGCAAGACATGTTACGAGTTACTACAACGACGTAAACCTAATCTAGAGTATCTCGAACCATTTGGCGCACCGTGCACCCTACTCAAGAAGACTCAAGAAGGAAAATTCAGCGAAAAGGCTGAAGAAGGTATCTTCCTAGGATACAACATACCGAACAAGAGAGTTTACAACAACTCGACAGGTCTAGTAGAAGTGTGGTGTAATGTTGATGTTCAGATATACACTACATCACCTACTGGAAAAGGACCCGCTTTCTTTTTCGACTATGATGGATTCTTCAAGTCCTTCAACATACCTATCTCCACTTCTGACGAGGAGTTAGCAACCAGAATGATGTATGATGTCTTGAACTCACCATCACTAGATTCAGCATCATCTGGTTCACAAGGTGACTCATCTCACCACTCAGGGGGAGCACTTGAAGCAAGTGACTCCTCCTCAGAAGATGAAGCTGAGGAAAATGACCAGAACAATCAGGAGGGACAGGCTCAAATTCCTGCAAGTCCACAAGCATCTAACAGTGATGCCTCTTCGACTTCGGAACCTCAAACTTCTACTACCTCAGATAAAGAACCAAATGTTCATAATCTTGACTCTGAGGTAGTTGTTCCCACCACTCCAGGATCACGGTTAAATGTCTATCATCCCTTGGACAATGTCATTGGGGATGTCAGATCAGGAGTGCAGACCAGAAATCAGCTGTACTCAGGTGATTATGCCTCTGTAATGGAAAAAGGATACATTCACGACGGTGTTTATCGTTGTTTTGTCTTGCAGTTTGAGCCAAAATACGTCAATGAAGCACTGAATGATGAGGCATGGGTGAGTGCCATGCAAGAAGAACTTCTTCAGTTCAAGAAGTTAGGCGTGTGGACTCTGGTGGATAGACCTAAAGGTGCTAAGGTCATTGGCTCCAAATGGGTTTTGAAATGAAAGAAGGATGACCAAGGCGTCATTATAGGAACAAGGCTCGACTTGTAGTTCAAGGATTTTGACAAGTTGAGGGAATAGATTACAATGAAGTGTTTGCACCCGTGGCAAGAATGGAAGCCATCCGCATCTTCCTTGCCTATGCATCGTATATGAAGATTAAAGTTTATCAATTGGATGTGAAGAGTGCATTCCTTCATGGTGAAATCCGAGAGACAATGTACGTCAGTCAACCCGAGGGATTTGAAGATCCATATCATCGGGACAGAGTTTACAAACTCGACAAGGCTTTATACGGGCTTCATCAAGCTCCAAGAGCCTGGTATGAGAAACTCTCAACTCACTTTGTGAAACATGGATTTCGCAGAGGTGTTATTGATTGCACACTGTTTATCAAAGAGAAAGATGGTGATTTGCTGCTTGTTCAAATCTATGTTGATGATATCATCTTCGGATCAAAGAATGAAGAGTTATGTAAAGAGTTTGAAGCAGTAATGAAGGCTGAATTTAAGATGAGTGCCATGGGAGAGATGAAATTCTTTCTCGGGTTACAGGTGGATTAGACACCAAAGAAATTTTCCTACATCAGACAAAGTATGTAGGAGACATTCTCAGTCGATTTGACATGGAGAATGCTTCTGCAGCTGGGACTCCACTTGCTACAAACCATGATATAGCACCTGATGAAAATGGTGCTCTGGTCGATGCAACCATGTACCGAGGAATGATTGGATCTCTCATGTACCTCACTGCCTCACGCCCTGACATCATGTATGCTACATGTCTATGTTCAAGATATCAGGCTAAGCCAAAGGTTAACCATCTGATAGGGGTCAAAAGGATATTTCGGTATTTGAAGGGTACTCCAACACTTGGGTTGTGGTATCCTCATGATGATGATTTTGAGCTCACGGCGTATAGTGACTCGGATTACGGTGGCTGCAAGATGAATTACAAGTCTACATCAGCAGGGTGTCAATTCTTTGGGAGGAAATTAGTGACATGGCAGTGTAAGAAGCAGACCTCGGTTGCATTGTCAACCTGTGAAGCCGAATATGTTGCTGCTGCAAGTTGCTGTTCACAAATCATTTGGATTCAACAGCAAATGCGGGACTACGGTTTAAATTTCTCTTCTACTCCTATTTTTGTTGATAATTCTGCTGCAATTGCAGTAACTAAAAATCCGGTACAACATCCTAAGACCAAACACATCGGCATAAAATATCATTTTATACGTGACTGCTTTGAAAAGAATTTAATCGATGTGGTAAAAATAAATACTGATTTCCAACGCGCTGACCTCTATACAAAGGCTTTTGACAAACCACGTTTTCTATATTTGTTAGAGGTCAACGGTGTTAAAAAAAGTGATATAATTCCAGATGATGACCATGTGTAGTCCGATGCATTTAGTCTAATTTTTTTTTCTTTTAATTTCCTTTATTATTCTATTTTCTGTTTAAATTAAATACATGCTATTTAGATGTCTATTAAAATCCTAAAAAACGTAAATCGGTTACGATTTTAGAATTTTAGGGGGAGAATAGGTCAGCCAGTAACATTAAAAAAAACAAGGGAGAATGAGAGGCCAGCTGATAGAAAGTAAATCGTATCTGTGATACCGATTCAAATACTTTGGAAAATGATAGTATACAGGAACAAATCAAGTGGGACTTTAAAAGTTTAAATTAGATAAGATGCCAAATTCAAAGTGTAAGTTGTATAGTCTAAGCAATATAAAAGGAAAAATGATAGCAAAACTAGTTACTACTAAGGTAACACAACGTAAGTAGACCTAGAGGTTGCTAGACCACATATGATATGTCGGTAGATTCAACACAATAGATGATTAGACCTGGTTGGTGATCTCAAGATGAAACTAAGTTGTTCAACTAACTGTGGGTTCCCATCTTATCACTGGTTAACATAATCAACAATATTCCAATAAAGGGGTGACGAGCAAATAAACGCCACAAATGTGAGCAGACGACCATAAATAGAGCAAAGCACGAAAAAAATGAAAAGCAAACACTATCAAGCTAATAACTTATGTTGTTGGTGCGTTATATGCAAAAGAAAAATAAAGATGCTCTAACAAGAAGATAGGTTGTGTGCCTCTCTGCTGTGCGATGGCACTGACCTGAGGATAAGCATAACCTAGATATTCTAAAATTCTTTGTTGTTTGCCGCCTCTGTGCTGTGCGATGGCACTGACCTGAGGCTTGGCTTCTCTTTGAAAGCTCCAAGAATAGTTTCTTCTTGTCAAAATACCCGTAGACCGCTCAAAAATCTCCTGAGGAATGTTGATTACCACATAAGCGTGGGATCCACAAATGTTGGTTGAAATAATTAAACCTTAAACTATCACCAATCTGTGTCAAAAGTCTGTGTATGGATTTAAGAGGACCAGTATACTGACAAGCATTGTGGCTACAATTCTTGAAAGTCCAAATCAATGTGGGGATCTAATAGTACCAGTATGATTTCCTAAACTTGCTAACGACTTTAGATGAAAAACAAGAATTGAGCATCAAAAGGTGTTGATAAAATTTCCCAAATGATTTGACTTACCTGTATGATTCCAAATTGAATTGGTCCAGTTATGGTCAAAATAAATTGAAGCTGCCTATTCCGGAACCGAATCCATTAGATTTCTATCTTAGGATTTACACCTCACACAAAAAAATCAAAGACAAGTTTAGTTTTGTACTTCAGTTTAAGTCTTTTAGTTTATTTAAATTTAGTCAATTCAGTTTGTTTAATATCGGACTACATCATGGAATTCAGTAAGGGAGTAAATCACTAAAAAGGGTCATGTCTGAGGTGACCACATGTGTTTTCAAAAGGTAAATGGGTCACGTCTGAGGTGACAAAGTGTTTTAAAGGATCACGTCTGAGGTGATCAAAAGTCTTTCAAGTTAAAATGATCCTGTCTGAGATGATCAAATGTTTATAATGTTAATTCAACAGTTTAAAAGGGTTTAAATGTCAAATGGTCATAAAGGCAGAAAATTTCATAAGTATGACCCATTCGCACGACTGGACCATGAGTATGGACCAACCATACGAATGGACCATACTCATGCCTCTTATAGCCGAATGGACATGAGTATGGACCATTCAACAGAATGGCTTATACGAATGAGCCATTCGGCCGATTGAGAGTGAGCGAATGAACAAGTCGCACGACTGAACTCTAGTCGGACGACTGAAGGTGAGCGACTGATCCAATCGCACGACTCAGGTCCATTCGCACGAATGAAATGAGCGAATGAGTCCAGTTGTACGATTGAATTCAGGTTTAGTATAAATAGAGGGGGAGTCGGTCGCAGAGACTCATCACTCCCAAATCAGCCCTAACTCGCACGACTTAGTGTTACTCTGCCAAAATTTTCAGTTGATAATTATAAATCATCGATTGTTGTGTACTGACTATCTGCACTGATTATACAGGTATATTGTGGTGCAAATCCATCACTAGTTCACTCAATTTGAGTCCAAATCTGGAGAGTCGGACCTATCAAAGAACCGAAACATGTTTGGACAAATAACCTAACAAAACTAAGTAAAATAATGAAATCAAAGTCGTTAGGTGCTAAATTAAATGATTGCGAGTCTAATGAACCAGAACACGATGTCTAATCTTAAAAATTGGTAAAAAATTGAATTTGAATTGAACAGACAGAAGATCATGCGAATGGACAGGTTGATGAACTTCAGTCGCATGACTGAGGTGTGCGAACAGCTAAACCGCATGACTGAACCATGCGTATGAGTTCAGGCGCACGACTGGTGTAAACGCATTAGTTTGCATACGTATGAGCCTAGTCACATACTCAGTCGTACGTATGAGGTCATTCGCACGACTGGATCTCAGTCGCACTGCTCATTCGCACGACTTGATCTCAGTCGCACAGTCTCATTTGCATGACAGAAAAGAATGTTTTCAATTCCAAGTGATTCAAGATACTATTAGTCATCGGATACTAATGTTTATATTCATTGTGTAAGAGATGGCAAGCCGGTGGACTATGAGCACTAAGCACAACATTTTTGCTCATCTGGATCTGACATCCAGAAATGCTTCAGACTTTTCTGGCATTCTCTCATTTCTGAGGAGATCGAGGATATCTCATGCTATATCTACTCCGTGTACACCGTATCGCTCCATTCAGCAGGCCTTCTGGGAAGGCGCAGTTGTTGATAGATTTTCAGAGCCTCATCGCATCAAGAGTACTATTTTTGGAGAGGCCATTGAGATCACTGAGGACGATCTCAGGACGGTGTTGCAGTTTGCGGACGATGCTGACTGTCCCACTAGACTACACCCCCTTACTGTCCGAGGATGTTTCTTGCGAGCTAAGTACTCTGGGGACATCAACGCAGGGGTGCTTAACAAGAGCAACCTGTGCCCCCAGTTCAAGTACCTCACACATGTGCTGCTGAAGTGTATAGCTTCTCGGAAGGGAGGATTTGATGAGCTGTCAGATCAGATCCAAAACGCATATGCAGCGTTGGTGCTGAACCATCCGTTCAGCTTCTCCAGGATGATCTTCACCTACTTGGTGGAGAACATTGAGGGGAAAGGGAAGGAGGGCTTCTGCATGTACCCTCGATTCATGCAGATGATTATTGACCAGAAGCTCCCTTCCTTGCCAAAGGAGAAGGAGGACGTGGTGGTACTTGAGGTGATGGATGATACCACCTTGGGTAGGATGAAGGTCTATAGGGGAAAGCAGGTGAAACCCCCTGTGAGACGAGTGTTTGAACATTTGAGTAGAGTTGACTATGTGGCGCCAGCGAAGAGGAAGTGGCGTCACGATGATAGTGACTCAAACTCTGAGCCGATTGTGCTCCCTTCTGATGACTCGGACGACGATGACAGTAATGATGGTGGTGATATTGGTCCCACCCAGTCTAGGGCCACTCCTTCAGAAGTTATATCACCATCATCCACCCGTGGAGGAGTAGAGATAGCGGGATTTCATCAGGATTTTCAAGTTGATGAAGATGACGAGTCGGATGAGGAGCCGTTGACTCGAACGGTGGGCAGCAAGGTGGTTGCCACCGAGAGAGGGATTAGGGCGGTAGGTGGACGCCAGGGTGAATCTGGGGAGGCTGTTACTGATCCATCTTACACCCCAGACCAGCCCAGCAGCCAAGGGGGAGCATCCTCCTCGAAGGAAACAAGGAAAAAGAGGATGGCTCAGCCTCATGGAATGAAGAGTAAGAGAAGGAGATTTACCTTGATCACCACCACAGCCACCACTACAGCCACCACCACAGCTACCACCACCACTACCACACCCTCTACCACTGTCACCACACCACCCACCAACACATATATCCCATCTACCACCATATCTACAACACCCACTCCACCACCACTATCATCTATACCAACCCCAATCTTCACCACTGCCACCACCACCACTACTAGCCACCAAGCCGGCCCATCATCACATCCCTCCCATACATCTGGATCACCTCTACCTCCCAGTGGGGTAGAGGAACAGCTCTCAGCACTAAACCGTATGGTGCTGAGGCTGTTGGCAGCCGATGACGAGAAGACAACTCATATTCGTCAGTTGGTAGATCTTACAGCTGCACAATCACAGCAGATTTCTCAGCAGGCTTAGCTAATTGAGCAGCAGGCACAGCAGATGGCAGCTCAGGGCCAAGAGATTGCACAACTCCAGGAGCATAAAGTTCTATCAGCAAAGAAGATAGAGGAGTTGGAGGATGCCAAAAAGACTATCATGCTCAAGCTCAAAGGAACTAAGGATGAGCCTCTAAAGATAAAAGAAAGGGATGGTGATGACGATGGTGATGACGATGATGATGAGGATGTGGATAAGGATGAGGATGAAGATGACGATAGTGATGATGATGAGGTAAATGATGAAGAAAAGACAGAGGAAAGGCAGAATGATGATGATGATGAAGAAGGAGATGCAGCTGCATTTGCCTCAGCTCAGGGTCAAGAGAGACGTTCAAAGAGAAATCAAGACCAACGAGCCTCGTCTTCTGCCTCACCTACTAATGAGCCAGCAATTCAGGACAAAAGTAATGATTAGACGTTTATACATTTGATAGCTTTTGTACTTGAATCATGTATTAAACTTTTGTACTTAATGTTTATATATATATTTAATGAGTTTCTGTTCTGATTATTAACTAATGATTGATGTGTTACATGTCTAAATCAAGCAGATCCAAACTTTCAAAGGGACGAATACAATGTTGCTCCCCTTCAGCAGGTCAAGACACAACTAACTGTGATTCTTGATCTGCAAGGGATTGTCAGGAGATCAGTGAGTTACACCTCTGAAGAGGGGGAAATAATTCATGATCTTACAAATGAGCAACTAGCTGAAATGTTCAAGCTGAATCCTAATGAGATTATCAAGGATGCTCCAACCTTTGAATCAACCAGTGACGACGAGCTGAACGACATTGATGAGATAGAGATCGAGGATGTCACTGCAGAGCATTATCAAGAGTATGCTGACCAGGAGGGAAATGTGGTTCCCAACCTGGGTGATTCGCTGGTTAGTGAAACGTTTGAGATACTGGATAAGATGGACCAAGAGTCCGAGAAGAGTGAGGAACAAGCCCAAGCCTCAGACGCCGATGTTAACATCCGAAAGGCAGAATGGGCTGCATGTTTTGAGGAGATCCGAGCCCAACACGCTGCTCCTAAACCGAATGTCTACACCAAGCTCTACAAAGTGAAGAAACATCACAAGGTGTCAGGCAAGATTATCGCGTGGGCACATTTTGAGGATCTAAACGTATACGCGATAAAGTGAGAGAAGGGAATTGAGTACTTTAGATTCCCACATGATCTAAAGACTCTACCTGGTTTTGAGCTCAACCAGCTGGCCAGACTAAAGCTGCTATATGCTGACCCGAGAAAGATGTCAGGCTGGTTTGAGGCTGCATTAAAGAAAGAGTACCATACCAGATGGGTCAACATCAAACCTCAACAACCTACGATGTATATCCGAAGGTCTAAGGTTGATTCCATAACTGGAAAGCCTAGAATAGTGCTGAAGTGGAGTCCTTCGCGCACCATGTCCAAGATCCCACTACGGGAAATGCCACAGGACTTCACTCCACACTTCAAATGGTGGTACTATGATTGGAGGATAGGAGAGGCAGTCATAGTCTTAAACAAAGAAGGAAAAATGGATACTATCAGGGTATTTGACCCAACATGGCTCACTAACTTGTCTGCAAATGATGTCTACACATTATACAAGTGGCCACTATTCTATGACTCTCAAGATATTGTACAAACTCTACAGTTTCAGAACGTTATAAGACTCTGCTTTGCATTTGAGATACACGCAGGAGTCACAAAAGAAGAGAAGTACAAAAAGTATGAGGAGGTAATGAAGAAGAAAGACATTAGATAGATCTAGGTCCAAGGGGGAGTTTGTTGATACATATGTACCTAGATGTGGATCTTAATGTAATATGTCATGAATGTCTTACACCTATGTAATGCTTGGGTGATTAATGAAATGAGAATGTTTGGTTGTGATTTATAATGTTTAATATTTCATTAATGAGTTGTGTATATTGACTTGATTATATAGGTTTGTGATTGTTTGAATTGATACACATAATGTTATAATAATGAATGCATTGAAACTTGGTTAAGTGAAGTTCACATGCGTCGGACTGGATCATGCGCCCCAACAGTGGTCATGCGTCCGAATGGCCATGCGACTGAGTGTCTATGCACCTAACCCGTCCATACGCCTGAACAACTTCATGTTACTGACTCAGTCGCACGACTGAACACTCAGTCGTGTGAATGGATCAACCGCATGGCTCAATCGCACGAATTAATCATGCTAATGGTTCAGTCGCACGAATGAGCAAGCCTAACCTATAAATACCACCTAATTCGTGGATAAACGTAAGAATTGATATTACTTCGACTCCAGACGTACCCTAGCCTTCCAGAAACCTCAAAGAACCTGTTCCAAGTTCACAGATCACACTAGATCGAATCTATATCGTTCTTAACGTTTAGATTCAATTGATAATTGATTCGACGTGCGTTCTCACTGATTGGATAGCCAATCAAATAGGATTCCGCACTATTTGAGTTGGTATACACGTAAATCAGTTAGTATTTCGTGCAATACACGATCCTAACATTGAAGAGCGAGAATCTCGGTAATATCACAGTGGAAGTTGCAAAGGAGCACATGGATCTTCTAGCAGCTGTTGTCCAATCCTATGATGGTTTAGTCGCCGGGAAGATTGAAAATTGTCATCTTGCAGATGAAGATTACGAGAAAGTTGATGAGAAGAGCTTAAAAGTTTGTCAAGAAAACGGGACAGAACCTAGTAGCAACTAAGGATATGACGTTTGCTTTTGACAAAACCAAAGTTACATGCTTCAACCATGGTGAAAAGAGGCAATTTAAACCTGAATGTGTAAAGCCTAAGAAAACTGGAAATGGAAACCCATTTCCCACATTCAACCGTCAAGACAAGGGCGTGATTGGAACTGCTTCTTCAAGCAAAGAAACAAAGGCTCTAACTGCTCACGGTGATGAAGGACAAGACTGGTTCTTCCATTTTGTTTCTCCTGAAGAATCAAATATTGCTTTTTGTAAGGATTCCTGAAGTCTGATGCAACCCAAAACAGCCTAAGTGTCTCAACAACATGCACTAAGTACTGAAGTGAAGAATGCTTCGGAAGTTTTACACAAAGCATTAGAAAATACTCTAAGTGTAAAATCTTCCGAAGCCAAGACCAATATCTTCCGAAGCCAAACATGAAGTCTTCCGAAGCTTCAGAGACAAAGTCTTCAGAAGCCTCATCCTATGAAGACAGATTTCTTCCGAAGACTTTTAGTACACATGCTTTATCTGATGTACTGTTCCATAAAGCACCTTTTCCGCTGCATCTCTGTAAAGTCACCAACTTACATGAGTTGGTGAAAAGGGCCTTGCTTTTGGTAACTGTACATTGAGGTCTTGAGTATTCAACTTTCCACTTTATGTACTTTATCCTTTTTGTATTGTATAAGGATGTGAGCTATGGCATGTCATAGTCACAAGGTCAAAAGGCAGATATGCCTTTTGATCCTACAATTGATTTTGTTAGTGTCTAGTCAATTGTATCCAGCTGGCTTTCAAAGTATAGCCGGCTGTAGGTTGTAGTATAAGTATTTCAAGTTCTTGTATCTTTTCTTTATGCTTTGTAACACTTGTAAAAGAACTTGAGAAAGCAATATACTGCCTCCTTGAAACCCATACTCTCTTGTTCTGTCTCTTGCTTTACTTGTGTTCTTTGTATCACTTTGGTTACCCAGTTCACTGTTTGATTAGAGCTTAGTTATTCTCCTCATTGTGTTGTTGTGTTGTAATTGTGCTTAAGCCCTTAAACGGTCCTGCACTTTTGTCAAAGCAGTAGATGATGGTTCTGCTAGTGAAGGTGAGAGTGCAGCTGAGCAAGCGATGTCAGATACCGAAGAAGCTGCGAACGTGGTAAATCACTTGGTTGAGGAAGAGCTCAGAGCAACAAGTTCAGAATCTCCAGCCTCTTAAGAGTCCAAATCTGCTTTGATGGATGATTCAACCGCTTCCTCACAGGTAAGTTCTAAAGATAAATTGTTTGAAAAACATGCTTGTAATGAATGTGACAAATTTAGAGAAAGCATTGATTTGAAATTTTCTAGGTTATTAGAACACAATGATAACTTAGTAAATGATTTACAAATATGCACTGAAGCTAATCGTATATTAAAACAAAATGAGTGCAGTTTTAAAGAGAAGATAGAACTTTTGGGGAAACAACTAAGGGAAACCGAGGTTGTTGCCTTAAATCAATCAAATGATATAAAGTTCTATTTAAATTTTTTAGAAAAAAACCAAAAAGGAAAAAGCAGTTTTGGAAGTCGAGGTTAATTCTTTAAAACAAAACCTGTATAGTTGGGCTAGTTCTTCTCACATAGTTCAAAACTTAGTGAAAGAACGATATAATGGTGAAGGTTTGGGTTACAAAGTAGTCCCACCACCACATGAAATCCTTTTGAACTCAAAATGTAGACCTATCAATAACAACCCAGTAAAGGATCATGTGGTGTCCACTCCTCTGGTTAGTGATCCTGATTCTACAAGTAAACTTGTGAACTCTATCACTAAGCAGAAGGAACCTACTTTAAAATCAAAAGAAAGATGCCTGTTGAGAATTTGGATGATAAAAATTAAAAGGGTTAATGTAAGGTCAGGGTCACAAACGTCTACTTTGGAACCCAAATTGACTAAATCAGTTAATTATTAAAGTCCAAATAAAATGAAAGTTAAAGATGTTCAAAATGTCAAAACAATTAATTTTGTTAAAGAAGCTGAAACATCTAAAAGAAAAGTGATAAAACCCAACCAGACAAAGGTCACACCTATACCAAATTCAAACCCACATAAATATTTTCCTCAATCTGTAGAAGGGAGATCTTGCTACAATTGTGGAAAACAAGGACATATTTCTCCTAATTGTCCTTATTATTAGTCACCCAAAAAAGAAAATTCAACTTTTTGATGAAAAACCAAGTTTTTCTAAATCGAGATCTAATACTCCACCTAAGAGTTTTAGTGAACCTAAAGTTCAAACAATAAGCCAGTCGTCTGTTTATCACAAACAGGCCTTACACAAAACTGACTTATGGAAAGAAAAATCAAGTATAATGTCTGGTAGTGAGGAGATTAAGAAGAAAGATATGCCCTCATCCTCTAAAGGACAATGGGTTGAGTTTATGATGTGTGATTCCTCCGGGTCACCGAATCCAGTTAAGGCTTGGGTCCCAAACCTGAACTAATCATTTCCTTTGTATGTGCAGGGTGTCTGCTACAGCGCTATCACTAATACCTGGATTATTGATAGTGGGGCGTCCAGGCACATGACAGGAAATTCGTCTCTCCTTTTCAACGTCAGACAAATTAAAGGGGGACATGTTTCATTTGCTGGGAATAAAGGAGGTTACATCACAGCTCAAGGAGAAGTGGGAAACGAGAAAGTGAAGTTTGACAAGATCAACTATGTTCAACAACTACAGAACAACTTACTGTCAGTCTCCTAGATTCTTGATAAAGGATTTAAAGTTGTATTTGACAACAAGAAGTGTTACATGTTGAACAAGGACTATGTGATTGAGGAGGATAAAGTTCTTATGTCAGCTTCAAGATATAACGACTTGTATGTCTTGGATCTATCAAAAGCCTCCACAACTGATCACACCGTTCAATGGTTCTTGTCAAAGCAACTGAGAGGGATTCAATCTCATGGCATAGGAGAATGGGACACATTAATCCAAGGAAGATGAATCATTTAGTTCAAAATGATTTAGTGAATGGAGTAACTGTCAAGAACTTCAAACTTCCGGATTTTTGTGTAGCATGTAAGAAAGGGAAACAAACCAAGAAGTCTCATAAGTCAAACAAAGTTCATTCAATTGATCTTCCTCTTGAACTTCTACACATGGATTTGTTTGGCCCTATCAGTACAAAGAGCATTGCTGGAGATCTGTATTGCTTTGTAGTAACAGATGATTACTCAAGATTCTCTTGGGTGATGTTTCTAAAAGCCAAATCAGAAACTTTTGAATCATTCAAACATCTAGTTACTACTTTGGAATCACTCTACAAGCTGATAGTAAGGCAGATTCAATCAGACAACGGAACAGAGTTCAAGAATCAGTGGATGGAGGCATACTGCAGAGAGAGAGAGGAATCGTTCATCAATTTACATCTACCTACACTCCGCAGATGAATGGCGTTGCTGAAAGGAAAAATCAAAGCTTGATAGAGACTGCTAGAACAATGCTAGCCGACTCGAAACTGCCTATTCAATTCTGGAATGAGGCAGTGGCTAATGCGTGTTACATGCTCAATCGAGTCTTAGTGGTCAAACAACATGGGAAAACATGTTATGAGCTACTCCAGCGACGTAAACCCAACTTGGAGTATCAAGAACCGTTTGGCGCACCGTGCATGTTGTTGAAGAAAACTCAGACTGGGAAGTTTAGTGTGAAGGCAGAAGAAGGTATTTATCTCGGATACAGCATACCAGACAAGAGAGTTTATAACAACTCAACGGGTCAGGTAGAAGTGTGGTGCAATGTTGATGTTCAAAGATACACCCACCCCTGCTGGAAAAGGACCCTCCTTCTTCTTCGACTATGATGGATTTTTTAAATCCTTCAAACTACCGCCTTCTCCCACTGATGATGAGCTTTCTGCTAGGATGATGTACGATGTTCTGAACACTCCACTACCTGACTCAACATCCACGACTCCATTAGATGATACTTCTAGCCCTTCAGGGGAGAGCTTGAAGTAAGTGATTCTTCTTCTGATGATGAAGCAGTTGAGACTGCAAATGTGGACCAGGAGGAACAGGTTCCCGCCCATGAAAGTACACAAGCATCACATCCTGCTGCCTCTGACACTTCGGAACCTCATACTCCAACAACTTCAGATACTGAACCTGGGTTTCATAATCTGGATAATGAGGTAGTCGTTTCCACCATTCCTGGATCCCGAATTAATGTTTATCATTCTTTGGACAATGTCATTGGAGATGTTCGATCAGGAGTACAAACAAGAAATCGGCTATACTCGGCTGATAATGCCTCAGTCATGGAAAAATGATATATTCACGATGGTGCATATCGATGTTTTGTGTCTCAATTTGAGCTAAAATATGTGAGTGAAGCCCTAAATGATGAGGCATGGGTCAGTGCAATGCAAGAAGAACTCCTACAGTTCAAGAAGTTAGGAGTATGGACCCTTGTGGACAGACCAAAAGGTGCTAAGGTGATTGGCACAAAATGGGTCTTGAAGTGTAAGAAAGATGACCAAGGAGTCATAATAAGAAACAAGGCTAGGCTTGTGGTTCAAGGGTTCAGACAAGTCGAAGGCATTGACTACAATGAAGTGTTTGCACCTGTGGCTCGGATGGAAGCAATCCGTATCTTTCTAGCCTATGCATCCTACATGAAGATTAAAGTCTATCAACTAGATGTAAAAAGTGCATTCCTTCATGGTGAAATCCGTGAGACAGTCTACGTCAGTCAACCCAAAGGATTCGAGGATCCTTATCATCGGGATAGAGTTTACAAACTGGATAAGGCTCTCTTCGGGCTCCATCTAGCCCCTTGAGCCCGGTATGAGAAACTCTCAACTCATCTAGTGAAACATGGTTTTCGCAGAAGAGTTATTGACTGTATGTTATTCATCAAAGAAAAAGATGGTGATTTACTGCTGGTACAGATATATGTTGACGACATAATCTTCGCTTCCAAGAATGAAGAATTATGTAAAGAATTTGAATTTGTAATGAAAGCAGAGTTTGAGATGAGTGCTATGGGGGATATGAAGTTCTTTCTTGGCATACAGGTGGATAAGACACACAAAGGAATCTTCCTGCATCAGACCGAATATGTAGGTGATATCCTCAGTCGGTTCGACATGGAGAATGCTTCAGTTACTGGAACTCCACTTGCCACTAACCATGATGTGGCACCCGACGAAAATGGTGATCTGGTTGATGCTACAATGTACAGAGGAATGATCGGATCCCTAATGTACCTCACCGCATCTCGTCCTGATATTATGTACGCAACGTGTCTTTGTTCCAGATATCAGGCAAAACCAAAAGTGAATCATCTCATCGGAGTTAAACGGATTTTTTGTTATCTGAAGGGTACTCCAACACTCGGGTTGTGGTATCCTCATAATGATGACTTTGAGCTTACAGCGTATAGTGACTCGGACTATAGTGGTTGCAAGATGAATTACAAGTCAACATTTGCGGGATGTCAGTTCTTTGGTAGACGGTTACTCACCTGGCAGTGTAAGAAGCAGACATCATTTGCTCTGTCAACTTGTGAAGCTGAATATGTTGCTGCTGTAAGTTGCTGTTCTCAAATCATTTGGATTCAACAGCAAATGCGCGACTACGGTTTGTAATTTTCTAACACCCCTATTTTTGTTGATAATTCTGCTGCTATTGTTGTCACCAAAAATCCGGTCCAACATCCTAAAACTAAACATATCGGTATTAAATATCACTTTATACGTGACTATTTTGAAAAGCAATTAATCGATGTTGTTAAAATCAATACGGATTTTCAATGCGCCGACCTCTACACAAAAGCATTTGATAAATCGCGGTTCTTATATCTTTTAGAGGTTAATGGCGTGAAAAAGAAAAGTTATGTGATTCTAGAAGAAGAAAATGCATAGTCCGACATGTTTTTAGTTTCTTTTTTTCTTTTATTTATTTTATTTTCCTGTATATTAAAATCCAAAAACACAAAAAGATTTTCGGTTTTAGAATTTTAGGGGAAGAATAAATCAGTTTAGTATTTAATTCGTGTAGTATTTAATTACTTAAAAAACAAGGGAGGAGAGCAGCTTAGCCAAAAGAAATGAAATCAAATCTGTGATTCTGATTCAACGCTTATGGAACATGATAGTACACAGGGAACAAATTGTGTGGGACCTCAAAACCACTTAAATGATTAAGATGAAAAATTCAAAGTATAAGTATGAGAAGTCTAAGCAGAGTAAAAGGAAAAATGATAGTAAAACTAGTTTGCTACTGAGATAACATAGAGAAAGTAGACCTAGAGATTGCTAGTCCATTGTATGATGTGTCGGTAGATTCAACACAATAGATGAGTAGACCTCATTGGTGATTTAAATTCAAACTAAATTGTTCAACTTGTTGTGGGTTCGCATCTTATCCCTGGTTAACACAATCAACGTATTTCCAATAAGGAGTGACGAGCAAAATAAACGCCACAAATATGTCCGGATGACCATAAAAATGAGCAAAGCACAAGAAAAAAATGTTAAGCGCGATCAAGCTAATGACTAATGTTGTTGGTGCGTTACGTGCAAAAAGAAAAAAATTGCTCTCACAAGAAGATAGATTGTGTGCCTCTTTGCTGTGCGATGGCACTGACCTGAGGATAAGCATAACCTAGATATTCTAGAATTCATTGTTGTTTGCGCCTCTCTGTTGTGCGATGGCACTGACCTGAGGCTTGGCGTCTCTTTGAAAGCTCTTAGAATAGTTTCTTCTTGTCAAATACCCGTAGACCGGTCAAAAATCTCCTGAGGAATGTTGATTATCATATAAGTGTGGGAACCACAAATACTTATTGAAATAATATAACCTAACTCATCACCAATGTGAGTCAAAAATCTGTGTATGGATTTAAGAGGACAAATATACTGACAATCATCGTGGCTGTAATTCTTGACAGTCAAAATCATTGTGTGCATCTTATAGCTCTAGTATGATTTCCTAAAATTGCTATTGACTCTCGTTTTAAACAAGAATCTAGCATCAAAATATTTTATTAAAATATCCCAAATGATTCTGATATACCTGTATGGTTCCATAATGAATCGTTCCAAAAATGATCAAATTAACTTGAAGTTGTGCTGTTCAAGAAGAAAAATCTGCTAGACGGTTTTCTAAAAGATTTCAATCCATCTCTAATAAAAAAACCAAAAAAATATATATGTCTTGTTTTTCCTTTAAATTTCAAATTGTTTTTCTATTTTTCTAGTCTTTTGTTAGGTAAAAGTCGGACTATTGTTGATACATATATGTACCTAGATCATGATATGAATGTAATAGGTCTTGTTTGTCTGATACTGATGTAATGTTTGGAATGTTAATGAAATGATATTTGTTGTTTGTGATTAATAATGTTTAATATTTCATTAATGAGTCGATGTTGAATTGGTTAAATAGGTTTGTGATTGTTTGAATTGAAACACAAAATGTTATATTAATGAATACATTCAAACTTAACATAATGAAGTTCTCATGCGAATGGCCCATGCGAATGGACCATACGCATGAATAACTTCATGCGAATGACTTAGTCGCACGACTGAACCAGGAGACTGGATCAGTCGTATGATTGTAACATGAGATTGGCTCAGTCGCACGACTGAACACTCAGTCGTGCGGATGGATCAACCGCATGGTTCAATCGGACGACTGAACCATAGTAATGGTTCAGTCGCCCGAATGAATAACACTAACCTATAAATACCACCCAATTCGTGGAAAAAAAAGCTTTCATTCTATTTCAATTCCAGACGTACCCTAGCCGTCCAGAAGCCTCCAAGTTCATACTCCAATTTCATAGAACGCTGTAGATCGATTCCTAATCGATTCTTAACGTTTGATTCAATACTTTATTGATTCTACGTGCGTTCTCACTGATTGGATCGCCAATCAAATAGGATTCCGCACTATTTGATTTGGTTTACACGTTAATCAGTTGGTATTTCGTTCAAATACCAGGTCCTAACAAGTGGTATCAGAGCTTGGGCTCTTGATTACGTGTGATTCAATCAAGTTTGATACAAAGTTTGTGTTTTTGCACTAAAAACGCAATCTTTTTGTGTCAAAAGTTGTCTTGGACGTCCCCTGCTCATCAAGTTCCGGTTTCTACGGCATTAGGCGATTAGGGTTGGCGAAAATTCAAATTTTTACGGCCAAAACACGTTTAACCTAGAAATTTTCGCAAAAAAGCAGCTTGAGTCGCACGATTGGACCAATCGCACGACTGGACTTCATTCGCATACTCCAGATGCACGATTGGACTGAGTCGCATCTTCGTTCGTACGACTGAACCATCCATTCGCAGTGTTTATACGCATCAGTTTCATTCGCACGACTGGACCAATCGCTCAGTTCAGCCGCACGATTGAACCAGTCGCATAGTTCATTCGCACGGATAGCCCATTCGCATCACTTCAGTCGCACCAGTTGACAGATTGTTTAGTAAACTTAAATTTAATCGAGATGGAAGATCAGATGTCAGCGTTTACAGCCGGGAAGGACTCAAGGATCCAGAACTTACTGTTACTTGAGAGTGAGGTGGGGAATCATAATAAACCCCCAAAGCTCTTAACGTTAGATGAGTTTCCCCACTGGAAACAACGTTTTGAGATCTACCTCAATAGAGTGGATCCAAATCTATGGGAAGCTATTGAGACAGGTTACAGTATGTCGGTGGGAGCTGATGGGGTGAAGCTTACTTTAGGAGGAATGACTGATGCTCAGAAAGTTAAGTATAATACAGAAAAGAGAGTCTATGCATTGATAACACAGTCTATTCCTAAGGATATTTTCCACCAGTACTTGGAGAATAAGCTAGCCAAGAAATTGTGGGATGAGCTGGAGAAGAGATATGATGGGAATGCTTCGCTAAAGGCAATTAAAGCTAAGGAGTTAAAGAAAGAATTTGACAACTTCTCATCGATGGGAAATGAGAGTTTAGACGATGTTATTGATAGATTCTACCATCTGATGAGCAAACTGCATACACATGGGGTTGCTACTACCATGGAAGAGAAAGTGTCAAATTTTGCAGACGGATTGCCAGAAAAATGGGCTTCCTTTGTGTCAAATCTGAGACGGAATGAGATGTTGGCAAAGTTGGAAATCAACGACTTCATTCCAAAGCTGTGAGAAGAAGCACTTAGGATGAAGTACCGAGCTCAGAAGTCTTCATACACTCAGAATCCAGCTTTGTACAATGTCACTCCCCAAGCTAAGACGTCTGGAGCACCTCTTCAGACTGCATTTGTGTCTAGCTCGTCTGGTTCTTCACATGTCTCTCCTTCAGGATCAGAAACGTCAGGGTCTTCTAGTACCCATTACATTGGAACTGAAGCAAATGCTACTAGACTGAAGACCGAGAATCTCGGTAACGTGACTGTGGAAGTAGCTCGAGAGAACATGGATCTCTTGGCAGCAGTGGTTCATTCTTATGATGGACTTGTTGCTGGGAAAATTGGAAACTGCCATCTGGCAGATGAGGACTACGAGCAGGTAGACGAGAATGAGCTAGAGAGGATGGACATTATGTGGGCCTTAGCAAGTGCTGTCCGGAGGGCAAAGAAGTTTGTGAAAAAGACCGGACAGAACTTGGTTGCTACTAAGGACACTACATTTGGCTTTGACAAGAGCAAAGTGACCTGCTTTAACTGTGGAGAAAAGGGACACTTCAAAAGAGAATGTGTGAAGCCAAAGAAGACTGGGAACGGGAACCCATTCTCGTCCTTCACTCGTCAAGACAAGCAAGCTAGCAGTTCTACTTCATCAAGCAAGGATCCAAAAGCCTTGACTGCTCATGATGATGAAGGACAGGACTGGAGCTTTCGGTTTGTCTCTCCAGGGGAATCCAATATTGCAAGCGTGGAAGATTTAGATGATGATTCCGCGAGTGAAGGAGATATTGCAGTTGAGATAGCGATGTCAAATAGTGAAGAGACAACTGCAACTGAGGTCAGCTACAAGCCTGAAGAAGGGACGTCCACAGCAAAGACAGAATCACCAGAACCAGAGACATCTGATGCTGCGATGATGGCTAATTCTTTAGAATCTACTCAGGTAAGTACCTCTGACCAACTGTTTAAAAATCATGATTGTTCTGATTGTAATACATTTAGAGAAAGCATAGATCAGAAATTTGCTAGGTTATTAGATCATAATGATAACTTAGTAAAGGATTTGCAACTGTGCACTGAGGCTAATAGAGTTTTAAAACAAAATGAGCATAGTTGCAAAGAAAAGATAGACCTTTTGACTAAACAGCTTAGGAAAACTGAAGTAGTAGCATTTAACCAAGCTAATGACATTAGGTACTATCTTAACTCCCTAGAAGACACTAAGAAGCAAAAGGCAGTTTTAGAAGTAGAAGTCAACTCTTTAAAGCAAAAACTGCACAGTTGGACAAGTTCATCACATATTGTCCAACACTTAGTGAGAGAACGTAACAACGGGGAGGGTTTGGGTTATAAAGTGGTTCCACCACCACTTGAGACCTTGATGAACACTGTTGGATCATAAGAGGCTGTTGCAACCAAAACCATATCACTTAGAAGATTTTGAGTACTACATACAAAGGACTTCCGAAGCCAAGTGTGGGACTTCCGAAGGAAGAAAGAGCTCTTCCGAAGTCTAAGTGTAAAATACACTTCCGAAGGAGAACTCCAACTTCCGAAGGTAAAGAAGCTACTTCCGAAGGTTCAAGACTTGAAGACAAAGTTCTGAAGTCAACTTCCGAAGTATAAAGAAGTCCTTAAAGCCTCGGAAGCATAGAAGCATCTTCCGAAGTATAAGTGGCTTCGGAAGAACTTGTTCTTCCGAAGCCAGTTAACCTTCGGAAGACACTTCTATTATCCAGTAGACATAAGTATGGTCTGTCTGACAGTCCGCTGCAAATCTCTGAGATACTGCATGGCGTTTTCTCAAAAGCCATGTAGTTGACCATACTTTAATCTACTGTTTACCTTTTTATGTTAAGTACAGTTGCCATCTTTAGTTGGTGACAAAAGGTAAGTCATGGACATGTCATGACTACCATATCTTAGATAATACTTTATCTAAGATACCTTAACTATAGCATTGTAGTATATGCTTTAGTCGTAGGTTTCCAGGTGGTATCAAGTATAACCGGCTGTAGGATCTAGTATATATAGTTTCTCATTGTAACTCATGTTCTATGCTTGTAAGTGTCTTGTAATCTTGAGTTGAGAAGTAATATATACAAGTACCTTGAAAATATTTCTGCTTGTTGCTTTGATTACTTATTATATTATTATCAACTCTTGTCTAAGGCATTGCTTCATCTTGTTTGAGTGATATTATAAGTGAGTTTGAGAGAAATACAAGTGTTAAGTGACAAAACCCGATCCTGCAATTGGTATCAGAGCTTTTTAGGCTCTTGATTGTGAGATCTTACCATCCTAATCAACCAGTTTTTCACTCCTCCTTATACCTCACTCAAAAATGGCCCTCATCAAATCTGAAGTTGAAATGGGAACGATGACCAAAGCTCCCATCATCGATCCTGAAAACTTCAGGTCTTGGAGCAGAAGAATGGAAGGCTTCATCAGATACCAGGATAGCAAGATGTGGCAGTCCATCGTTAATGGCCCGTACAAGCCAAAAGTTGCTGGTGGAAACGGTGCCATGATCGAGAAGGCTGTTGAAGACTACTCCGATGAAGACAGGAAGAAGCTCGACATTGACAGCAATGCTATGACTGTTCTCATGACTGCAATCCCAAACTCCATCATGGTGGGGTTTGAGCATTGCAAGTCAGCCAAAGAACTCTTTGATGCACTTGCTCAAATGTACTCGAGCTCTAATGATTCAAAGAAGGACTCACTGAAGCAGCAGTTCGAGAACTTCACCTATGTTGCTGGAGAAACTTTTAGCCAGCAATATTTCAGGTATATGGATCTTATCTCCTCCCTCCAATCTGTGGGAATCACTCAAGAACTTAGAGACCTTACCAGAAAGTTCATGAGTGCTATACCCAATGAGTGGACTTTCTACTGTGTCTCCATCAAGAGAACAGAGAATTTAAACACTCTCACCATGACCGAACTCTACGGGATCCTTGATGGATACCGTTTGGAAATGGAAAGCAAGAAGGGTCACCAAGCAAGCAGACCCTTGAGCCTTCCTGCTAGCAACGCTTTAATGGTTGCTGAAGGCTCAGGTATCTCCCAGTCTCAGCAGTACCTGTCATACACCCAGCAGCCATCTTGTTCATCTGGGCCTTACATTACATTCCCTGAGACTCCAAGGTCTCATCAAGCTCAGCAAAGCTCCTTTCAGGAGGGCTGTGCGTTTGTCTCAGGGAGTGGACACTCCAATAATCATCAGTTTTGCTTTGATGATCTTGAGTGCTTCAGTCCAGATGACATAGAGTATGTGGACATTGTCCAGCAAATGGCTCTCCTTACCTACAGAGCGAAGAAGTTCTTTAAGAGAACTGGAAGGCAATTCCCTCAAAACCCAATCACTAGCAAGTTTGGGTTTGACAAGAGCAAGGCTAAGTGTTACAACTGTAACCAGCTTGGCCATTTTGCAAGGGAATGCAAGGCTCCCAAGTCCAACCCGGGAACCTCTCAGGCCTCCACACATCCTTCTACACCAAAGCCCAATGGGAAGTCAACTGAAACTGTAGCTATGGCTCAAGAAGTTGACTGGAGCTTTATGGTTCAAGATGTGACTCCTGCTCAAGCACTCATGGCAGGAACAGATGAAAATAAGGTATATGAACATCTCTGTACCCCTGCTTGTATTGCTAAGGTTAAGTTATACCAGGACTACAATATGGAAATTAAATCCGATATTGAGTCTTTAAATGTGCTAAAATCTGACTTTAAAAGAGCTGAATCTGACTACCAAAAGAAAATTGAGGAGTTAGAGAAAACTGTATCTCTTTTAAAATATGAACACACCAACTACAAGACTCAAATCAAGGATTTAATATTCAAATTGACTGAGGCTCAAGCCCAGCTTGTCACAGCTGAGGCTCAAGCCAGGAAGTATGCTATTGCTGAACAAAACTTCCAAGCCATACTTGCATCATCCTCTCACTCCAAACTTTGTTATCAAAACAAAAGTGGGTTGGGAACCAATGAAATTGCTCCACCACACTCTTATGAGTCTGTAAGACAACCAAGATGTGGTACTGAAGAGTAAGAGGTTCCATCTGTTGACCCACCTTGTAAAGAGTCAAAGAGTGATGCAACTGTGGAGACCATGACCATCACAGTGAAGGAACAGGTAATTGAGCCCTCCCAGACCAATGATGATCAATCCCTGACCACCAAAGCCAGAAGAAGCAGGGCTAAAGCAGCCAGAAAAACTGCCAAGAAGGTGGCTGAATCCAAGCTGAAGATAGACCCAAAGCAAAAGGGTGTATTCATATCAGCAGGATTCCAGGTGGTTGGACCTTCTGATTCAGGAAAGGAGTATAATACCAGTACTCCTGTCCTACCAAAGGATCAGAAGTTGAAGGGAAAGGTTGCTGATGAGGAGAAAAAGATCAAGAAACAGCAACCCTCCAATTCCCAGAAAATTAACATTGCATGCATAATGTGTGGTCTGCAAAACCACATGGCTAAAGATTGTTACTACAATCCAGCTAGCACACATTATGCAAATAATGTTAAAAGAGAAGGAGTCAGGGAAGGTTTCACATTTGGACCATATCAGATGGTTCAAGTGTTGAAAAAGGGAAAGCTTGTTTCCGAAGCAAGGCTTGTCTCGGAAGAAAACTCTTCTTCCGAGAGGAAAAAGGCTTCGGAAGTGAAAGCTGCAAAGGCTCACAAAAGAGTCCCCTTGAAACCATCCCAAAAGAAGACTGCTTCGGAAGAAAAGGTGGTGAAGGTCTCTTCCGAAAAGAAAGAAGCTTCGGAAGAATGCCAAGCTACAAAAGCTTCATCAAGCTCATCTTCTATGATCAATCAAGGGATGGAATGGAAGATCAAGGAAGATGTTGTAGCCCAAACCTCTTCTTCAAAGACATCCATTGAACCCCCATGCATAAATTTTGGTTCAATCATGTCACTTTCATTGGAAGAACCCAAGACCAATAAGGCTTGGGTTTCCAATCAAAACTAATTATCTCACCTTATGTGCAGGGACATCCATATGACAAGAATAACAACATTTGGATAGTAGATAGTGGATGCTCCAGGCACATGACAGGGAACAGATCTCTCCTTCAACAATTTCAACATTATGATGGAGGTCCTGTCCAGTTTGGAGGTGAGGCCGGAGGATATATTTCTGGCAGAGGAAGTATATCCAACGGAAAGTTAAAAGTTGACAAAGTTAATTTTGTCAAACAGCTTGAACACAACCTGTTAAGTGTTTCTCAGTTTTGTGATCAAAAGCATCAAATGCTTTTCACAGAACATGAGTGCATCATCCTCAAACCTGGGATGACAATTCCTCAGGAATTGGTGCTTCTTAGATCTCCCAGGAGAGGGGATATGTACAAGCTTGATATGAACAATGCTTCCCCAATGGGAGAAGTATCATGCTTTCTTTCCAAAGCTGATAGTGATGAGTCAACACTGTGGCATAAACGAATGTGTCATGTCAATTTTAAGACAATGAATAAATTGGCTAAAAATAACTTGGTACATGGTTTGCCTAAAAAGGAATTTTTCTGCAAAGATAACTGTGTTGCTTGCCTGAAAGGGAAACAACACAGGTCTTCTCATAAATCCAAAGTTGTTAACTCTATCACTACTCCATTACACTTATTGCACATGGATCTATTTGGTCCCACAAGTATAATGAGCATTGGAAGGAAATCATATTGCCTTGTGGTAGTTGATGATTTTACTAGATTTACATGGGTATTCTTTTTAAGAACTAAAGATGAAACTGCTGAAACTTTAAAATCTTTTATTCTTAAAATAGAAAATCAAGTTGATCACAAGGTTAAAATAATTAGAAGTGATCAAGGGACTGAGTTTAAGAACTTTGTTCTTGACTCATTCTGTAACTCAAAAGGGATTGCCAGACAATACAGTGCTCCTAGAACTCCTCAACAAAATGGTGTTGCTGAGAGGAGAAATAGGACACTTATTGAGGCTGCTCGGACTATGTTAGCTGATTCAAAGCTGCCTCTAACATTCTGGGCAGAGGCAGTCAGCACTGCATGCTATGTGCAGAACAGAGTTCTTGTAGTAAAGCCACATGGAAAGACCCCTTATGAGCTATGGAACAAGAGGCCACCGTTCATTGGCTTTCTAAGGTCCTTTGGCAGCAGGTGTACCATACTTAACACAAAAGACAATTTAGCAAAATTTGCTGAAAAGTCAGATGATGCCATCTTTGTTGGATATTCCTCCCATTCTAAAGCTTACAGGGTTTATAACATTAAAAACCAACAATTTGAGGAATCTCCAACATTGTAGTTAATGAGCACACTCCTTGTGTTAGGGGGAATGGACCTGATCATATTTTTGATTTAGAATTGTTTCCAAACTATTCTAAACCATCTTGTGAGAATGTTTCAGCTGGAACAGGTGCTCAAGGCAATTCTGATGAAGATCAACTATTTGAGCTTCCCAGACCTGCTCCAAGTTCTCCAAGAACAACAAATCAAGTTCCTACTATTGAAAGATCTGACAGTATAACCATTTCAAGAAATAGTGGAACTTCAACAAGGGACTCACCTGATGATCTTCAAGTCTCCTCAGGTGATCCTACACAACACCAAGCTGATGGAAGCAGCATTTTGAAGGAACAGGCAACTGTTAATGATGCTTCACAGCAAAGAAATGATGATGTTTCTCTTTCATTCAATCAGTCCTCATTGAATGAGATTGAAACAACAGCTGGACCAAGTATTCAAGCTCCAGAGCAAAATATGTCCAACTTGGACCTATCTTTGCAACTGGAGGTAATTCCAAGACTCAGAATTCACAATACTCATCCAGCTGAAAACATCATAGGGGAAGTCTCTGAGGGTGTGAGAACAAGGGGACAAACTCACAATGGGAATGTCTGCCTGTACTCATGCTTCTTATCCCAAATGGAACCCAAGAAGGTGGAAGATGCCTTAAAGGATAGTAGCTGGGTTGAATCAATGCAAGAGGAGCTGCTTCAATTCAAAAGACAGAAGGTTTGGAACCTATGTCCGCTACCATCTGGTCAAGTACCTATAGGCACCAAGTGGGTTTTCAGAAACAAAAGAGATGACAGAGGCTTGATTATCAAGAACAAGGCAAGACTGGTGGTTCAAGGATACACTCAAGAGGAAGGAATTGATTATACTGATGTCTTTGCACCTGTTGCAAGACTTGAGGCAGTTAGGATCTTCCTTGCTTATGCTGCATCCAAGAATTTCACTGTCTACCAGCTTGATGTCAAGTGTGCCTTTCTATATGGGGATATAGATAGGGAAGTCTATGTATGCCAGCCTCCAGGATTTGAAGACCCACAGCATCCAAACTATGTGTGCAAATTGGATAAAGCTCTATATGGGCTGCACCAAGCACCTAGGCTGTGGTATGAGACATTGTCTCAATTTCTTCTGAAGAATGGCTATACTAGAGGAACCATTGACAAGACTCTCTTTATCAGAAAGTCTGGGAAAGACATTTTGCTAGTTCAAGTCTATGTCGATGACATCATATTTGGTTCTTCAAATGACCAAATGTGCAAAGACTTTGAGAGCATTATGAAGAAGAAGTTCGAAATGAGTTCTATGGGAAAAATGGACTTTTTCCTTGGAATTCAGGTAAAGCAACTGAAGGAAGGGTTTTTCATCAATCAATCTAAGTATGTCAATGATATCTTAGAGAGATTTGATATGAAGGATTGTAAAGCAGCAAAGACACCCATACCCAGAAACCATGATTTATGCCCTGATTCTGAGGGGGAGGATACTGATCAACATCAGTATAGAGCAATCATTGGTTCTCTGATGTATCTCACAGCAAGTAGACCTGATATCATGTTTGCAACCTGCATTTGTGCAAGATATCAGGCTGCTCCAAAGGTGTCACACCTAATTGCTGTCAAGAGAATCCTCAGATACCTCAAAGGAGCACCTAAGTTAGGTCTCTGGTATCCAAGAAATAGTGATTTTAATCTCTATGGCTACTCTGACAGTGATTATGGTGGCTGCAACATCAACAAGAAATCAACATCAGGTGGATGTCAATTTCTTGGTGGAAGGATCATCTCATGGCAATGCAAAAAGCAATCCTGTGTCTCTACATCAACTGCTGAAGCTGAATACATTGCTGCTGCAAGTTGCTGTGCTCAGCTGCTGTGGATTCAAAACCAGATGATTGACTATGGATTCAACTTCATGAGCACTCCTATCCACATTGACAACAACAGTGCTATATCCATCACTGAAAATCCAGTAAAGCACTCAAAGACAAAGCATATTGACATCAGGTATCATTTCATTAGAGATATTCATGAGAAAAATCTTATCAAACTAATCAAAGTTGATTCAAATGAACAATATGTTGACTTGTTCACCAAAGCATTTGATGAACAAAGATTTAAGTATCTCATTACAGCTATTGGGATGATAAACATTGATTAGTTAATCTCAATTGAAAACCTTTTCAATATGTAAAGTCTTATGTCAATACAATCTAAGCCCTGTTACAAAAGATCCTTTCTTATTTAACTAAGTATAAGTTCTTCCGAAGAGAAACTTGCCTTCGGAAGATATCTAGTATAACTTCCGAAGCAAATTTCTCATAGGATAATTTTCTTCTCGGAAGTGTACTAAGTCTCGGAAGAAGCGATTGAGATAATCTCAGATCTACTTCCGAAGCACTTAATACTCTCCACTTGAAAGCAACATGTATCTTCGGAAGCAATTTATTTACCTTCGGAAGTACATTTGCCTTCGGAAGAACTTTACCTTCGGAAATACCTTATACTCGGAAGAAGGATTTTACTGTGTAACGAAATCTTTTGGGCCCCACTCTGTAAAAAGTAAAGATTTTGTTAATGATGTCGGATTATTTAAATGGCTTAACCTTACCGCCCCTGTCACATCATCCTCTGAACCCTCACATCATCTTATCCAAACCACCCTTTAAACCGCCATTTCACCCATTTAAATACTTCCGGTTAATCACTTACACTCTTTTTACCAAATTCACTGCCCTAAAAGCTTTCTTCTTCTCCAATTTACCTCTCTCAAGAACTTTTCCTCTGCTATCTTTCTCAATGGCTCTAAACCCTCAGCACAACCAGGTCGCACTCCTTGACTCTTCAAGGGATGCTGACTTCTCTGATATTATCTCTTTCTTAGCCCAATCTTCATACTACACAGCACTGACAGTAAACCCTACCATTTACACCAACCAAATGTCCGAATTCTGGGCAAATGGTCGGATTGAAACCCTAAATGGGGTTCGTGCTATCAGGTCAAGTGTTTGTGGCCAAGAGTTGGTCATTACTGAACAAATCATCAGGGAGCATCTTGAGCTCCATGATGAAGGCGCACCGACGGAATTCCCCAAGTCTGAGTTAGATAACTCTTATCTCCAAATGGGATACGGTGGAGATGTAAGCAGGTCTACAGTCTACAAATTCAACTTCTCCTACAAGTGGAAGTTCCTGCTACATGTGGTTCTTCACTGCTTATCTAACAAATCCGGGGGATGGGATCAAATTCCCTATGAACTCGGGTGCCTAGTTCATGGGTTGGTACAAGGCCTGCGCTTCAACTACTCCAGGTTTGTGCTGACTAACCTCATGGGAAATCTGCAAAGGGACACATTCTTTATGTATCCCAGATTTCTACAGCACATAATCAACTGCGAGCTAGATCAGAGTAAGCTTGTCTGTGCAGCTGCTCTGTCTGCTCCTCAAATGAGGCCGACCATCTTCAAAGTCTTGAAGAGAGTGTCTACCAACTACACTGGAAGGGATACCGCACTACTTCCAGGTATGATTGAGCCAATGGCTCCTGGTGACATCCCTGTTATCCCCACAGGTGATGAACCCACACCAGCAACTACCCTCACCATTCCAAATCTACCTTCTCCTCCAATAAAAGTCACCTATCAGAGACGTACCAAACGAACCCTTGTTCAATCTACTCTGATTGAACAAGCCCCTCCTCTTCAAACCAAAAAGGCTAGAGTGGAACAAGGGGCTCCCACTCAGCCAGAGGTCCCCCAATCCTTCACTATTGACCTCAATATGGGTCTTGAGTCTCCTCAGTCTCAGACCCATGAGCCCATAACCCCAGCTGATAGCCCTCAGGTGAGTCTCTATACTCCCCTGAGCAGCCACCAAGGGACAGCTCAATGCCTTTTGACATTGATCAAAGTCCCGGGTCCTTAGGTCTTCATTCCTTCTCTTTTACTGACCTATTGACCGGAGCTGGTGAAGAGACTATGTCTCTCCAAGGCAATGAAGTTGATCCACAACACCCCATTAAGGATCAACAGAGCCTAGAGAAACCTCTTGTCTCTAGCCCACACCAGCAAAGCCCTACTGAGGTGAGTCCCACTGATGTGGAGGGGACTCATGTAGATTCAGCTGCCACTACTGAAGGAGCCTCATTGGATCCTCAGGACAGTGGTAACGATAGTCAGACTGAATCTACGGCAACCATGCCCTATGATGCCTCTGAAAGAGACATCATTGTGCAAGGGAAACCAGGGTGCCAAGAAACCACATCTGGTGGTGAGGATGAACATACTAGGTATGTTACCTCATCTCCCCGTGATTCTTCAAAAGAAGATGAGGGAAGTATGCAACTCACAATAAGAGACCTACTTTCTAAAGTCTCAAACCTTGAATCAAAGGTTAAGACTTTAGAGGATAGGTCTGCCACTCAGCAACTTGAGATTGAAAGTCTCAAGGTCAAACTAGCTGAGAAACAGATTGAGAGATCTGTTAGGCATGTACCAGTTCAAGTCTCCTTGACCTCTTCCTCTAGCTCATCTACCTCTCAAGATGATGCTACCAAAAAGGGGGAGAATGTTGAGGAACAAAGCCAAAGACAGGATTCCATCAGTCAAGCTCTCACTTCTTTGAGCTCAAGACAACAAGCTGCCATCTTCCTGAGCCTCCTCCAGTTGTGTTTCAAGTGGATCAAAGGATGCTTCAGGATCTAAATAGGATCTTCAACAAGTTCCTTTTAGAGTCCCTAATTGATCAACCTAGTCCGGATATGTCTGTGATTTACTTTGGAGCTCAAGAGCTTCAGAGGTTGAATGCACCTCCTACCACTGTTGAGGAAGTTGGTCAACCTAAGGCCCAAGTGGAACCTGAGATTGATTTCGAAGGGGAAACTAGGACTGATGGCCCAGCAACTGAAACAGTTGGGACAGAAGGTGTGTTTTCACAGGCTTCCGAAGCACAATTCGAAGCCTCGGAAGAACCAACTCAAACTTCGAAGCTGAAATTGCTGCTGCGGAAGGACTGTTCTCTCTTTCCGATGATCTAATAGTCACAGATGCAATTCTGGAACTTGCATCTGAGGTTAATAGGGAGGACTTTCTCAGCCAACCACTAGCCATTACATCTGCATTGACCTCAGCTCCTACCTCCACCATCCAACCTGAATCTTCTACCCAAGAACCACCAAAGTCTAGCACTTCCGAAGACATTAAAGGCAAAAGGAAGATGACTTCGGAAGAGCTTCAGGAAGAAGAAAGACTGGAGAAACTTAAAAGAAAGGAAGACTGCCAACTGGGAAACTGTTAGCTGCAAGTTCAAAAGCAGCTGCAGCCAACCAAGAGGCAATCAACAATAGAAGAAGGGTGGAGGTAATTGATAGACTTGTCAGTCTAGGAGCTGTCTCGGAAGATGTACTCCTGCTACCATTAGAGGAGCTATAGAGCTTGAAAAGGCAACCTTGCTGCAAAAACAGCAAAAAGAAGAAGCTGCAAGGTTGGCCTTGGAAGAAGAAAGGCTGAGAAAAGAAAGAGAAGCTGATCTGCAGCTCAGGAGAGAAAGGATCACTTTCCTACTCTCCAGAGGATTCTCTCAAGAGGAGTTGTCTCCACACAACAGTGACACGATCTTGTGGCTCTTTAACAAAGAGCAAGATCAAATGGAGAAGGAGAGAAAGAGAGCTGCAAGGGAGAAGCTGGTAGAGAAGAAGAAGAAGGAAGAAGAGGCTGGACTGTCTGCCGCCAAGAAGATAGGTGACAAAGCTTGGATGAAGAACTATCTTAAAGCTCACGGCTTCTCTGGCAGGCAAGTGGGTCCAATGTCTGAGAAGACTCTCCAACGACATGTCAGTGACATCAAGGCTGACATTCGTGCGGGGAGAAGAAAGGAGATGTATAGAAGGGGACAGGGGATGACCTTCAAAGCCACCCCTCAGCCAAATATCCAAACCCAACATCAACCTGAACCAATACCCTTTCCCTTCCCAATCAAAACTGAACCTGAACCTTTCACCCCTGAACCTACACCTTCACAACTACCAACTCCCTCACCTCAACCACCTAAACTACCCATCATCCAACCTAAAACCTTACCCAGAACCCAACCTCCTAAACCTACCCAACAACCAATCAAACCATCCCCTCAGCCTTCCAAACATCTCTCAATGGAGGAATTCAAGGCGATCAAAACCAAGCTCATCAACTGCACTACTCTGAGCGACATCTCATGTGAGGAGGATACAGTCAACCTGACTTATGTTGATGGATCCTCAAGTTCCCTCACAAGAGATGAGTTTCTTGATCTGCCAAGAGGAACTTTGGACCAAGCCGCAAGACTCTTTGGCCTCAATTCAGATACATTGAATGAGGAAGAAAAGAAGCTGAGGAGAAGGCTGGTGACTCTGCTGGACACAAAGAAAGGAGATAGGGTACCAAGACAATCTCTTGTACCCAAAAAGAAGATAGTCCAGTGGAGGTTCGAAGACTCTTCTCACAACTTTGTTGTTGAGAGAGAGAATGGTGAGATTAACAGGCTGAATGCCTCATCTCTGCTACACTTAAGCAGATTTGATATTGCTGAGTTAGCAGAGAAACCATTCTCCAACCCCTCAAACTCCGAAGTAGCTGCTCACATCAGAAATCATCTAGGCAGCCTTCACATGGCCGAGCTCACTGCAAGAAGCAAGGTCGAAGAGGAGTCAAAACGGAGAGAGGAGGAGGAAAGGAAAGGATCAGCAACCAAAGGCAAAGCCTTTCTTCAAATGGTTGAAGGTCCTGAACTTGAATCCATAGTTAGATGGGAGTATGACTACAACTCCCGTCAACTAACTCTCTTCAGGGGGTCACAACAAAGGGTGCATGTCATTCAAAGTGATAGACTGGATCTCCTATCCACGAATGATTGTACAAGCTTCTCAGCACCACTTCCGGGAAAAACAGAGAGACAGACAAATATCTTTTGTCCCTGGTGCTGAAAACTTTGAGAAGTAGAGATAAGTGAAGTTTTGGTAGCATCAGCCTAGGGGGAGTTTGTTGGATCATAAGAGGCTGTTGCAACCAAAACCATATCACTTAGAAGATTTTGAGTACTACATACAAAGGACTTCCGAAGCCAAGTGTGGGACTTCCGAAGGAAGAAAGAGCTCTTCCGAAGTCTAAGTGTAAAATACACTTCCGAAGGAGAACTCCAACTTCCGAAGGTAAAGAAGCTACTTCCGAAGGTTCAAGACTTGAAGACAAAGTTCTGAAGTCAACTTCCGAAGTATAAAGAAGTCCTTAAAGCCTCGGAAGCATAGAAGCATCTTCCGAAGTATAAGTGGCTTCGGAAGAACTTGTTCTTCCGAAGCCAGTTAACCTTCGGAAGACACTTCTATTATCCAGTAGACATAAGTATGGTCTGTCTGACAGTCCGCTGCAAATCTCTGAGATACTGCATGGCGTTTTCTCAAAAGCCATGTAGTTGACCATACTTTAATCTACTGTTTACCTTTTTATGTTAAGTACAGTTGCCATCTTTAGTTGGTGACAAAAGGTAAGTCATGGACATGTCATGACTACCATATCTTAGATAATACTTTATCTAAGATACCTTAACTATAGCATTGTAGTATATGCTTTAGTCGTAGGTTTCCAGCTGGTATCAAGTATAACCGGCTGTAGGATCTAGTATATATAGTTTCTCATTGTAACTCATGTTCTATGCTTGTAAGTGTCTTGTAATCTTGAGTTGAGAAGTAATATATACAAGTACCTTGAAAATATTTCTGCTTGTTGCTTTGATTACTTATTATATTATTATCAACTCTTGTCTAAGGCATTGCTTCATCTTGTTTGAGTGATATTATAAGTGAGTTTAAGAGAAATACAAGTGTTAAGTGACAAAACCCGATCCTGCAAACACTAAGAGTAGACCAATAAATAACAATCCCATCAAGGATTATGTGGTGTCTACTCCTCTTGTTAGTGATCCAGATTCCTCATGTTCATTAATTGAATCTGAAACAAAACAAAAGGAGGTCACTTCAAAGGCAAAGGGTAAAATGCCTTGTGTTAATCTGGAAAAAAAATTTGAAAAGGTTAATATAAAGTCAGGGTCAAACAAAGTTAAATCTGAACCTAAAAAGATTGTTAATGTTAATCTTTCACAAGTCTCATGTCAAAAACCAGTTAACCAAAAAGAAAAAGATGTTAAAAATGTTAAAACAATTAATTTTGTTAAACAAGAGAAAACATCAAAAGAAACAGAGTCAAAACCCAAACTAAGTGATGTCACTAGGGTGTCACACACATCTCCACAACGAAAGTTTAATCAAAAAGTTGATAGCAGGATATGCTACAACTGTGGAGAGTGTGGACACATTGCTTCCTTTTGTCCTTACTATCAGACACCTAGGAAGAAGATTGAACTTCAGGATTCAAAACCTAGGTCTTCTAAGAGGAATTCTTTAACTCCACCTAGAAGAACTAGTGAACCCAAAGTTCAACCCATTAGCCAGTCGACTGTTTATCACAAAGAGGCCTTACACAAATCTGGCTTATGGAAAGAAAAGTCATCCTGCGTGTTTGATAATGAACACAAGAAGGCACCTGAGCTACCCTCACCCTCTAAAGGTCAATGGGTTGAATTCATGATGTGTGATGCCTCTGGGAAACCCAAGCCAGTAAAGGCTTGGGTTCCTAACCTAAACTAATGTTTTACATTGTATGTGCAGGGTGTTCGCTACAGTGCTGAAACCAACACGTGGATTGTAGACAGCGGAGCATCCAGGCACAAGACAGGAAACAGGGCTCTTTTATCAAATGTCAAACAAATAAAAGGAGGGCATGTTTCGTTTGCTGGTAACAAAGGAGGTTATATCACAGCTCAGGGAGAGGTTGGAAATCAGAAACTTAAGTTTGATAAGGTGAACTACGTTCAACAACTTCAAAACAACTTACTTTCTGTTTCCCAAATATGTGACAAGGGATTTAAAGTCATATTCGACAACAAGAAGTGTTACGTCCTAAAGAAAGACTACGTGATTCCGGAGGACCAAGTTCTGATGACAGCTTCAAGATATAAAGACCTTTATGTTTTGGATCTCTCAACGGCTTCTACAATGGATCATGAAGTTCAGTGCTTTCTATCAAAAGCTACTGAGAAGGACTCCCTCTCCTGGCATAGGAGAATGGGTCACATTAATCAACGGAAGATGAATCACTTGATCCAGAAGGATCTCGTGAGAGGAGTTAACGTCAAAAATTTCCAACTTCCGGATTTTTGTGTTGCTTGTAAGAAAGGCAAACAGACGAAGAAGTCTCATAAGGAAAAGAAAGTTCATTCTATCGAACTTCCTCTTGAACTTTTTCACATGGATCTGTTTGGTCCAGTCAGTACAAAGAGCATTGCAGATGCCTTGTACTGTTTTGTGGTTACTGATGACTACTCAAGATTCTCTTAGGTAACGTTTCTAAAGTCCAAATCAGAAACATTTGCGTCATTCAAGGAGTTAGTAACCATACTTGAATCTCTCTACAAGATGAAAGTGAGACAGGTACGCTCAGACAACGGGACTGAATTCAAGAATCAGTGGATGGAGGCTTACTGCAAGGAAAAGGGAATTGTGCACCAATTCACTTCTGCCTACACGCCTCAGATGAATGGTGTTGCTGAGAGAAAGAATAGAAGCTTGATAGAGACAGCACGGACAATGCTGGCAGACTCGAAACTGCCTATCCAATTCTGGAATGAGGCAGTAGCAAATGCATGTTATACATTGAATCGAGTTCTGATAGTCAAGCGCCACGGAAAGACATGTTACGAGCTACTACAACGACGTAAACCAAATCTTGAGTATCTCAAACCATTTGGCGCGCCGTGCACCCTTCTGAAGAAGACTCAAGAAGGTAAATTCAGCGAGAAGGCTGATGAAGGGATCTTCCTAGATACAACATACCGAACAAGAGAGTTTACAACAACTCAACGGGTTTAGTAGAAGTGTGGTGCAATGTTGATGTTCAGAGATATACCACACCACCTACTGGAAAAGGACCCGCCTACTTTTTCGACTATGATGGATTCTTCAAGTCCTTCAACATCCCGATCTCTCCTTCTGATGACGAGTTAGCTACACGGATGATGTTTGATATCTTGAACACACCATCTCTTGATTCAACATCATCGAGCTCACAGGGAGAATCATCTAATCACACAGGGGGAGTAGTCGACGACAGTGACTCCTCCTCAGTAGATGAAGCTGAAGAAGATGACCAGAACAGTCAGGAGGAACAGGTTCCAATTCCTGCAAGTCCACAAGCATCTAACAGTGATGCCCCTTCGACTTTGGAACCTCAAACTCCATCTACCTCAGATGCAGAACCAAATGTTCATAATCTTGGCTCTGAGGTAGCTGTTCCTACTACTCCAGGATCACGTCTAAATGCCTATCATCCCCTAGACAATGTCATTGGGGATGTCAGATCAGGAGTACAAACTAGAAATCAGCTGTACTCAGCTGATTATGCCTCTGTTATGGAAAAGGGATACATTCATGATGGTGCCTATCGGTGTTTTGTCTCGCAGTTTGAGCCAAAATACGTCAGTGAAGCACTAAATGATGAGGCGTGGGTGAGTGCCATGCAGGAAGAACTTCTTCAGTTCAAGAAGTTGGGTGTATGGACTCTGGTAGATAGACCTAAAGGTGCTAAGGTCATTGGCACCAAATGGGTCTTGAAATGCAAGAAGGATGACCAAGGGGTCATTATCAGGAACAAGGCTCGACCGGTGGTTCAGGGATTTCGCCAAGTCGAGGGGATTGATTACAATGAAGTGTTTGCACCCGTGGCAAGGATGGAAGCCATCCGTATCTTCCTTGCCTATGCATCGTATATGAAGATTAAAGTCTATCAACTAGATGTGAAGAGTGCATTCCTTCATGGGGAAATACGAGAGACAGTTTATGTAAGTCAACCCGAGGGATTTGAAGATCCTTATCATCGGGACAAAGTTTACAAACTCGACAAGGCCTTATACGGGCTTCATCTAGCTCCAAGGGCCTGGTATGAGAAACTCTCGACTCATCTTGTGAAACACGGCTTTCGCAGGGGAGTCATTGACTGCACACTGTTTATCAAAGAAAACGATGGAGACCTACTGCTAGTACAGATCTATGTCGATGACATAATCTTCGGTTCAAAGAACGAAGAATTATGCAAAGAGTTTGAAGCAGTTATGAAGAAAGAGTTTGAGATGAGTTCTATGGGGGAGATGAAATTCTTCGTCGGGTTACAGGTGGATCAGACCCCAAAAGGGATCTTTGTACAGCAGACCAAGTATGTGGGAGACATCCTCAGTCGGTTTGACATGGAGAATGCTTCTGCAGCTGGGACTCCACTTGCTACAAATCATGATATAGCACCTAATGAAACTGGAGATCTGGTAGATGCCACAATGTACCGAGGAATGATTGGATCCCTCATGTACCTTACTGCCTCAAGACCTGATATCATGTATGCTACATGTCTATGTTCTAGATATCAGGCTAAGCCTAAGGTTAACCATTTGATTAGGGTCAAGAGGATATTTCGTTATCTGAAGGGTACACCCACACTTGGGTTGTGGTATCCTTATGATGATGACTTTGAGCTCACAGCGTATAGTGACTTGGATTACGGGGGCTGCAAGATGAACTACAAGTCTACATCAGCAGGGTGTCAATTCTTTGGGAGGAGATTAGTTACCTGGTAGTGTAAGAAGCGGACCTCGGTTGCATTGTCAACCTTTGAAGTAGAATACATTGCTGCTGCAAGTTGCTGTTCACAAATCATCTGGATTCAACAGCAAATGCGGGATTACGGTTTAAATTTCTCTTCTACTCCTATCTTTGTTGATAACTCTGCTGCAATTGCAGTAACTAAAAATCCGGTACAACATCCAAAGACCAAACACATCGGTATCAAATACCATTGTATAAGAGACTGTTTTGAAAAAAACTTAATTGATGTGGTAAAGATTAATACTGATTTTCAACGCGCTGACCTCTATAATAAAGCTTTTGACAAATCATGTTTTCTATATTTGCTAGAGGTCAACGACGTTAAAAAGAAAAGTGATGTTATTCCTGATGATGATCATGTGTAGTCCGATGCAGTGTAGTTAATTTTTCTTTTTCATTTTCTTTATTTATTTATTCCATTATCTGTTTAAATTAAACCCATGTTATTTAGCTGTCTATTAAAATCCTAAAATAATTAAATCCGTTATGATTTTATAATTTTAGGGGGAGAATAGGTCAGCCAGTAACATTAAAAAAAACGAGGGAGAAGTAGTGAATAGCTGATATAAGGTAGACAGTATCTGTGATACCGATTCAAACCCTTTGGAAAATGATAGTACACAGGAACAAATCATGAGGGACTTTAAAATTTAATTTAGAAAAGATGCAAAATTCAAAGTATAAGTCTGTGTAGTCTGAGCAATATAAAAGGAAAGATGATAGAAAAACTGGTAACTACTAAGGTAACACAACGAAAGTAGACCTAGAGGTTGCTAGACCACAGATGATATGTCGGTAGATTCAACACAATAGATGATTAGACCTGACTGGTGATCTCAAGATCAAACTAAGTTGTTCAATTGACTGTGGGCTCCCATTTTGTCACTGGTTAACACAATCAACAATATTCCAATAAGGGGTAATGAGCATGTAAACGCCACAAATGTGTGCGGATGACCATAAATAGAGCAAAGCACAAAAAAATGAAAGGCAAATGCTATCAAGCTAATAACTTATATTGTTGGTGCATTCTGTGCAAAAGAAAATTAAGATGCTCTAACAAGAAGATAGGTTGTGTGCCTCTTTGCTGTGCGATGGCACTGACCTGAGGATAAGCATAACCTAGATATTCTAGAATTCATTGTGTTTGCCGCTTCTCTGCTGTGCGATGGCACTGACCTGAGGATTGGCTTCTCTTTGAAAGCTCTAAGAATAGTCTCTTCTTGTAAAAATACCCGTAGACCGCTCAAAAGCTCCTGAGGAATGTTGATTACCATATAAGTGTGGGATCCACAAATGTTGGTTGAAATAACTAAACCTTAAACTATCACCAATCTGTGTCAAAAGTCTGTGTATGGATTTAAGAGGACAAATATACTGACAATCATCGTGGCTGCAATTCTTGAAAGTTCAAATCAATGTGGGAATCTAATAGTACCAGTATGATTTCCTAAACTTGCTAACGACTCTGGATGAAAACCAAGAATTGAGCATCAAAAGGTTTTGATAACAAGTCCCAAATGATTTGACTTGCCTGTATGATTCCAAAATTGATTTGGCCCAGGTATGATCGAACTGTATAGAAGCTGCCTATTCCTGAACCAAATCCGGTAGATTTTTATCTTAGGATTTATCTCTCACAAAAGTCAAAAACAAGTTTAATTTTTGTACTTTAGTTTAATCTTCTAGTTAGTTAGTCATTTCAGATTGTTTGTTTGTCGGACTACATCATGAAAGTCAGTATGGGATTAACTCACCAAAAGGGGTCATGTCTGAGATGACCACATGTGTTTTCAAAGGATAAATAGGTCACGTCTGAGGTGATCAAAAGTTTTCAAGTTAAAATGATCATGTCTGAGATGATCAAATGCTCATAATGTTATTTCAACAGTTAAAAAGGGTATAAATGTTAAATGGTCAAAATGGCAGAAAAATTTCATAAGTATAACCGATTCGCACGACTGGACCATGAGTATGGACCAATCATGCGAATGGGTCCCATTCGTACGACTGGACATGAGATTGAACCATTCACCCGAATGGCTTATCAGACTGATCCATTCGACCGAATGAAAGGGTGCGAATGAGTCAGTCGACCGACTGAGCCACAGTCGGTCAACTGAAGGTGCGAATGAAAGGGTACGAATGAGTCAGTCGACCGACTGAGCTTCAGTCGCCCGAATGAACTGAGCGAATGAGGCCAGTCGGCCGATTGAACACAGCTTCAGTATTTAAAGGGCCATAGTCGATCGCATTCTCCTCATCACTCTCAATCGCTCCTAAATCGCACATAGTACCGTTACTTTGCCGAAATTTCTTTAGATCTTGTTTCTAAATCCTTATTGATCTTCTGTCGTGCGTTGACATTTATACAGGTAGATTACCGTGAAATCCCACCAAAATCAGAAGAAATCGAACCCTAATTTGTGATATTCGAGTGAAACAAGAACCGGACTTTAAATGACCTAATAACCAACAGAAACTAAGCAACATGTTAAAATTAAGTCTAATAGGTTATTAGTGATGAGATGGCGAGTCTAAGGAACCGTTAAACCATGTTAAATTACTTGATTTGGTCAAGATTCGAACCACAGGCGACTGAACAGTGGGATAAGCGACTGGTCGTCCGGATGAACTCCAATCGCACGATTGAATCTTGCGATTGGGTCAATCGGCCGAATGAACCATGCGAATGAGCTCAGTCGGCCGACTGAACCAATCACAGACTCAGCCAACAGATTGAACTCAGTCGCATGTCTCATTCACCCGAATGAACTCAGTCGCATGTCTCATTCACCCGAATGAGCTCAGTCGCATGAAAGGACAACCGACTGACTTCAGTCGCATGATTCATTCGCATGAATGAATCAGAATGAATTTAAACAAGATACTTAGAACTGAATTGTGATATATTATTTACTAATGCTTCTGTGTCTTGTGGTTCAGGTAAATGGCTGATAGGTGGTCCATCAACCCCAAGCACAATATCTGTGCTCATTTGGACCATACGACTCGGAATGGTGCCGAGTTTACAGAGATTATTGCTTTTCTTCGACGTTCTCGGATCCATAAGGCCATTTCTACACCGTGTACTCCTTACAGGTCGTTACATCAGGCCTTCTGGGAGAATGCCTCCGTTGATCGTTCACGTGAGCCATACAGCATACGGAGCTCCATTCGTGGCATGGATATTGAGATTATAGCAGCTGACATCCAGAGAGTACTTGATTTTGGGGACGATAGTGATCACCCTACCAGATTACATCCGCTTACAGTCAGAGGCTGCTTTCTGAGGATTTACACTGGGGACATCAACTCAGGTGTGCTTAATAAGAGCAACTTGTGTCCCCAGTATAAGTACTTAGCACACGTGATTCTGAAGTGCATTGCTTCTCGGAGGGGTGGGTTTGATGATCTTTCAGACCAGATTCAGAATGCCTATGTGGCACTGGTGCTGAACCACCCCTTCAACTTCTCGAGCATGATCTTCTCATATCTGGTGGAGAATCTGGAGGCCAAGGGGAAGGAGGGTTTTTGTATGTATCCCAGATTCCTGCAGCTGATCTTCAACGAGAAGCTGCCATCACTTCCCAAGGAGAGCCATGATGTTGTGGCCTTAGAGATTATGGATGACACGACTCTGGGTCGTATGAGAGTGTATCGGGGTAAGCAGGTAAAGCCCCAGGTGAAGAGATTGATCGGCCATCTGGCCAATGAGAGGTATGTGGCGCCGGGTAGACGCAAGTGGCGTCACGATGACAGCGACTCAGATGATGAGCAGCTATTGCTCCCAGAGCATGATTCAGATGATGATGACAATGGGGATGCTGGAGATGACATGCCCATTCCACCGAGGGGCACAGCTATAGACGTTATACCTCCAGTATCTGCCACCACAGGAGACATAGCAGAGTCAGCCGGGTTCCACCAGGACTTTATACCTGGTGAGGATGAAGATGAGTGGTGAGGAGCCTTTGACTAGGACTGTGGGAAGCAAAGTCGTTCCCACAGAATATGGACTTTAGGCGGTTGGTGAACGCCCCAGGGATTCGGGAGAGACTGCTGCAGATCCTAACTATACCCCAGAGACATCTAGCCGTGTTCTAGGGGGAGCATCCTCCTTGACTGGATCGAGGAAGAAAAGGATGGCTCAGCCCCATGACATGAAGAATAAGAAGAGAATTCTTACCTTCATCACCACCACTGCCACCATAGCTACCACCACCACTACCACCTCTACAGCCACACCATCCACCACCACAGCCACCACAGCTACCACTACCACTACCACACCCCCTATCACCACACCTCCCATCACTACATATTTGCCATCCACCACCATATCATTCACACCTACATCACCTCCACTATCATCTAGACCAAACCCTATCTTCACCACAGCCACCACCACCACCACCACTAGCCACCAAGCAAGACCATCGTCACATCCCTCACATATATACGGATCACCTCTACCTCCAATTAGGGTAGAGGAACAGATTTCAGCACTGAACCGTATGGTGATGCGACTGTTAGCTGCTGATGAAGAGAAGACTGCGCAGATCCGTCAGCTGGCAGATCTCACTGTTGCGCAGTCACACCAGATCTAGGAGCAGGCTCGGCTGATCGAGGAGCAGGCCCAGCAAATGGCTGCTCAGAGCCACGAGATCGCCCAACTCCAAGAGCATAGAGTCACATCTGCTAAGAAGATTGAGGAGTTGGAGGATGCTAAGAAGACCATCATGCTCAAGCTTAAGGGATCTAAAGATGAGCCTCTGAAGATTAAAGAGGGAGATGGTGATGATGGTGATGATGATGATGAGGATGATGATGAGGACGATGATGATGAGACTGATGATGATGAAGGGATTGAGGAAGAGAGGACAGAGGATAGGCATGAGGATGATGATGATGAAGGAGAAGATGCAGCTGCATCTGCCTCAGCTCAGGGTCAAGAAAGGAGATCTAAGAAGAATCAAGACCAACGAGCTTCATCCTCTGCTCCACCAAGTGATGACCCAGTGATCCAAGACAAAAGTAATGATTAGATGTCTATGTATTTGATTACTTTTGTATTTGAATCATGTATTTAAACTTATGTATTCGATGTTTATATTAAGATTAATGCATTTCTGTCATGATTATTAACTAATAGTTGATGTGTTGCATGTTTAAATCAAACAGATCCAAACTATCAAAGGGATGAATTTGATGTTGCTCCCTTTCAGCAGGTCAAGACTCAATTAAATATGATTCTTGATCTGCAAGGGATCGTCAGGAGATCTGTGAGTTATACCCCTGAAGAAGGGGAAATAATTCACGATCTTTCAAATGAGCAACTAGCTGCGATGTTCAAGCTAAATCCCTATGAGATCGTGAAGGATGCTCCAATGTGTGACTCTACCAGTGACGAAGAGCTAAATGACATCGATGAGATAGAGATAGAAGACGTCACTGCAAAGCACTATCCTCAGTATGCTGACAACGAGGGACATATGGTCCCCAATCTGGGTGAATCCCTTGTTAGTGATACATTTGAGGTGTTAGATAAGATGGAGCAGGAGTCTGAGAAGACAGAGGGAAAGGCCCAAGCCTCAAATGATGATGTTGATATCCGAAAGGCTGAATGGGCTGCTTGTTTTGAGGAAGTTCGAGCCCAACGCACTGCTCCTAAACAGAACGTCTACACCAAACTCTACAGAGTAAAGAAACATCATAAGGTGTCGGGCAGGATTATAGCGTGGGCACATTTTGAGGATCTAAACGTTTATGCCATTAAGAGGGAGAAGGGCATAGAGTACTTTAGATTTCCACATGATCTAAAGACTCTACCAGGTTTTGAGCTCAACCAGCTGGCCAAACTGAAGCTGTTGTATGCTGACCCAAGGAAGATGTTAGGCTGGTTTGAGGCTGCCCTAAGGAAAGAGTACCACACCAGGTGGGTTAACTTCAGACCCCAACAACCTACAAGGTACATCAGAAGGTCTGAAGTTGATGCCATTACTGGAAAGCCAAAGATAGTGCTGAAGTGGAGTCCTCCGCGCACGATGTCAAGAATCCCTCTCAGGGAAATGCCACAGGAC
Source organism: Flaveria ramosissima (assembly GCA_025215565.1). Classification (NCBI taxonomy): domain Eukaryota; kingdom Viridiplantae; phylum Streptophyta; class Magnoliopsida; order Asterales; family Asteraceae; genus Flaveria; species Flaveria ramosissima. The sequence continues at coordinate 33,304,916 of CM046037.1, read as the reverse complement.
TTCACTCCACACTTTAAGTGGTGGTACTATGATTGGAGAATCGGAGAAGCGGTCATAGTTCTTAATAAAGAAGGACAAATGGATACAATCAGGGTGTTTGACCCAATGTGGCTTACCAACTTGTCAGCTAATGATGTATATACTCTATACAAGTGGCCACTGTTCTATGACACGCAGGATATAGTACAAGCCCTCCAATTCCAGAACGTCATAAGACTCTGCTTTGCGTTTGAGATTCACGCAGGAGTCAAAAGAGAGGAAAAGTACAAGAAGTATGAGGAGGTGATGAAGAAAACAAGACATTAGAGAGATCTAGGTCCAAGGGGGAGTTTGTTGATACATATATGTACCTAGATCATGATATGAATGTAATAGGTCTTGTTTGTCTGATACTGATGTAATGTTTGGAATATTAATGAAATGATATTGGTTGTTTGTGATTTATAATGTTTAATATTTCATTAATGAGTCGATGTTGAATTGGTTAAATAGGTTTGTGATTGTTTGAATTGATACACAAAATGTTATATTAATGAATACATTCAAACTTAACATAATGAAGTTCTCATGCGAATGGCCCATGCGAATGGACCATACGCATGAATAACTTCATGCGAATGACTCAGTCGCACGACTGAACCAGGAGACTGGATCAGTCGTATGATTGTAACATGAGATTGGCTCAGTCGCACGACTGAACACTCAGTCGTGCGGATGGATCAACCGCATGGTTCAATCGCACGACTGAACCATACTAATGGTTCAGTCGCCCGAATGAACAACACTAACCTATAAATACCACCCAATTCGCGGAAAAAAAAGCTTTCATTCTATTTCAATTCCAGACATACCCTAGCCGTCCAAAAGCCTCCAAGTTCATACTCCAAGTTCATAGAACGCTGTAGATCGATTCCTAATCGATTCTTAACGTTTGATTCAATACTTTATTGATTCTACGTGCGTTCTCACTGATTGGATCGCCAACCAAATAGGATTCCGCACTATTTGATTTGGTTTACACGTTAATCAGTTGGTATTTCGTTCAAATACCAGGTCCTAACAACTATACAACTAGATGAATTCTGTGAATCACTCACTAAAAGGGGTCACATCTGATGTGACCAATCAGATTCAAATTAAAAGGATCACGTCTGAGGTGATCAAAGGTTTTCAAATTAAAAGGATCACGTCTGAGGTGATCAAAGGTTTTCAAATTAAAAGGATCACGTCTGAGGTGATCAAAGATTTTCAAATTAAAAGGATTACGTCTGATATGATCAAAGGTTTTCAAATTAAAAGAATCACGTCTGAGGTGATCAAATGGTTTTAAATTAAACAGATCACGTCTGAGGTGATCAAATGTGTGTCAAATTAAAAGGTCATGACTGAGATGATCATTGTTCATAAGGTTATATCAAAAGGTAAAACTTTAAGTGTGTGAAAGTGTATGAGGTCAAACTCATAACTATGAGCCAATCGCACGATTGGACCATAAGTATGAGCTAATCGCACGATTGGACAAGGAGTATGGGGAAATCATACGATTGGACCATGAGCATGGAACATTCATACGACTGGATCACCAGAATGAACCTTTCATACGACTGGATGAAGTAGTATGAGCCAGTCGTACGACTGAACCCCAGTCGCACGATGAGCCAGTCGCAAGACTGAACCCCAGTCGCATGATTGAAGCATGCGTATGGGTCCAGTCGCACGACTGAACATTAAAAGCAGTTTAAATAGAGGGGTCAGTCGGTCGTAACCCTTACCACCCTTCAAGTTCTCTGAAATCGCTCATACGTAGACACTCTGCCCAAATTTTGTTCTATCTTGATTACTTGCCGATTGTGATCCTAACCGGTTTCTTATTTATCTACAGGTATTGTGAGACTGGAATCGATCTAAGTGACCAGTGTAATCAAACCCTAACGGACTTAATCGACTAAAATCAAGAAATCAGTAAAACTCTTCAATTAGACCACTTAAATGGACATAATCGTTGAAATAAAGAACATTTAGTGATATTTAGAGTCCCAGCGAACCTAATGAGTCTAAACACGACGTCTACCATCAAGTTTTGACCAAGATTCAAGGTTGGAGTGTTCAACAGTGTAGGATGTGAATGGACATGCTAATGAACTTCAGTCGCACGATTGAGCCAGACGCACGATTCAATCGCACGTATGAATCATGTGCATGGGTTCAGTCGGACGACTGATTCAACCGCATGGCATAGCACACGACTGAACTCAGTCGCAGGCTCAATCGCACGACTGAACTCAGTCGCAGGCTCAATCGCACGAGTGAACTCACTCGCAGGCTCAATCGCACGACTGAACTCAGTTGTATGGCTCAGTCGCACGACTGAGCCAGTTTGATCAAAATAGTTTAAGTTCCTACTGTCTTCTGTTATGCACTAATCTAATGTATATGTTTCTTGTGTTGCAGCAACATGGCTGATAGATGGTCCATGAGCCCAAAGCACAACATTTGTGCTCATTTAGATGCTACCACTCGGAATGCTTCCGAGTTCGCGGGGATCATTGCCTTTCTCAGGAGATCGTGGATCTTCAAGGCCATTTCTACACCGTGCACTCCATACAGATCTCTCCAGCAGACATTTTGGGAAGGGGCTACTGTTGATAGGTCCATTGAGCCCTACAGCATCCGGAGTTTGATCTTTGGGCAGGAGATCAGTATTACTACAGCCGATGTTAGGCGAGTGTTGGATCTAGGTGAAGATGGTGACCACCCGACCAAGCTACACCCTTTGACAGTAAGGGGCTGCTTTCTACGGATGAAGTACACTAGGGACATCAACGCAGGTGTGCTCAATAAAAGTATCTTGTGCCCCCAGTTTAAGTACTTAGCCCACGTCATCATCAAGTGCATTGCGTCAAGGAGAGGAGGATTTGACGAGATGTCTGATCAAATCCAGAATGCATATGTTGCTCTGGTGCAGAACCATTCGTTCAGTTTCTCCTAGATGATATTCTCGTACATGGTCGAGAACATAGAGGCAAAGGGGAAGGAGGGGTTCTACATGTACCCCATATTCTATAGATGATCATTGATCAGAAGCTCCCTTCACTGCCTAAAGAGAGGGAGGATGCAGTTGTTTTGGAGATTATGGATGATACGACACTGGATCGGATGAAGGTCTACCGGGGAAAGCAAGTAAAGCCCCCGGTGAGGAGACTCTTCTGCCACTTGGCCAACGCTGAGTACTTGGCGCCATCTCGCAAGAAGTGGCATCACGACGACAATGACTCCGACGTCGAGCCCATCATGGCACCTACAGACGAAGAAGACGACGACGACGATGAGCAAGGTCAAGGTGGTGAGGCAGCTAGTGGAACTGAAAGTGCTGCCTTCCACCAAGACTTCTTGGTCGATGATGATGAGGAGTCGGATGAGGAGCCGTTAGTGAGGACTGTCGGGAGTCGAGTTTTGGCCACAGACAGAGGGATTGAGGCAGTTGGCGGACGCCAGGCTGAGTCGAGGGGTGCTGATGCTGATGTTACTGATCCTACCTACACCCCTGACCAGTCCAGCAGCCAAGGGGGAGCGCCTATTGCAAAGGGCTCCAGGATGAAGAGAATGGCTCAGCCTCATGGCAAAAAGGGAAAGAGGATGAGATTTATAGTGATTACATCTTCTGCCACAGCCACCACCACTGTCACAGCTACCACCACCACCACAGCTACTACTTCCACCACCACTCCTCCCACTACCACTATCATTTCTCCCACCACTACTACCACAGCCACTCCACCCCTATCCACTCCCATTCCACCTCCCATATTCACCACATCTACCACCACTACCACCACCCACCAAGCCGGTACATCCATCCAAGCTCCAATGACATATGACTCCACTCTACCCACTGTTGGGTTAGAGGAACAGCTGGCAAACCTCAACAGGTTGATGCTAAAGCTGTTAGCTACAGATCACATGAGAGAAAATCAGATTAACCAGCTGATAGCGGTCAACAACGCCTAAGGCAAGCAGATCGATTAGCTGACTGAGAAGAGTGCTCAGTAAGAGAGGGCTTTAGGCCGAGCTCACCATGCGCTTACTAGTCAAAATGAGCTGGTGATGGCGTCGGTCAAGAGAATAGAGGAGCTTGAGAAGAAGAACAAGAAGATACTTCTAAAGCTTAAGGGATCTAAGAGCGAGCCATTGAAGATCAAGGATGGTGATGATGGCGATGATGATGATGATGATGAGGATGAAGATGATTCTGAGGAAGATGTTGATGAAGGAGGACTGAGCGGTAAAGATAAAGAGAATGATGATGATCAGGAAGGTGATTCACCTCCGTCAGCCTCAAATCCTCAAGCTAAGGAGAGGCGTACTAAAAGAAACCAAGATCAAGGAGCCTCGTCCTCAGCTCCTCCAGCTGAAGAATCGACGGAGCAAGACAAAAGTAATCATTAGATGTCTTTGTATTTAAAAAAAACTTTTGTACTTGATTTATATATTACATTAATGTAATTAATGATCATTTATGTTTGTTTATGTATTAATGTGTTATATAATGACTCATGTGTGATGTGCATAATGTTTAATCAAACAGATGAAACTCACCAGACAGACGAGTACGATGTTGAACCCCTTCAGCAAGTTAAGACTCAACTTACAATGATTCTTGACTTGTAAGGGATCCTTAGAAGGTCAGTGAGCTACACTCCCGAAGAAGGAGAAATTATTCATGATCTGACCGATGACCAGCTAGCGGAGATGTTCAAACTCAATCCTGATGAAATTATCAAAGATGCTCTAGAAGTCGATGTCCTAAGTGATGAGGAGCTACATGATGTAGATGAGATTGAGATAGACGATGTCACAGTTGAGCATTATCCAGAGTACACTGACCCTGAAGGACATGGTATTCCCAACTTGGGTGAAACTTTTGGCAGTGGTACTTTTGATAAGCTAGAAGAGATAGAGAAAGAAAAGGAAAAGAATGAAAGTAAAGCCCAAGCTTTAGACGCAAATGTTGATCTCAAGAAAGCTGAATGGGCAGCTTGTTTTGTAGAGATGAAAGCCCAACGCGTGCCGCCAAAGCAGAATGCCTACACAAAGCTCTACAGAGTCAAAAGACATCAGAAAGTGTCAGGCAAAATTATCGTGTGGGCATATTTTGAAGACTTGGAAGTCTATGCTGTTAAAAGAGAGAAAGGAATCGAGTACTTCAGATATCCTCATGATCTGAAGACTCTTCCTAGTTTTGAAATCAACCGTCTAGCATGTTTAGATCTTCTATATGCTAATCCGAGGAAGATGTCAGGATGGTTTGAGGCTGCATTAAAGAAGGAATACCACACCACGTGGGTAAACTTCATACCTCAACAACCTAAAAGGTTCATTCATAAGTCTGAAGTGGATCCCATGTCTGGAAGACCGAAGGTGGTGCTGAAGTGGAGTCCCCCGTGCACAATATCAAAGATCCCCTTATGGGAAATGCCTCAGGACTTCACTCCCCACTTCAAATGGTGGTATTATGACTAGAGGACGGCCGAAGCTGTCATAGTATTGAACAGAGATGGAAAGATTGATACTATCCGGGTATTTGACCCAATGTGGCTTACAAACTTGTCGCCTGAAGATGTCTACACATTATACAAGTGGCCATTGTTCTATGACACGCAGGATATTATACAAGCTCTCCAGTTCAACATGTCATAAGACTCTGCTTTGCATTTGATATACATGCAGGAGTCACAAGAGAGGAGAAGTACAAGAAGTTCCACGAACATGTGAAGAATGTTAGACAATAGGGTAAACTAGGACCAAGGGGGAGTTTGTAGATACATGTTGTTCCTAGTTTATGAGCTTAAATGTAAAAGTCTTTCATGTCTTACACATATGTAATGAAATGGTTCAGTGAAATATGAAATGTGATTTGATGTTTATTTATCTTTGATTCATATGTTTGAGGTTGTTGTACACAAGTCTAAGTCAATAATTGTTGATGCATGTATGTCCCTAGATCATGATTTGTTATGTAATGAATCTTGTCTGTCTGATTATGATGCAAGTGTATTGATTAATGAATTGATATGAATTGTTACTTGTGATGTTTAATAGTTCATTAATGAGTCGTGATTGAATTGATTGGGTTTATGATTGTTTGAATGATTGCACATTATGTTATATTAATTAAAACATTCAAACTTAACTTAATGAAGTTCTCATGCGAATGACCCATGCGAATGGACCACACGCATGAATAACTTCATACGATTGACTCAATCGCACGACTGAACCAGGAGACTGGATCAGTCGTATGATTGACATATAAGATTGACTCAATCGCACGACTGAACACTCAGTCGTGCGGATGAATCAACCGCATGGTTCAATCGCACGACTGAACCATACTTATGGCCCAGTCGCACGATTGAACAATACTAACCTATAAATAGACCCAATTCGTGGAAAAACGTAAGCATTGATCCCATTACGATTCCAGACGTACCCTAGCCGTCCAGAAGCCTCCCAAATCGTTCTCCAAGTTCACAGAACACATCAGATCGATTCCTAATCGATTTCTGACGTTGGATTCAATTCTTGATTGATTCTTCGTGTGTTCTCACTGATTGGATCGCCAATCAAATAGGATTCCGCACTATTTGAGTTGGTTTATCACGCTAATCACTAGGTATTTCGTTCAAATACCAGGTCCTAACAAGTGGTATCAGAGCTTTGGCTCTTGATTACGTGTTGATTCAATCAAGATTGCATAAAAGTTTGTGTTTTTGCACGAAAAACGCAATCTTTGGCATCAAAAGTGATCTTGGACGTTCCCTGCTCATTGAAGTTTAGTTTCTACGGACTTAGGCGATTAGGACTTGTGAAATTTCGAACTTTTACGGCTGAAACCCGTCAAACCTAGAAATTTTCGCAAAACAGCAGCTTCAGTCGCACGAGTGACCCATTCGCACGACTGGACTCCATTCGCATTGCCCATTCGCACGATTGGACCTAGTCGCACCCTCATTCGGCCGACTGAACCGTTCGTTTGCATAACTCATACGCACCAGATTCATTCGCACGACTGAACCAATCGCCCAGTTCAGCCGCACGATTGAACCAATCGCAGAGTTCATACGCACGATAAGACCATTCGCATCCTTCAGTCGCATCAGTGAAAGTTTGTTTGATTAGATTCTAAGTTTATTAGCCATGGAAGATCAGATGTCAGCCTTTACTGCTGGGAAGGACTCGAGGATTCAGAACCTGCTGTTGCTTGAGAGTGAGGTGGGTAATCACAATAAACCACCAAAGCTCTTGACTTTAGATGAGTTTCCCCACTGGAAACAACGTTTTGAGATCTACCTCAATGGAGTAGATCCTAATCTGTGGGAAGCCATTGAGATCGGTTATAGTACACCGGTGGGAGCTGATGGAGTTAAATTAACGTTAAGTGGGATGACAGACGCGCAGAAAGTAAAGTACAATGCAGAGAAAAGGGTTTATGCATTGATCACTCAGTCTATCCCCAAAGATATATTCCACCAATATTCAGAGAACAAACAGTCCAAGAAACTGTGGGATGAGCTAGAGAAGAGATATGATGGGAATGCATCATTGAAGGCAATCAAGGCAAAGGAGTTAAAGAAGGAATTCGATAACTTCTCATCGATTGGTAATGAGAGTTTAGACGAAGTCATAGACAGATTCTACCACTTGATGAGCGAATTGCATATACATGGAGTTGAAACAACCATGGAAGAGAAAGTGAGCAACTTCGCAGACGGATTGCCTGATAAGTGGGCTTCATTTGTGTCTAACCTTAGACAGAATGAAATGCTTATAAAGCTGGATATAAATGACTTCATTCTTAAGTTGCGAGAAGAAGCACTAAGGATGAAGTATAGAGCTCAGAAGTCTGCGTACACACAAAATCCAGCTTTATACAACGCCACGCCTCAAGCTAAGACATCTGGAGCACCTCTCCAGACTGCATTTGTGTCTAGCTCATCAGGTCCTTCACATGCTTCTCCTTCTGGATCAGACACGTCAGGTTCATCATGTACCCACTATATTGGATCAGAAGCAAGTGCTACCAAATTGAAGACCGAGAACCTCGGTAATGTGACCGTAGAAGTAGCACGAGAGCATATGGATCTTCTAGCCGCAGTGGTTCATTCATATGATGGACTTGTTGCTGGGAAGATTGGAAACTGCCATCTGGCAGATGAGGACTACGAGCAGGTGGATGAAATGGAGCTTGAGAGGATGGATATAATGTGGGCCTTAGCTAGCGCTGTCCGAAGGGCGAAGAAGTTTGTTAAGAAGACAGGACAGAACTTGGTAGCTACTAAGGATACCACATGTGGCTTTGACAAGAGCAAAGTGACCTGCTTCAACTGTGGAGAGAAGGGGCACTTCAAGAGAGAATGTGTCAAGCCAAAGAAGACGGGTAATGGGAACCCGTTCTCGTCCTTTAGTCGCCAAGACAAGCAAGCCTCCAGTTCTACTTCATCAAACAAGGATCCAAAAGCTTTGACTGCTCATGATGATGAAGGACAGGATTGGAGTTTTAGGTTTGTCTCACCAGGAGAATCTAACATTGCCAGTGTTGAAGATATTGATGATGATTCTGCGAGTGAAGGTGATCTAGCAGTTGAGATAGCGATGTCACACAGTGAAGAAGCAACTGCAACCGAGATCAGTTACAAGCCTAAGGAGGAAACTTCCACGTCAGAGACAGAAAAGACAGAATCACCAGAACCAGAGACATCTGATGCTGCGTTGATGGCTAGCTCTTCTGAACCAACTCAGGTAAGTACTACTGACCAAATATTTAATAATCATGCTTGTTCTGATTGTGATACTTTTAGGAATAACATAGATGAAAAATTTGCTAGGTTATTAGATCATAATGATAACTTAGTAAAAGATTTGCAAATGTGCACTGAGGCTAATAGAGTATTAAAACAAAATGAGCATAGTTATAAAGAAAAGATAGACCTATTGACTAAACAGCTTAGGGAAACCGAAGTAGTTGCCTTTAACCAAGCTAATGACATTAGGTACTATCTAAACTCCCTAGAAGACACTAAGAAGCAAAAGGCAGTTTTAGAAGTAGAAGTAAAAAACAGAAACTACATAGTTGGACTAGTTCTTCACACATAGTTCAACACTTAGTGAGAGAAAGGAATAACGGGGAGGGATTGGGTTACAAAGTGGTTCCACCACCACCTGAGACTTTGATGAACACTAAGACTAGACCAGTAAATAATAACCCCATCAAGGATCACGTGGTGTCTACTCCTCTTGTTAGTGATCCAGATACCTCATGTTCATCTACTGAATCTGGACACAAACAAAAGGAGGCCACTTCAAAGGCAAAGGGTAAATTGCCTTGTGTTAATCTGGAAAAGGAATTTGAAAAAGTTAACTTAAAGTCAGGGTCAAACAGAGTCAAATCAGAACCTAAAAAGACTTCTAATGTTAATTTTTCACATGCTTCAAGTCAAAAACCATTAATCCAAAAGGAGAAAGATGTTAAACAGGTTAAAACAGTTAACTTTGTTAAACCAGAGAAAACATCAAAAGAACCAAAGTCAAAACCTAAAGTGATTGATGTTACTAGAGTGTCACACACTTCTCCACAAAGAAAGTTTAATCATAAAGTTGATAGCAGGTCGTGCTACAACTGTGGAGAATGTGGACACATTGCTTCCTATTGTCCTTTCTATCAGACACCTAGGAAGAAGATTGACCTTCAGGACTCTAAGCCTAGGTCTTCTAAGAGGAGCTCTCTGACTCCACCTAGAAGAACTAGTGAACCTAAAGTTCAACCTGTAAGCCAGTCGACTGTTTATCATAAACAGGCCTTGCACAAATCTGGCTTATGGAAAAAGAAGTCTTCCTGCGTGTCTGATACTGATGACAAGAAGGAACCTGAGCTACCCTCACCCTCAAAGGGTCAATGGGTGGAGTTTATGATGTGTGATGCCTCTGGGAAACTCAAGCCAGTAAAGGCTTGGGTTCCTAACTTAAACTAATTTATTCATCAAACAAGGATCCAAAAGCTTTGACTGCTCATGATGATGAAGGACAGGATTGGAGTTTTAGGTTTGTCTCACCAGGAGAATCTAACATTGCCAGTGTTGAAGATATTGATGATGATTCTGCGAGTGAAGGTGATCTAGCAGTTGAGATAGCGATGTCACATAGTGAAGAAACAACTGCAGCTGAGGTCAGTTACAAGCCAAAGGAGGAGACTTCCACGTCAGAGACAGAAAAGTCAGAATCACCAGAACCAGAGACGTCTGATGCTGCGTTGATGGCTAACTCTTCTGAACCAACACAGGTAAGTACAACTGACCAAATGTTTGATAATCATGCTTGTTCTGATTGTGATATGTTTAGGAATAGCATTGATGAAAAATTTGCTAGGTTATTAGATCACAATGATAACTTAGTAAAAGATTTACAACTGTGCACTGAGGCTAATAGAGTTCTAAAACAAAATGAGCATAGTTATAAAGAAAAGATAGACCTATTGACTAAACAGCTTAGGGAAACCGAAGTAGTTGCCTTTAACCAAGCAAATGACATTAGGTACTATCTAAACTCCCTAGAGGACACTAAGAAGCAAAAGGCAGTTCTGGAAGTAGAAGTTAATTCATTAAAACAAAAACTGCACAGTTGGACTAGTTCTTCACACATAGTTCAACACTTAGTGAGAGAAAGGAATAACGAGGAGGGATTAGGCTACAAAGTGGTTCCACCTCCACCTGAGACCTTGATGAACACTAAGTCTAGACCAGTAAACAACAACCCCATCAAGGATCATGTGGTGACTAATCCTCTTGTTACTGATCCAGACACATCATGTTCATCTACTGAATCTGGACAGAAACAAAAGGAGGCCACTTCAAAGGCAAAGGGTAAATTGCCTTGTGTTAATCTGGAAAATGAATTTGAAAAAGTTAACTTAAAGTCAGGGTCAAACAGAGTCAAATTAGAACCTAAAAGGACTTCAAACGTTAATTTTTCACATGCTTCAAGTCAAAAACCAGTTAACCAAAAAGTGGAACATGTTAAACAGGTTAAAACAGTTAATTTTGTTAAACCAGAGAAAACATCAAACATACAAGAGTCAAAACCTAAAGTGATTGATGTTACTAGAGTGTCACGCACTTCTCCACAAAGAAAGTCTACTTATAAAGTTGATAGCAGGTCATGCTACAACTGTGGAGAATGTGGACACATTGCTTCCTATTGTCCTTTCTATCAGACACCTAGGAAGAAGATTGATCTTCAGGACTCTAGACCTAGGTCTTCTAAGAGGAGTTCTCTGACTCCACCTAGAAGATCTAGTGAACCTAAAGTCCAATCTGTAAACCAGACGACTGTTTATCATAAACAGGCATTGCACAAATCTGGCTTATGGAAAGAGAAGTCATCCTGCGTGTCTGATACTGATGACAAGAAGGAACCTGAGCTACCCTCACCCTCTAAGGGTCAATGGGTAGAGTTTATGATGTGTGATGCCTCTGGGAAACCCAAGACAGTAAAGGCTTGGGTTCCTAACCTAAACTAATACATTTACTTTGTATGTGCAGGGTGTTCGATACAGCGCTGAGACTAACACGTGGATTATAGACAGCGGAGCATCCAGGCACATGACAGGAAATAGAGCCCTTTTATCAAACGTCAAACAAATAAAAGGAGGGCATGTTTCCTTTGCAGGAAACAAGGGAGGATACATCACAGCTCAGGGAGAAGTGGGAAATCAGAAAGTTAAGTTTGATAAGGTGAACTACGTTCAACAACTTCAGAATAACTTGCTTTTTGTTTCCCAAATCTGCGATAAAGGATTTAAAGTCATCTTCGACAACAAGAAGTGTTACGTGCTGAAGAAAGACTACATGATCCCAGAGGACCAAGTTCTGATGACTGCTTCAAGATATAAAGACCTTTATGTCTTGGATTTGTCAACAGCTGCTACAACGGATCATGAGGTTCAGTGCTTTCTATCTAAAGCTACTGAGAAGGACTCAATCTCCTGGCATAGGAGAATGGGACACATTAGTCAAAGGAAGATGAATCATTTGATTCAGAAGGATTTAGTGAGAGGAGTAAATGTCAAGAACTTCCAACTTCCTGACTTTTGTGTAGCTTGCAAGAAAGGCAAACAGACGAAGAAGTCTCATAAGGAAAAGAAAGTTCATTCAATAGAACTTCCTCTTGAACTTCTTCACATGGATCTGTTTGGTCCAGTCAGTACAAGGAGCATTGCAGGCGATTTGTACTGTTTTGTGGTCACTGATGACTACTCAAGGTTTACTTGGGTAATGTTTCTGAAATCCAAATCAGAAACATTCGAGTCATTCAAGGAATTAGTAACCACACTGGAATCTCTCTACAAGCTAAAAGTTAGACAAGTACGCTCAGACAACGGGACAGAATTCAAGAATCAATGGATGGAGGCATACTGCAAGGAAAAGGGAATTGTTCATCAATTCACTTCTGCCTACACGCCTCAGATGAATGGTGTTGCTGAGAGGAAGAATAGAAGCTTGATAGAGACTGCACGGACTATGCTGGCTGACTCGAAACTGCTCATCCAATTCTGGAATGAGGCAGTGGCAAATGCATGTTATACACTGAATCGAGTCCTAATAGTCAAGCGCCACGGAAAGACATGTTATGAGCTACTACAAAGACGCAAACCAAATTTGGAGTATCTTGAACCTTTTGGCGCGCCGTGTACACTTCTGAAGAAGACACAAGAAGGAAAATTCAGCGAGAAGGCAGATGAAGGAATTTTTCTAGGATACAACATACCGAACAAGCGAGTTTACAATAACTCAACGGGTCTTGTAGAAGTGTGGTGTAATGTCGACGTTCAGAGGTATACCACCCCACCTACAGGCAAAGGACCTGCATACTTCTTCAATTATGATGGATTCTTCAAGTCCTTCAACATTCCTCTCTCTCCCTCGGATGATGAGTTAGCTACTAGGATGATGTATGATATTCTGAATACACCATCTAGCACACAGGGAGAATCATCTACTCAGTCAGGGGGAGTAGTCGATGACAGTGACTCCTCCTCTGAAGATGAAACTGAAGCAGATAACCAGAACAGTCAGGAGGAACAGGTTCTAGTTCCTGAAAGTCCACAAACATCTACGAGTGATGCTCCTTCGATTTCGGAACCTCAAACTCCAACTACCTCAGATGCAGAACAAAATGTTCATAATCTCGGTTCTGAGGTGGCTGTTCCTACTACTCCAGGATCACGACTAAACGTCTATCATCCCCTTGACAATGTTATTGGGGATGTCAGATCAGGAGTACAAACTCGAAATCAGCTATACTCAGCTGATTACGCCTCGGTTATGGAGAAAGGTTACATTCATGATGGTGCTTATCGATGTTTTGTCTCGCAGGTTGAGCCAAAATATGTCAGTGAGGCACTAAATGATGAGGCATGGGTGAGTGCCATGCAAGAAGAACTTTTGCAGTTTAAGAAGTTAGGTGTATGGACTCTGGTTGATAGACCTAAAGGTGCTAAAGTCATTGGCACCAAATGGGTACTAAAATGCAAGAAGGATGACCAAGGAGTCATTATCGGGAACAAAGCTCGACTGGTGGTTCAAGGTTTTCGCCAAGTCGAGGGGATTGACTATAATGAGGTGTTTGCACCCGTGGCAAGGATGGAAGCTATTCGTATCTTCCTTGCCTATGCATCGTACATGAAGATTAAAGTCTACCAATTAGATGTGAAGAGTGCATTCCTTCATGGGGAAATCAGGGAAACAGTCTATGTAAGTCAACCCGAGGGATTTGAAGATCCTTATCATCGCGATAGAGTTTACAAGCTCGACAAAGCGTTATATGGGCTTCATCAAGCTCCTCGAGCTTGGTATGAGAAACTCTCGACTCATCTTGTGAAAAACGGCTTTCGCAGGGGAGTCATTGACTGTACACTGTTTATTAAAGAAAAGGATGGCGACCTACTGCTTGTACAGATATATGTTGATGACATAATCTTCGGGTCAAAGAACGAAGAGTTATGCAAAGAGTTTGAAGCAGTGATGAAGAAAGAGTTTGAGATGAGTGCTATGGGGGAGATGAAGTTCTTTCTCGGGTTACAGGTGGATCAAACACCTAATGGAATCTTTCTACATCAGACCAAGTATGTAGGAGATATTCTCAGTCGCTTTGACATGGAGAATGCTTCTGCTGCTGGGACTCCACTTGCTACGAATCATGATATAGCACCTGATGAGAATGGAGATCTAGTAGATGCCACTATGTACCGAGGAATGATTGGATCCCTCATGTATCTCACGGCCTCAAGACCTGATATTATGTATGCTACATGTCTATGTTCTAGATATCAGGCTAAACCAAAGGTCAACCATCTGATCGGGGTCAAGAGGATTTTTCGTTATCTGAAGGGTACACCCACACTTGGATTGTGGTATCCTCATGATGATGACTTTGAGCTTACCGTGTATAGTGACTCGGATTACGGGGGCTGCAAGATGAACTACAAGTCTACATCAGCGGGGTGTCAATTCTTTGGGAGAAGATTAGTTACCTGGCAGTGTAAGAAGCAGACATCGGTTGCATTGTCAACCTGTGAAGCCGAATATGTTGCTGCTGCAAGTTGCTGTTCACAAATCATCTGGATTCAACAGCAAATGCGGGATTACGATTTAAAATTCTCATCTACTCCTATTTTTGTTGATAACTCTGCTGCAATTGCAGTAACTAAAAATCCGGTTCAACATCCTAAGACCAAACACATCGGTATTAAATACCATTTCATAAGAGATTGCTTTGAAAAGAACTTAATTGATGTGGTTAAAATTAATACTGATTTTCAACGCGCTGACCTCTATATAAAGCCTTTGATAAACCACGTTTTCAATACTTGCTAGAGGTCAACGGCGTTAAAAAGAAAAGTGAGGTAATTCCTGATGATGATAATGTGTAGTCCGATGTAGTTTAGTTAAAGTTTATTTTATTTTATTTTATTTGTTTTATTCTCGTCTGTTTTATTTAAACTCATGTTATCTTGCTGTGTATTAAAATCCTAAAATAATTAAACCAGAAATGATTTTAGTATTTTAGGGGGGGAATATGTCAGCAAGTTAACATTAAAAAAAATTGAGGGAGAAGAGTAACTAGCTGAAATAAGGTAGATTGTGTCTGTGATACCGATTCAATACCTTTGGAAAATGATAGTACACAGGAACATATGAAGAGGGACTTTAAAATTTTTAAGTTTTGAAAAGATGAAAAAGTTCAAAGTATAAGTTTGTGTAGTCTGAGCAATATAAAAAGGAAAGATGATAGAAAACTGGCAACTCCTAAGGTGACACAAAGAAAGTAGACTTAGAGGCTGCCAGACCACAAATGATATGTTGGTAGATTCAACACAATAGACAATTAGACCGGATTGGTGATCTCAAGATCAAACTAAGTTGTTCAACTGACTGTGGGCTTCCATCTTATCACTGGTTAACACAATCAACAATATTCCAATAAGGGTAATGAGCAATTAAACGCCACAAATGTGTGCGGATGACCATAATTAGAGAAAAGCAAGAAAAAATGAAAGACAAATGCAATAAAGCTAATGACTTATGTTGTTGGTGCATTTTGTGTAAAATAAAATAAGCTGCTCTAACAAGGAGATAGGTTATGTGCCTCTCTGCTGTGCGATGGAACTGACCTGAGGATAAGCATAACCTAGATATTCTAGAATTCATTGTTGTTTGCCGCCTCTCTGCTGTGCGATGGCACTGACCTGAGGACAGGCTTCTCTTTGAAAGCTCTAAGAATAGTCTCTTCTTGTAAAATATACCCGTAGACCGCTCAAAAGCTCCTGAGAATGTTGATTACCATATAAGTGTGGGATCCACAAATGTTAGTTGAAATAATTAAACCTAAATAAGTCACCAGTCTGTGTCAAAAGTCTGTGTATGGATTTAAGTGGACAAACATACTAACAATCATTGTGGCTACATTCTCAAAGGTTCAAATCAATGTGAAAATCTAAGAGCTTCAGTATGATTTCCTTAAGTTGCTAACGACTCTGGATGAACACCGAGAATTTGAGCATCAAAGGTTTTAATAACTAGTCCCAAATGATTTGACTTACCTGTATGATTCCAAAAATTGAATTGGTCCAGATATGATCAATCTAAGTTGAAGCTGTCTACTCCCGAACCAAATCCCGTAGATATCAATCTCTGGATTTATCTCTCACAAAAAGCCAAAAATATGTCTGTTTATGTAATTAGTTTAAGTTCTTAAATTAGTTAGTCGTTTTAATTTTAATTTTAGTCGTGTGTCGGGCTACATCAGGAAAATCAGAAGGAATCAATTCATTAAAAGGGTCATGTCTGAGATGACCATATGTGCTTTGAAAGGTTAAAATAGTCACGTCTGAGGTGACAAAGTGTTTTTAAAAAAAAAGGATCACGTCTGAGGTGATCAAAATGTTTTCAAGATAAGATGATCATGTCTAAGATGATCAAAGGTTCATAACGTTAATTTCATAAAGTTAAAAGGGGTTTTAAATGTAAATTGGTCAAAATGGCAGAAAATTAACTAAGTATGACCCATTCGCACGAATGGACCATACGTATGGACTAACCATACGAATGGAATCCATTCGCACGAATGAACTATGAGCATGGACCATCAAACCGAATGGCCCATACGATTAGTCCAGTCGGAGGCTTAAGTGCGAACGAGTGAGTCAGTCGCACGACTGAAATCCAGTCGGACGACTGGAGAAGGGCGATTGACCCAATCGCACGACTGAGTCCCACTCGCACGACTGAACGGTGCGTATGAACTCAGTCGCACGATTGGATCTAGGGTTGGTATAAATAGAGGAGGAGTCGGTCGCAGAGACTCATCACCCTCAAAGAAACCCTAAATCGCACGACTTAACCAAACTCTGCCAAAATTTCCTTTGATTCCTAATACACCCGATTCTTGAGTACTAATCATCTCCATCGATTCTACAGGTAATTTGCGGTGAAGAGCAAACAAAATAACGGTCCAAATTGATTCTAGATCTGCAAAATTAAGACCCGAAAGCAAACAGGACTGAAACGGACTAATAACCTAATCTAAATACTCAAACAGAGGAAATTAAGTGTGTTAGGAGTTATAAGAAAGTATTGCGAGTCTAATGAACCAGAACACGAAGTCTAAAACTCAAAATTGATGAAAAAGTTAATTGAATTGAACGGACAGGAGTCATACGATTGGACAAGCGGATGAACTTCAGTCGCACGACTGAAGGGGGCGATTTACTTAACCGCACGACTGAACCATGCGAATGAGACTCAGTCGCACGACTGGTGTAACCGCATAAGAGTACATACGCATGAGTCCAGTCGCACACTCAGTCGTACGCATGAGGTCATTCGCACGTCTGAACCTCAATCGCACCGTTCAGTCGCACGACTATCTTCAGTCGCACAACCTCAATCGCATGACAGAGACATTCTATTCAAAGTTTAAGTGTTTCATTATACTCTTAGCCAGTAGTACTAATGTTTATATTGTTATGTGTTACAGATGGCGAGTCGATGGACCATGAGCACAAAGCATAACATATGTGCTCATCTGGATTTGACATCCAGGAACGCAGCTGACTTCTCAGGCATCATTACGTTTCTGTTGAGATCCAGGATTGCTCATGCTATCTCTACACCATGCACGCCGTATAGATCAGTGCAGCAGGCCTTCTGGGAAGGCGCGACTGTTGATAGATCCTCTGAGCCTCATTGCATCAGGAGTACGATCTTTGGTGAGGCTATTACCGTATCAGAGGAGGATTTGAGGATTGTTCTACAGTTAGGGGATGATGCTGATTGTCCTACTCGTCTACACCCCCTCACTGTCAGAGGATGTTTTATGAGAGCCAAGTACTCTGGGGACATCAATGCTGGGGTACTCAACAAGAGTAACCTCTGTCCCCAGTTCAAGTATCTTGCGCATGTTCTGCTGAAGTGCATAGCGTCGAGGAAGGGAGGATTTGATGAGTTATCGGATCAGATCCAGAACGCTTATGCGGCATTGGTGCTGAACCACCCGTTCAGCTTCTCCAAAATGATCTTCACCTACCTGGTGGAGAACATTGAGGGAAAGGGAAGGAAGGCTTCTGTATGTATCGAGGTTTATACAGATGATTATTGATCAGAAGCTTCCCTCCCTGCCAAAGGAGAAGGAGGATGCTGTAGTGCTCGAGGTCATGGATGACACTACGCTAGGCAGGATGAAGGTATACAGGGGGAAGCAGGTGAAACCCCCTGTCAGGAGGTTGTTTGGGCATCTGGCCCGTGCTGACTATGTGGCGCCAGCCAAGAGAAAGTGGCGCCACGATGATAGTGATTCAGATGTAGAGCAGATTGCTATACCAGATATCGACTCAGATGATGATGATAGCGGCGACGCCGGGGATGATATGCCTGCTCCACCTAGAGGCACTGATTCAGACGTTATTCCCCCGGGGTCTGCCACTGCCGGAGAGGTTGCTGAGATGGCCGGTTTCCATCAGGAGTTTGTAGCTGGTGAACAAGAGGAGGAGGAGTCGGATGAGGAGCCCCTCACTAGGACTGTGGGAAGCAAAGTTGTTCCCACAGAACACGGGATTAGGGTGGTTGGTGTACACCCTCGGGACTCCTCAGAGAGAGAGACTGACCCGAGCTATGCTCCGGGTTCAGTGGGCAGAGCTGCAGGGGGAGCATCCACTTCCACCGGGACTAGGAGGAAGAGGATGGCTCAACCCCACGGACTGAAGAAGAAGAAGCGTCGCCTGACCTTCGTTACCACTGCTGCCACTACTTCCACCACCACAGCCACCACTACTGACATACCACCCACCACCACAGCCACCACTACCACCACTACTAACATACCACCCATCACCACAGCCACCACATCCATTACTTCCACTACCACATCCACCACCTTACCTACCACCACTGTATTCTTCCCATCCACCACCATACCATTCACACCTACATCACCAGCACCAGCTTACCGACCCATATTCACCACTGCCACTACCACCACCACCTCACATCATGCTGGACCTTCAGCCCAGCCATCACATGCTTATGGATCTACTCTACCTCACATTGGGGTAGAGGAGCAGCTGTCGGCGCTTAACCGTATGGTGATGCGCCTGCTCGCTGCAGATGAGGAGAAGGCGGCGCAGATCCGCCAGCTGACCGACCTGACTGCTGCCAGTCTCAGCAGATGGCAGAGCAGGCTCGGGTGATAGACCAGCAGAACCAGCTAATCGATGCTCAGAGAGTCGAGGTGTCCAAACTCCAGGACCAGCAGGCCCAGTCAGTCAAACGTATAGAGGAGTTGGAGATGACCAACAAGACAATTATGCTGAGGTTAAAGGGGTCGAAGGATGAGCCCTTGAAGATAAAGGAGGGTGATGGGGATGATGGAGATGGTGATGATGAAGATGATGATGATGATGATGAGGAAGATGATGAGGATGAGGAAGAGACTGAGGAAGAAAGGACAGAAGGTAGAGATGATGATGACGAAGCAGAAGGAGGGGATGCGGCTGCATCGGCCTCTGCTTCTGGTCAAGAGCGAAGATCAAAGCATCGACAGGACCAGTCATCTACCACTTCTGCTCTTTCGAGCGACACGCCCATGATTCAAGACAAAAGTACAGATTAGATGTCTTATGTATTTATTTATTTTGTATTTGAATCATGTAATGAAAAACAAGTGTGTTGAATGTTTATATATTAAGTTGATATAATTCTGTTTGATTACTTACTAATGGTTTATGTGTTGAATGTTTAAATCAAACAGATCCAAACTTTCAAAGGGATGAGTTTGACATTGCTCCCCTTCAACAGGTCAAGACTCAATTAACAATGATTCTTGATCTGCAAGGGATTGTAAGAAGGTCTGTGAGTTATACCCCTGAAGAAGGGGAAATAATTCATGACCTATCTGATGAGCAACTGGCAGAGATGTTCAGACTCAATCCTGATGAAATTGTCAAGGATGCTCCAACAGTTGATTCAACCAGTGATGAAGAACTAAATGACGTTGATGAAGTTGAGGTTGAAGATATTACTGCAGAAGAGTACCCTCAGTATGCTGACACCGAGGGTAATGTGGTCCCCAATCTGGGTGAGTCCCTAGTCAGTGATACGTTTGAGGTACTAGACAAGATGGAGCAGGAAACCGAAAAGACTGAAGGAACAGCCCAAGCCTCCAATGATGACGTAGACATTCGCAAGGCTGAGTGGGCTGCCTGTTTTGAAGAAGTAAGAGCACAGCGTGCTGCACCAAAGAAAGATGCCTACACCAAGCTCTACAGAGTCAAGAAACACCATAAGGTGTCAGGAAGGATTATTGCATGGGCTTTTTTTGATGATCTTAACGCGTATGCAGTTAAGAGGGAGCAGGGCATAGAGTACTTCAGGTTCCCACATGATCTGAAGACTCTACCTGGTTTTGAGCTCAACCAGCTGGCTAAGCTAAAGCTGCTATATGTTGACCCAAGAAAGATGTCAGGCTGGTTCGAGGCTGCCCTGAAGAAGGAGTACCACACCAGATGGGTTAACTTCAGACCATAACAGCCTACTAGGTACATAAGAAGGTCTGAGGTTGATGCCATTACTGGCAAGCCCAAGATTGTGTTAAAGTGGAGTCCTCCGCGCACTATGTCGAGAATCCCTCTCAGGGAAATGCCACAGGACTTCACTCCACACTTCAAATGGTGGCACTATGATTGGAGAATTGCTGAAGCTGTCATAGTTCTAAATAAAGAGGGCCAAATGGATACAATCAGGGTATTCGACCCGATGTGGCTAACCAACTTGTCTGCTAATGATGTCTATACATTATACAAGTGGCCACTGTTCTATGACACACAAGAAATTGTACAAGCCCTCCAGTTCCAAAATGTTATACGACTTTGTTTTGCGTTTGAGATTCACGCAGGAGTCACTAAAGAGGAGAAGTACAAGAAGTATAAGGAGGTTATGCAGAAGACAAGAGATTAGGTAGATCTAGGTTCAAGGGGGAGTTTGTTGATGCATGTATGTCCCTAGATCATGATTTGTTATGTAATGAATCTTGTCTGTCTGATTATGATGTAAGTGTATTGATTAATGAAATGATATGAATTGTTACTTGTGATGTTTAATAGTTCATTAATGAGTCGTGATTGAATTGATTGGGTTTATGATTGTTTGAATGATTGCACATTATGTTATATTAATTAAAACATTCAAACTTAACTAAATGAAGTTCTCATGCGAATGACCCATGCGAATGGACCACACGCATGAATAACTTCATACGATTGACTCAATCGCACGACTGAACCAGGAGACTAGATCAGTCGTATGATTGACACATAAGATTGACTCTATCGCACGACTGAACACTCAGTCGTGCGAATGAATCAACCGCATGGTTCAATCCCACGACTGAACCATACTTATGGCCCAGTCGCACGATTGAACATACTAACCTATAAATAGACCCAATTTATGGAAAAACGTAAGCATTGATCCCATTACGATTCCAGACGTACCCTAGCCGTCCAGAAGCCTCCCAAATCGTTCTCCAAGTTCACAGAACACATCAGGTCGATTCCTAATCGATTTCTGACGTTGGATTCCATTCTTGATTGATTCTTCGTGTGTTCTCACTGATTGGATCGCCAATCAAATAGGATTCCGCACTATTTGAGTTGGTTTATCACGCTAATCACTAGGTATTTCGTTCAAATACCAGGTCCTAACAATAATGATTGAGTATTATGTACAACCTAGTCGGTTGATTATTCATGATAATGGACCATACTTATGGACCATACGCATGAATATTTCATGCTTATGGACCAGTCGCACGACTGAACCAGGAGACTAGATCAGTCGTACGATTGAGACATAAGATTGACTCAGTCGCATGACTGAACCTTCAGTCGTGCGTATGACTCAATCGCATGATTCAGTAGCACGACTGAACCATGCGAATGGTTCAGTCGTACGAATGAAAAACCCTAACCTATAAATACCACCTAATTCGTGGAAAAACACAACACTTGAAGAGATATTGCGAATACACATAAACCCTAGCCGTCCAGAACGTTCCAAACAGCCTGTCCAAGTTCATAGTTTTTTCCTGATCGATTCCTACTCGTTCTTCACGTTTAGTTCAATCTTATATCGATCGGTAATCGTTCTCACTGATTGGATCGCCAATCAAATAGGATTCCACATTATTTGATACGGTATAAACGCAGAATCAGTTAGTACTCCGTCCGTACACGGTCCCTAACAATTTTCTTCACAGGGATGAGTTAGACATGAACTAGAACTCCTAGTACTAGAGTCCATAGTTGAGTCTTCAGCCTTCACCACTTCAAATCCTGAAGAGGTAAACACTTGTTTCTACATGGAGTTGAAAGTGGCCTTGATCTCTTGAGCCTTCTTTGACTTCTCTTGGCTGCTCTGATCAAGTTCTTCCTTTTGGACTTGGTCATCCCTAATCCTTTTATCTCCTCAGGAGAATAGTGACCCTTCTTAGAATGATCTTCCTTACTCACCTCAGATCCATCCTTCATTATCTCCTCTTCAACTTCATCCTCTTCTTGAATGGGGTCTATGAGGGGAAGCTCATCTTGACAAGTTCCACACCAGTCCCTACTTACTCTGATAACAAATCTTTGCATGCAAGGATGAGGATATAATGTTCTTGAAGGTCTCTTCTTCAAGAATACATTTTCTCCCCTGATTTGGTGATCACAAGCTCAGCCTGGTATTCAGGTAACTTGGTAATGAGACCTTTGATTTTAGTCCTGTAGTTGGTGTGTTTATGCTAAAGATTTGAAATGGTTTTCTCTAGATCTTCTATCCTAAGTTTATAATCATTTTCAGCTCTTTTCAAATAAGCTTGTAAGATGTTTGAGGACTCGAGATCATATCTTATTTCCAAGTTATAGGACCTGTATCTATTAACTTTATAAATACATTCAGGAGGCAAAAGATGTTCCAATACCTTGGCTTCTTCATGATCAGCCATCAGTGCTTGGTTTGGAGATGCATCTTCAACCTGAAAAGCTTCCTTCTTCATTAACAACTGTAGCTTGGGCTTCTTAGTCTGTGTAGCTCCATCAGTGTAGTTTGGTCTGGTTTATGCTTGGCCACCATTTATTTTTGGTGCCTTGCACTCTCTTGCAAAGTGTCCTATTTTGTTACAGTTGTAACACTTCACCTTGTTTTTATCCAGCTCAAACTTGCCACTGGTTGCATTGCTGGAAAACTTCCTGCATGTCCTCTTGTAATGCTTCTTGGCTTTATGAGTGATAAGAGCTATCTACCAGACTATCTCCATGTACTCCAGTTCATCTGGATGGATACAGTCCAAGTCTTCAAGAGTGGTTCATCTGGATGGATACAGTCCAAGTCTTCAAGAGTGAAGAGAAACTTACCACTACTTTTATCAGTAAACACAAAGTCTTGAGAAGAGCTTGTCTCTTAGAATAGGCTTCCTTGGATGTAGCTCTCCTTTGGTGTCTAGGGAAAGGTGATGAAATGACCCTTTTGTGAGTTTTCAGGTAGGAGATGAGATGATGATATGGTTCTCTACAATCCCTTTCAACCACATGAAGGGCTGAACTCTACTAATTGTTGGAGTTGCCATATGGATTTTGCATATTCGTCTCCATCTGGTATCCATTGAGGATACCATACAATCTAGTAAGAGTAAGGGTCTTGAGGTTTTCAGTCCTCTTAATGACCACATAATAGTGTGTCCATTGTCTGGGAAAAGAGAACATAAACTTCCTCACAATGTCCCTATTCTCAAGAGTTACTCCAACATCCATTAGAGTATCCATAATCTCAACATATCTGAAGTATTATTAAGTCATGGTTTCATCTGTCTTGAAGGTGAAGTTCTCAAATTGTTGCTTTAAGAGGTCTTTCATCTTTTATTTTGCTTCATTAAACCCCTCATACATAAGTTTCAGTACATCCCATAGTTGCTTAACATTTTTGCACTTTTTGAAGCCTCTGTAGATAGAGTTTGGATGGACAGTATGGAGGGCAATCATGGCTTTCTGATCTACATCAATCTTCTTCCATTCTTCTTCTAAATAGTCAGTCAGTTCCTTTGTTATCATGCCACCACCAGCAGCATCTGCAGTGGTGCATGGTACATGAGGTTCTGAGATAACAGATCCCTACATCTTGCTGTATTGAGACTTGATGAAGCCTTTCATTCTTTGGCACCAAGTATCAAAGTTATCAGGAGTGATCAGTAGAGATTTTGTCATATTACCGGTTTCCATATTAGCCTTGGTAAGAGCTGCATTTGAGTTGTTAAGTGTTTTGTGAAAACTAAAGGCTTTAAGATGGTAAGATCTTACAATCAAGAGCCTACAAAGCTCTAATACCAATTGTATGACCGTTGAAGGGGGTCAATGCAATAGTTTCATATTGAGGAGAGACTTAAAATACTTAACACATCAAATAGGGAACTAGGTTATATTGATGATACTAAGAACACAAGTAAATATAAGACAGAACAAGATAAGTTTGGTTTTCAAGAATGATGTATATTTTTCTCAAATTCTATTACAAGTGTTATAAAGCATAACAATAAATACAAGTACTTTAGACACTTATACTACATCCAACAACATGCTATACTTTGAAAGCCAACTAGAAACACTAATCTAAACAACAAAATCAATGTATAGTGAAAATGTATATTGCCTTTTGACTTGTGACTATGACATGTCATAGCTCACATCCTAATATATTACAAAAAGGATAAAAGGTACAAAAGTAGAAAGTTACAGACCAATAACCTTAATTAACAGTTGACAAAAATATGGACTATTTCACCAACTTATCTAAATTGGTGAGTCTTCAGAGATGGCAGCGAAAAGTTGTTCAGATTTTGTCTAAAGGTGATCAAAGAAAGCATGTCTTCTCTGTCTTCGGAAGAAATTAATCTTTGGCTTCAAAAGAATTTGTCTCTGAATCTTCGGAAGATTTCATCTTTGGCTTTGGAATATTTGGTCATTTAGCTTTGAAAGATTTTACACAGCATATTTTCTTTAAGTTGTGTAAAACTTCCGAACTTTCCTTTATACTTCATGCATGCATGCTGAGAGCTTGTAAGGCTCTGTTCCCGGGAAACCTCACAGTTGGTTAATCATAGCATAAAATCAGTTTAATAACAAAACATTACAGCGGAAAATAATTAGACATTCATTTAAAACTTAGAAACCATATCGTACTCATACATTTGTCCTTTAATTGTAAACAAAACATATTACTTGTTCTTAAATTACAATAAAGATTTCATAAATAGGAATTCCATCCATAGCTCCCCAAGTAGCTCCATGTGCCATCCTCAGCATCAGCGTTTACCTGCCAACTATTATGCATAAAAGTCAGCTTCACTGAGTGAGTTATAGTTTAAATAATATAAAAAAATATAAACTTTATCCTTCATATAATGACCATGCATACACCATAGTACATAGCATTACTTGCATCATAATAAGCATGTTCATTATCTTTCATTCTTTCATTATCTTTCACTTTCATCATAAACGAGATTGCACAAAGCAAGAGCTCCATGTTGATTGACAACAAATGTCAATCCCTGCCGGTACACATGAATACGGTAGCTAACCCCCGACAGTTGATCCACACTGCAAGGCACATAGCCCGCTCATGAATACAGATCCATCATCATACATCAGACTCACATAAGTGAAGTCTATCATAGTGCTTGCAAGACTTTACATCATCAAACGGGCCCGGGGGTAACATTCATTAAGTTTCACTTTTCATTAATATTATCTTCCACTTTAATATATAATACTTAACTTAATAAGCACACAACATACCAAGTACTAATCATCATAAAACATAACCGACCCTCCGCGGGACAGCGGGGGTTCGGGGGCGGCAGCCCCTGACAGCGGGGTCCTAGGGGCAGCAGCCCCTAGTGGGGTCCAAGGGGCAACGCCCCTGGTTGGGGCCAGGCTGCCAGGTCAGCGCGAAAAATTTTTATATTTAAACATTTATATAGCACATTTACTTATAGAAAAATCGTTCTTCCTGTTAAAACCCCTTAAAATCTTGGTCATTTAAAAACATAAATTTAGTATGCATAATAGCCCCAAAACATGGAAAACTTATAAATAGGGGGTCTAGAACTCACCTGGATACCACGAATAACTTCTAGGCTAAGCTTATAAGGCTAGGATCACTCTACACAGCCTGCAGAATAGCTAACACTTAAAGGGGTTAATTTCTGCCTAAATTCTCTGCTAATTTCGCTGCAAGATCAGCAATTTCGCAGCTAGATTCGCCAACAGTTTCGCTGCTAGTTTCACCAGCAGTTTCGCTGCTAGTTTCGCTGGCAACTTCACTGGCTGTTTCGCTGACATCTTCGCTGCCAGTTTCACCCAACTTTCGTTGGAAAACCATGTCTGCGAAACTATAGTTTCGCAGCAAATCCTCATAGCTTCGCTGATTGAATATGCAATTTCGCTGGATGCATATGCAGTTTCGCAGATCGCATAAAAATTACAAACCAGACCGTTTTTAACCCAAAATCATAACTTTTTATGTCCAAACTCTTAGTTTATCATCCATGAGGTTAAATCTAAGCTTTATACATGTTTTCATACGTAAAAATTTGACCTTTATGCGATTCTTTGCAACTTTTCAAAACCCAAAACCCTAGAATCCGGGTTTGATCTACAGAAGGGTTTAGAGGTCGATTCTTACCTGGATTTGTTGCTTCTTTCTTAGGTCTTGATGCTCCAACACCCAGATCTTCAATCTCTTAACCTTGGAAGCTTCAAATCTTGATTTTTCTTCACTTCTCTCTCTACTTTTCTCTCTATAAATTTGGGAGCTAGGGTTCAAATGATGGAGATGGAGGCTGATTTGGTAGGTAAGGGCTGATTATGGGCCTTAATCATTAGCTCTTGCCCATAACTCAATTTGGCCCATAACCCATTTCCCTCTTTTATTAAATACCCATTAATTAAGCCCATTGTCCTTAATGACTCGTTTCGACTTTTCGGGGTGTTACAGAGCTCTTTGATTGCTTTGGTTGCATTAGCCTTTAAGTATAGACCTTACATATGTTATTTCCAAAAAATAATTGATGAAGTTTGTATAAGCGGGAAAAGGATCAATGGATTTGGGGAGATATTGCAGACAATGATGTTTTCTTAGTGACCACGATTAGAAAAGAATTTGGAGTAGCTCCATTGTTAGGACCTGGTATTTGAACGAAATACCTAGTGATTAGCGTGTTAACCAAAACAAATAGTGCGGAATCCTATTTGATTGGCGATCCAATCAGTGAGAACACACGAAGAATCAATCAAGAATTGAATCTAACGTTAGAAGTCGATTAGGAATCGATCTAATGTGTTCTTTGAACTTGGAGAACGATTTGGGAGGTCTCTGGACGGCTAGGGTACGTCTGGAATCGTAATGGTATGAATGCTTACCTTTTTCCACGAATTGGGTCTATTTATAGGTTAGTATTGTTCAATCGTGCGACTGGGCCATAAGTATGGTTCAGTCGTGCGATTGAACTATGCGGTTGATTCATCCGCACGACTGAGTGTTCAGTCGTGCGACTGAGCCAATCTTATGTGTCAATCATACGACTGATCCAGTCTCCTGGTTCATTCGTGCGATTGAGTCAATCGTATGAAGTTATTCATGCGTATGGTCCATTCGCATGGGCCATTCGCATGAGAACTTCAATAAGTTAAGTTTGAATGTTTTAATTAATATAACATTATGTGTAACCATTCAAACAATCATAAACCCAATTAATCAACTCAATTACGACTCATTAATGAAATATTAAACATTACAAATACAAACAATCCATGTCATTTCATTAATAAATTCATATTACATCATAATCAGACAGACAAGATCTATTACATTACAAATCATGATCTAGGGACATACATGCATCAACAAACTCCCCCTTGGACCTAGATCTATCTAATCTCTTGTCTTCTGCATAACCTCCTTGTACTTCTTGTACTTCTCCTCTTTGGTGACTCCCGCGTGAATTTCGAACGCGAAGCAGAGTCGTATAACGTTTTGGAACTGTAGGGCTTGTACAATATCTTGCGTGTCATAGAACAGTGGCCACTTGTATAGTGTATAGACATCATAAGCCGACAAGTTAGTAAGCCACATCGGGTCGAATACCCTGATTGTATCCATTTGTCCCTCTTTACTTAGGACTATGACCGCTTCAGCTGTTCTCCAATCATAGTACCACCATTTGAAGTGTGGAGTGAAGTCCTGTGGCATTTCCCTGAGTGGGATTCTCGACATTGTGCGCGGAGGACTCCACTTCAACACTATCTTGGGTTTGCCAGTAATGGCATCAACTTCAGACCTTTTGATATACCTAGTAGGCTGTTGGGGTCTGAAGTTAACCCATCTGGTGTGGTACTCCTTCTTTAGGGCAGCCTCGAACCAGCCTGACATCTTCCTCGGGTCAGCATACAAAAGCTTTAGCTTAGCCAGCTGGTTGAGCTCAAAACCTGGTAGAGTCTTCAGATCATGTGGGAATCTGAAGTACTCTATGCCCTGTTCTCTCTTAACTGCATAAGCATTAAGATCATCAAAATAAGCCCATGCTATAATCCTGCCTGACACCTTGTGGTGTTTCTTGACTCTGTAGAGCTTGGTGTAGGCATCTTTCTTCGGTGCAGCACGTTGGGCTCTCACTTCTTCAAAACATGCAGCCCACTCAGCCTTTCGAATGTAACATCATCATTTGAGGCTTGGGCTGTTCCTTCTGCCTTCTCAGTTTCCTGCTCCATCTTGTTCAGTACCTCAAAGTATCACTGACGAGGGACTCACCCAGATTGGGGACCACATTACCCTCGTTGTCAGCATACTGAGGGTACTCCTCTGCAGTGATATCTTCGACCTCGACCTCATCAACATCGTTGAGCTCTTCATCACTAGTCGAATCAACTGTTGGAGCATCTTTGACTATTTCATCCGGATTGAGCTGAAGATCTCTGCGAGTTGCTCGTTAGATAGGTCATGAATTATTTCCCTTCTTCAGGGGTATAACTCACAGACCTTCTTACGATCCCTTGCAGATCAAGAATCATGGTTAGTTGAGTCTTGACCTGTTGAAGGGGAGCAATATCAAACTCATCTCTTTGAAAATTTGGATCTGTTTGATTTAAACATTCAACACATAAATCATTAGTAAGTAATCAAACAGAAGTACATTAACTTAATATAAAACATTCAAGACATTGTTTTCAGTACATGATTCAAACACAAAAATAAATAAATACATAAAACATCTAGTCTGTACTTTTATCTTGAATCAAGGTCTCATCGCCCGGAGGAGCAGAGGTGGTAGCTGACTGGTCCTGTCTATTCTTCGATCTTCTTCTTGACCTGAAGCAGAGGCCGATGCAGCCGCATCCCCTCCTTCTGCTTCGTCATCATCATCCTTTCCCTCTGTCCTTTCTTCGTCTGTTTTCCTCCTCATCCTCAGTATCCTCCTCATCCTCATCATCATCTTCATCATCGTCATCATCACCATCATCTCCATCCCCTTCCTTGATCTTTAAGGGCTCATCCTTTGATCCCTTTAACCGCAGCATGATGGTCTTGTTGGTGGTCTCCAACTCCTCTATCCGTTTGGCTGATTGGGCATGCTGCTCCTGGAGTTGGGACATCTCTACTCTCTGTGCATCCATCAGCTGGGTCTGCTGCTCTATAACACGAGCCTGCTCTGCCATCTGTTGAGACTGGGCAGCAGTCAGGTCGGTAAGCTGGCGTATCTGTGCAGCTTTCTCCTCGTCGGCAGCTAGTAAGCGCATCACCATACGGTTTAGCGCCGACAGCTGTTCCTCTACCCGATTGGAGGTAGAGGTGATCCATACATGTGTGAGGACTGGGCTGACGGTCCTGCATGATGTGAGGTGGTGGTGGTGGTGGCTGTAGTGAAGATGGGTCGGTAAAATGGTGGAGGTGATGTGGGTGTAAATGGTATGGTGGTGGATGGGAAATGTACTGTAGTGGTAGGTATGGTGGTGGTTGTGGTAGCATGGTGGATGTGGTGGCTGTGGTGGTGGATGGTATATCAGTGGAGGTGGTGGTGGTAGTGGTGGCTGTGGTGGGGTGGATGTAGAGGCTACAGTAGTAACGAAGGTCAGTCGACGCTTCTTCTTCTTCAGTCCATGGGCTGAGCCATCCTCTTCCTCCTCGTCCCTGTGGAAGTGGATGCTCCCCCTACAGCCCTGCCTGCTGAACCCGGAGCATAACTCGGGTCAGTCTCAGTCTCTCTGGAGTCTCTTGGGTGTTCACCAACCACCCGTAGCCCGTGTTCTGTGGGAACAACCTTGCTTCCCACAGTTCTCGTGAGGGGCTCCTCATCAGACTCCTCCTCCTCCTCAGCACCAACAACAAACTCCTGATGAAATCCGGCTGTCTCAGCAACATCTCGGCAGGGGCAGACACCGGGGGAATAACATCAGACTCAGTGCCTCTCGGTGGAGCAGGCATATCGTCCCCGGCGTCTCCACTATCATCATCATCTGAATCAATCTCTGGAGGAGCAGCCTCTCATCATCAGAGTCACTGTCCTCATGACGCCATTTGCGTCTGCCTGGGCCACCACATCTCGTTGGCCAGGTGGCCAATCAATCTCTTAACTTGGGGCTTCACCTGCTTCCCCCTATAAACCCTCATCCGACCCAGAGTCGTGTCATCCATGATCTCTAGAGCCACTGCATCATGACTCTCTTTGGGCAGATGTGGCAGCTTCTCGTTGAAGATGAGCTGTAAGAACCTGGGGTACATACAAAACCCCTCCTTTCCCTTGCCTCCAAGTTCTCCACCAGATAGGAGAATATCATGCTAGAAAAGCTGAAGGGGTGGTTCAGCACCAGTGCCACGTAGGCATTTTGGATCTGGTCTGAGAGGTCGTCGAACCCACCCCTCCTCGACGCAACACACTTGAGGATCACGTGTGCTAAGTACTTGTACTGGGGGCTCAGGTTGCTCTTGTTGAGCACACCTGAGTTTATGTCCCCAGCGTACTTTATCCTCAGAAAGCATCCTCTCACGGTCAGTGGATGTAATCTAGTAGGATGATCAGTATCATCCCCAAACTCTAGGACCCTCTGGATGTCGGCAGCAGTGATCTCAATATCATGACCCAGTATAGAGCTCCTTATGTGTAGGGCTCACGGGAGCGGTCCACAGAGGCATTCTCCCAGAACGCCTGATGTAGTGATCTGTATGGTGTGCAAGGAGTGGAGATAGCCTTATGAATCCGGGACCGTCTAAGAAAGGCTATAATGTCGGTGAACTCGGCCCCGTTCCTGGTAGTGTGATCCAAATGAGCACAGATGTTGTGCTTTGGATTTATGGACCATCTCTCAGCCATTATCCTGAAAAACACATGACATAGAACCATTAGTACATAATACATGAAAATTCTGTTCTAAGTGTAATGTTGAAATTCATTCTGATTCATTCGTGCGAATGAATCATGCGACTGAAGTCAGTCGGCTGTCCTTTCATGCGACTGAGCTCATTCTGGTCAATGTGACATGCGATTGGGTTCAGTCTGCTGACTGAGTCTGCGAATGGTTCAGTCGGCCGACTGAGCTCAATCGCATGGTTCATTCGGGCGATTTACCCAATCGCAAGTTTCAATCGTGCGATTGGAGTTCATCCGGGCGACCAGTCGCCTGTCCTGTAGTTCAGTCGCCAATCGTTCGAATCTTCAACAAAACAAGTGTTTTAACATAGATAGATAACCGGTTCATAGACTCGCATTCTTGTTACTAATAACCTATTAGACTTAATTTTAACGTTTTGCATAGTTTTGGTAGGTTATTAGGTCTTTCAAGTCTCGGTTCTTGTTATACAGTCGAATAACCAAATTAGGGTTTGAATCTTTCACGTTTTGGGAAGTTGGATCTTCAAACTACCTGTATAATCAATAGCGAGAGTCAGTGAATCAAGATCAAGACGAAAACACAGTCTAATGAAAATTTGGCAGCGTAACGGTAGGGTGTGCGATTTGAGAGCGATTGGGGTGTGATGAATGAAATGCGATCGACTGTGCCCTTTAAATACTGAAGCTGTGTTCATCGGCCGACTGGCCTCAGTCGCTCAGTTCATTCGGGCGACTAAGGCTCAATCGTGCGATTGGCCCAGTCAGTCGCATGCTGTTGACCGACTGAGGTTCAGTCGGTCGACTGACTCAGTCGTGCCTTTCATTCGCATGTTCAGTTGACCGAATGAGTCTCAGTCGGCGACTGACTCATTCGCCCCCTTCCAATCGGTCGAATGGGCCATTCTGATAAGCCATTCGTGTGAATGACTCATCTCATGTCCATTCGTGCGAGTGGAAGCCATTCGCATGGTTGGTCCATTCTCATGGTCCAATCGTGCGAATGGGTCACACTTAGTTAATTTTCTGCCATTTTTACCAATTTACATTTAAAACCCTTTTAACTTTTGAAATTTACGTTATGAGCTTTTGATCATCTCAGACATGATCATTTTAACTTGAAAACCTTTTGATCACCTCAGACGTGATCCTTTTAAACAATTTAGTCACCTCAGACGTGACCCTTTTAAACACTTTGTCACCTCAGACGTGACTGTTTTAAACTTTTAAAGCACATGTGGTCATCTCAGACATGACCCTTTTAGTGAGTTGATTCCTTACTGATTTTCCTGATGTAGTCCGACAAACTAACAAACTAAAACTAAACAACAAACTAACTAAAACTACTAACTAACTTAGAAAATTTAAACTAAATACTCAAAACAGGACTTGTTTTTGGCTTTTTGTGAGAGATAAATCCTAAGATGGACATCTATGGGATTTGGTTCCGGAATAGACAGCTTCAACTTGGATTGACCACACCTGGACCAATTCAATTTTGGAATCATACAGGCAAGTCAAATCATTTGGGACTTGTTATCAAAATTTTGATGCTCCATTCTTGGTGTTCATCCAGAGTCATTAGCAACTTAAGGAAATCATACTGGAACTCTTAGATTTTCACATTGATTTGAACTTTTGAGAATTGCAGCCACAATGATTGTCAATATGTTTGTCCACTTAAATCCATACACAGACTTTTGACACAGACTGGTGACTGATTTAGGTTTAATTATTTCAACTAACATTTGTGGATCCCACACTTATATGGTAATCAACATTCCTCAGGAGCTTTTGAGCGGTCTACGGGTATTATTACAAGAAGAGACTATTCTTAGAGCTTTCAAAGAGAAGCCAGTCCTCAGGTCAGTGCCATCGCACAGCAGAGAGGCGGCAAACAACAATGAATTCTAGAATATCTAGGTTATGCTTATCCTCAGGTCAGTGCCATCGCACAGCAGAGAGGCACACAACCTATCTCCTTGTTAGAGCAGCTTATTTTATTTTGCACAAAATGCACCAACAACATAAGTCATTAGCTTTATAGCATTTGTCTTTCATTTTTCTTTGCTTTGCTCTAATTATGGTCATCCGCACACATTTGTGGCGTTTACATGCTCATTACCCCTTATTGGAATATTGTTGATTGTGTTAACCAGTGATAAGATGGAAGCCCACAGTCAGTTGAACAACTTAGTTTGATCTTGAGATCACCAGTCAGGTCTAATCATCTATTGTGTTGAATCTACCGACATATCATTTGTGGTCTAGCAACCTCTAGGTCTACTTTCTTTGTGTTACCTTAGGAGTTACCAGTTTTCTATCATTCCCTTTTGTATTGCCTAGACTACACAGACTTATACTTTAAATTTTGCATCTTTTCAAAACTTAAATTTTAAAGTCCCTCTTGATTTGTTCCTGTGTACTATCATTTTCCAAAGGTTTTGAATCGGTATCACAGATACGATCTACCTTATATCAGCTTTCCACTCCTTCTCCCTCGTTTTTTTTTTTTAATGTTAACTTGCTGACATATTCTCCCCCTAAAATACTAAAATCATTACTGGTTTAATTATTTTAGGATTTTAATAAACAGCAAAATAACATGAGTTTAAATTAAACAGACAAAAATAAACAGATAAAATAAACTAAAAAAGAAAAACTTTAACTAAACTACATCGGACTACACATTCATCATCAGGAATAACCTCACTTTTCTTTTTAACGCCGTTGACCTCTAGCAAATATTGAAAACGTGGTTTATCAAAGGCTTTAGTATAGAGGTCAGCGCGTTGAAAATCAGTATTAATTTTACCACATCAATTAAGTTCTTTTCAAAACAGTCTCTTATGAAATGGTATTTAATACCGATGTGTTTGGTCTTAGGATGTTGAACCGGATTTTTAGTTACTGCAATTGCAGCAGAGTTATCAACAAAAATAGGAGTAGAAGAGAACTTTAAACCGTAATCCCGCATTTGCTGTTGAATCCAGATGATTTGTGAACAGCAACTTGCAGCAGCAACATATTCGGCTTCACAGGTTGACAATGCAACCGATGTCTGCTTCTTACACTGCCAGGTAACTAATCTTCTCCCAAAGAATTGACACCCTGCTGATGTAGACTTGTAGTTCATCTTGCAGCCCCCGTAATCCGAGTCACTATACGCGGTAAGCTCAAAGTCATCATCATGAGGGTACCACAATCCAAGTGTGGGTGTACCCTTCAGATAACGAAAAATCCTCTTGACCCCGATCAGATGGTTGACCTTAGGTTTAGCCTGATATCTAGAACATAAACATGTAGCATACAT
This sequence comes from Flaveria ramosissima, assembly GCA_025215565.1. NCBI lineage: Eukaryota > Viridiplantae > Streptophyta > Magnoliopsida > Asterales > Asteraceae > Flaveria > Flaveria ramosissima. The sequence goes on along the minus strand of CM046037.1, from coordinate 33,270,082 downwards.
GATATCAGGTCTTGAGGCAGTGAGATACATGAGGGATCCAATCATTCCTCGGTACATCGTGGCATCTACAAGATCTCCATTTTCATCAGGTGCTATATCGTGATTCGTAGCAAGTGGAGTCCCAGCAGCAGAAGCATTCTCCATGTCAAAGCGACTGAGAATGTCTCCTACATACTTGGTCTGATGTAGAAAGATCCCATTTGGTGTCTGATCCACCTGTAACCCGAGAAAGAACTTCATCTCCCCCATAGCACTCATCTCAAACTCTTTCTTCATCACTGCTTCAAAACTTTGCATAACTCTTCGTTCTTTGAACCGAAGATTATGTCATCAACATAGATCTGTACAAGCAGTAGGTCGCCATCCTTTTCTTTAATAAACAGCGTGCAGTCAATGACTCCCCTGCGAAAGCCGTGTTTCACAAGATGAGTCGAGAGTTTCTCATACCAAGCTCGAGGAGCTTGATGAAGCCCGTATAAAGCCTTGTCGAGCTTGTAAACTCTATCCCGATGATAAGGATCTTCAAATCCCTCGGGTTGACTACATAGACTGTTTCTCTGATTTCCCCATGAAGGAATGCACTCTTCACATCTAATTGGTAGACTTTAATCTTCATGTACGATGCATAGGCAAGGAAGATACGAATGGCTTCCATCCTTGCCACGGGTGCAAACACCTCATTGTAGTCAATCCCCTCGACTTGGCGAAAACCCTGAACCACCAATCGAGCTTTTTCTGATAATGACCCCTTGGTCATCCTTCTTGCATTTCAGGACCCATTTGGTGCCAATGACTTTAGCACCTTTAGGTCTATCAACCAGAGTCCATACACCTAACTTCTTGAACTGCAGAAGTTCTTCTTGCATGGCACTCACCCACGCCTCATCATTTAGTGCATCACTGACATATTTTGGCTCAAACTGCGAGACAAAACATCGATAAGCACCATCATGAATAACCTTTCTCCATAACTGAGGCGTAATCAGCTGAGTATAGCTGATTTCGGGTTTGTACTCCTGATCTGACATCCCCAATGACATTGTCAAGGGGATGATAGACGTTTAGTCGTGATCCTGGATGGAGTAGTAGGAACAGCTACCTCAGAGCCAAGATTATGAACATTTGGTTCTGCATCTGAGGTAGTTGGAGTTGGAGTTGAGGTTCCGAAGTCGAAGGTGCATCACTGGTAGATGCTTGTGGACTTTCAGGAACTGGAACCTGTTCCTCCTGACTGTTCTGGTCATCTGCTTCAGCTTCATCTTCAGAGGAGGAGTCACTGTCATCGACTACTCCCCCTGACTGAGTAGATGATTCTCCCTGTGTGCTAGATGGTGTATTCAGGATATCATACATCATCCTAGTAGCTAACTCATCATCCGAGGGAGAGAGAGGATGTTGAAGGACTTGAAGAATCCATCATAGTCGAAGAAGTAAGCGGGTCCTTTGCCTGTAGGTGGTGTGGTATATCTCTGAACGTCAACATTACACCACACTTCTACAAGACCCGTTGAGTTGTTGTAAACTCGCTTGTTCGGTATGTTGTATCCTAGAAAGATTCCTTCATCCGCCTTCTCGCTGAATTTCCTTCTTGTGTCTTCTTCAGAAGTGTGCACGGCGCGCCAAAAGGTTCAAGATACTCCAAATTCGGTTTGCGTCTTTGTAGTAGCTCGTAACATGTCTTTCCGTGGCGCTTGACTATCAGGACTCGATTCAGTGTATAACATGCATTTGCCACTGCCTCATTCCAGAATTGGATAGGCAGTTTCGAGTCTGCCAGCATAGTCCGTGCTGTCTCTATCAAGCTTCTGTTCTTCTCTCAGCAACACCATTCATCTGAGGCGTGTAGGCAGAAGTGAATTGATGCACAATTCCCTTTTCCTTGCAGTATGCCTCCATCCATTGGTTCTTGAATTCTGTCCCGTTGTCTGAGCGTACTTGTCTAACCTTTAGCTTGTAGAGAGATTCCAGTGTGGTTACTAACTCCTTGAATGACTCAAATGTTTCTGATTTGGATTTCAGAAACATTACCCAAGTGAACCTTGAGTAGTCATCAGTGACCACAAAACAGTACAAGTCGCCTGCAATGCTCTTTGTACTGACTGGACCAAACAGATCCATGTGAAGAAGTTCAAGAGGAAGTTCTATTGAATGAACTTTCTTTTCCTTATGAGACTTCTTCGTCTGTTTGCCTTTCTTGCAAGCTACACAAAAGTCAGGAAGCTGGAAGTTCTTGACATTAACTCCTCTCACCAAATCCTTCTGAATCAAATGATTCATCTTCCTTTGACTAATGTGTCCCATTCTCCTATGCCAGGAGATGGAATCCTTCTCAGTAGCTTTAGATAGAAAGCACTGAACCTCATGATCCGTTGTAGCAGCTGTTGACAGATCCAAGACATAAAGGTCTTTATATCTTGAAGCAGTCATCAGAACTTGGTCCTCTGGGATCACGTAGTCTTTCTTCAGCACGTAACACTTCTTGTTGTCGAAGATGACCTTAAATCCTTTATCACAGATTTGGGAAACAGAAAGTAAGTTATTTTGAAGTTGTTGAACGTAGTTCACCTTATCAAACTTAACTTTCTGATTTCCCACTTCTCCCTGAGCTGTGATATAGCCTCCCTTGTTTCCAGCAAAGGAAACATGCCCTCCTTTTATTTGCTTGACGTTTGATAAAAGGGCCCTATTTCCTGTCATGTGCCTGGATGCTCCGCTGTCTACAATCCACGTGTTAGTCTCAGCACTGTATCGAACACCCTGCACATACAAAGTAAATAAATTAGTTTAGGTTAGGAACCCAAGCCTTTACTGGCTTGGGTTTCCCAGAGGCATCACACATCATAAACTCCACCCATTGACCCTTAGAGGGTGAGGGTAGCTCAGGTTCCTTCTTGTCATCAGTATCAGACACGCAGGATGACTTCTCTTTCCATAAGCCAGATTTGTGCAAGGCCTGTTTATGATAAACAGTCGACTGGCTTACAGGTTGAACTTTAGGTTCACTAGTTCTTCTAGGTGGAGTCAGAGAGCTCCTCTTAGAAGACCTAGGCTTAGAGTCCTGAAGGTCAATCTTCTTCCTAGGTGTCTGATAGAAAGGACAATAGGAAGCAATGTGTCCACATTCTCCACAGTTGTAGCATGACCTGCTATCAACTTTATGATTAAACTTTCTTTGTGAGAAGTGTGTGACACTCTAGTAACATCAATCACTTTAGGTTTTGACTCTGGTTCTTTTGATGTTTTCTCTGGTTTAACAAAGTTAACTGTTTTAACCTGTTTAACATCTTTTCTTTTGGTTTACTGGTTTTTGACTTGAAGCATGTGAAAAATTAACATTAGAAGTCTTTTTAGGTTCTGATTTGACTCTGTTTGACCCTGACTTTAAGTTAACTTTTTCAAATTCTTTTCCAGATTAACACAAGGCAATTTACCCTTTGCCTTTGAAGTGGCCTCCTTTTGTTTGTGTCCAGATTCAGTAGATGAACATGAGGTATCTGGATCACTAACAAGAGGAGTAGACACCACGTGATCCTTGATGGGGTTATTATTTACTGGTCTAGTCTTAGTGTTCATCAAGGTCTCAGGTGGTGGTGGAACCACTTTGTAACCCAATCCCTCCCCGTTATTCCTTTCTCTCACTAAGTGTTGAACTATGTGTGAAGAACTAGTCCAACTATGCAGTTTTCTGTTTTTACTTCTACTTCTAGAACTGCCTTTTGCTTCTTAGTGTCTTCTAGGGAGTTTAGATAGTACCTAATGTCATTAGCTTGGTTAAAGGCAACTACTTCGGTTTCCCTAAGCTGTTTAGTCAATAGGTCTATCTTTTCTTTATAACTATGCTCATTTGTTTTAATACTCTATTAGCCTCAGTGCACAGTTGCAAATCTTTTACTAAGTTATCATTATGATCTAATAACCTAGCAAATTTTCATCTATGCTATTCCTAAAAGTATCACAATCAGAACAAGCATGATTATTAACATTTGGTCAGTAGTACTTACCTGAGTTGGTTCAGAAGAGCTAGCCATCAACGCAGCATCAGATGTCTCTGGTTCTGGTGATTCTGTCTTTTCTGTCTCTGACGTGGAAGTTTCCTCCTTAGGCTTGTAACTGACCTCGGTTGCAGTTGCTTCTTCACTATGTGACATCGCTATCTCAACTGCTAGATCACCTTCACTCGCAGAATCATCATCAATATCTTCTACACTGGCAATGTTTGATTCCCCTGGTGAGACAAACCTAAAGCTCCATCCTGTCCTTCATCATCATGAGCAGTCAAGGCTTTGGATCCTTGCTTGATGAAGTAGAACTGGAAGCTTGCTTGTCTTGGCGAGTAAAGGACGAGAATGGGTTCCAGTTACCCGTCTTCTTTGGCTTGACACATTCTCTCTTGAAGTGCCCCTTCTCTCCACAGTTGAAGCAGGTCACTTTGCTCTTGTCAAAGCCAAATGTGGTATCCTTAGTAGCTACCAAATTCTGTCCGGTCTTTTTAACAAACTTCTTCGCCCTCCGGACAGCACTAGCTAAGGCCCACATTATATCCATCCTCTCAAGCTCCATTTCGTCCACCTGCTCGTAGTCCTCGTCTGCCAGATGGCAGTTTCCAATCTTCCCGGCAACAAGTCCATCATATGAATGAACCACTGCAGCTAAAAGATCCATATGCTCTCGAGCTACTTCCACAGTCACATTACCGAGGTTCTCGGTCTTCAGTTTAGTAGCACTTGCTTCTAATCCAATATAGTGGGTACAAGACGACCCTGACGTGTCTGATCCAGAAGGAGAAGCATGTGAAGGACCCGACGAGCTAGACACAAATGCAGTCTGGAGAGGTGCTCCAGATGTCTTAGCTTGAGGCGTGGCGTTGTACAAAGCTGGATTTTGTGTGTACGAAGACTTCTGAGCTCTGTACTTCATCCTAAGTGCTTCTTCTCGCAACTTAAGAATGAAGTCATTAATATCCAGCTTTGCAAGCATTCCATTCTGTCTCAGGTTAGACACGAATGAAGCCCACTTATCAGGCAATCCATCTGCAAAGTTACTCACTTTCTCTTCCATGGTAGTTTCCACCCCATGTGTATGCAGTTCACTCATCAAGTGGTAGAATCTATCTATGACTTCGTCTAAACTCTCGTTACCAATCGATGAGAAGTTATCGAATTCCTTCTTTAACTCCTTGCCTTGATTGCCTTCAACGAAGCATTCCCATCATACCTCTTCTCTAGCTCATCCCACAGTTTCTTGGACTGCTTATTCTCTGAATACTGGTGGAATATGTCTTTGGGGATAGACTGTGTAATCAATGCATAAACCCTTTTCTCTGCATTGTACTTAACTTTCTGCGCGTCCGTCATCCCACCTAACGTTAGCTTAACTCCATCAGCTCCCACCGGTGTACTATAACCAATCTCGATGGCTTCCCACAGATTAAGGATCCACTCCATTGAGGTAGATCTCAAAACGTTGTTTCCAGTGGGGAAACTCATCTAAAGTCAAGAGCTTTGGTGGTTATTGTGATTACCCACCTCACTCTCAAGCAGCAGCAGGTTCTGTATCCTAGAGTCCTTCCCAGCAGTAAAGGCTGACATCTGATCTTCCATGGCGAATAACTTTAAGTCTAATCAAACAAACTTTCACTGATGCGACTGAAAGGATGAATGGTCTAGTCGTGCGTATGAACTCTGCGACTGGTTCAATCGTGCGGCTGAACTGGGCGATTGGTTCAGTCGTGCGAATGAATCTGGTGCGTATGAGCTATGCGAACGAACGGTTCAGTCGGCCGAATGAAGGTGCGACTAGGTCCAATCGTGCGAATGAGCAATGCGAATGGAGTCCAGTCGTGCGAATGGAGTCCAGTCATGCGAATGGGTCACTCGTGCGACTGAAGCTGCTGCTGTTTTGCGAAATTTTCTAGGTTTGACGGGTTTAAAAATCTCGAAATTTCACAAGTTCTAATCGCCTAAGTCCGTAGAAACCAAACTTCGATGAGCAGGGAACGTCCAAGATCACTTTTGACACAAAGATTGCGTTTTTAGTGCAAAAACACAAACTTTTATGCAATCTTGATTGAATCAACACGTAATCAAGAGCCAAAGCTCTGATACCACTTGTTAGGACCTGGTATTTGAACGAAATACCTAGTGATTAGCGTGTTAACCAAAACAAATAGTGCGGAATCCTATTTGATTGGCGATCCAATCAGTGAGAACACACGAAGAATCAATCAAGAATTGAATCTAACGTTAGAAGTCGATTAGGAATCGATCTAATGTGTTCTGTGAACTTTGGAGAACGATTTGGGAGGTCTCTGGACGGCTAGGGTACGTCTGGAATCGTAATGGTATGAATGCTTACCTTTTTCCACGAATTGGGTCTATTTATAGGTTAGTATTGTTCAATCGTGCGACTGGGCCATAAGTATGGTTCAGTCGTGCGATTGAACCATGCGGTTGATTCATCCGCACGACTGAGTGTTCAGTCGTGCGACTGAGCCAATCTTATGTGTCAATCATACGACTGATCCAGTCTCCTGGTTCATTCGTGCGATTGAGTCAATCGTATGAAGTTATTCATGCGTATGGTCCATTCGCATGGGCCATTCGCATGAGAACTTCAATAAGTTAAGTTTGAATGTTTTAATTAATATAACATTATGTGTAACCATTCAAACAATCATAAACCCAATTAATCAACTCAATTACGACTCATTAATAAAATATTAAACATTACAAATAACAAACAATCCATGTCATTTCATTAATCAATTCATATTACATCATAATCAGGTAGACAAGATATATTACATACAAATCATGATCTAGGGACATACATGCATCAACACCCATGTGTAGGCCTCAATTGAACTAACTTTGAATGAAATCGGTAGGTTCCTTTGAAGGTCAATTATATGTTTTGAAGGATGCTTTTGGAAAAGATCCCAATTAAAATGGAGTTAGCCAAGAGGGGTGACATAGTTCGACACCAAATGCATGCTTTGTGGTATCAAGGTTGAAAGCACTAATAATCTATTTGTAGAATGCATATGCACAAAAGGAATTTGATGGAAAGTCTTTGTATGGTGCAAAATTCTAATTGCTTATAGGTTTTAAGACATAAGGAGATTGCTTAGAGAAAGCTTAGATGTTATCAAGGATGCAAAGAGGAGACATATAACTTTGGCAATTATGATGACCATAATTTTTCTAATATGAAAAGGAGAAATGGCAAGATTTTCATTGGCAAAACCAAGTCTGGCAATCTGGCATACAGGTAGGGAGATGATATTAAAATTTATCATATTTAAAAGTGAGTTGTAAATTAAACACTGAGTATTTAAAATGGTCTCAATGGTGTAATTTCAATGTAAGGAGGTAATGTCGTATTGTATGTTTTGAGGTTGCTAGTAGTCTAGGGTTATCAATAAAAGTTTTTGCTATTTAAAAAGGGAAAAAACTATGGGTTAGAAACCCTGTCAGCCGCCCATACATGTCATAGTCAATAGTCTTACTTTTTTTCCTTGTAGACTATGACCCCTAACCTAAAGTGGGTTATATTTCATAGATGTCCCAGTTTGATCCCTAGTTTAGCCTAAGTAAATCATAACATGCATTAGGCATCTCCTGCAACAATTTTATCCATGTTTTTTAGCTCAATTTGATCCCCATGTTAGCCTAAGTAAATCATAAACTCTTGCAATAGCCTAAGAAAATTATATTCTTGAGTTCACTTAAGCAACAAGAAGAAGAAAAGGGGAGGAAAAATAAAGGCTAAAATCAATCCTTTCAATTGGAAGAAAATGGGGAGAAAAAAAGAAGGGAAAAGAAGAAAAAAGAAAAGAGAGGCTATCATTTCTCCTCTCTCCTTTGAGTAAACCCAAGAACACAACGTAACAGATAAATTAATAACCAATGATCTTTAGCCCAACTGGTTAAGGTTAGATACCCATGACATGTAAATATTGAGAGGTCATGGGTTCAAGTCTCTCTCTGATCAAAATTCTTGGAGTTGAGCCAGGGGTTTTCCTAGTAATGGATTCTCTCCTGAGGGGGTTGGGGGTGCGCTCCTAACTAGGAAACAAATAGGTGGGCCAGATTAAGATAACACTTACCTTTCGAAACAGGGTCGCACATTAGTATGTAATGTTACTGTTGCGCTTGGGATGCAGTTCCGGTGGTGGACTTACCGGAGTAGAGCCACATGGTCCTTTTCTTACTGTCTACAAAAGCAAAGATCGGAGGTGGAAAATGCAGGATGGTGGATTGGTAAAAGGTCTATAAGTCACACAAAAGTAAACACTTGTACTCTTATGCTATAAAATATGGTAAAATACTATTCATCACCATTTTAAATAAGTGGCAAAGAATCATGTAAAATTTGCTTGGTTAGCTCCAAACACATAACAATTTCAACAAAAGCTTACATGAAGGAAGTAAAATTAAAATTGGGTTCATGTCTTTCTTCTCCCTGTGAATTTTCAAATTCAAATCGAAATCAAACCTTAATCCCTTTTATACATCTTAAAATATAGTCCAATACCTGAACCATTTAGACCTTTCTTCGCTATAAAGCATATCAGATTATCTTTCTTATGACTTTTGATTATAATCAAAGGGGTCTTGTGATACAGATAAATAGAGAATCAATACAAAACCCTAAACTCTAATCAACCATAACTTGAATTTAATATAAACAAAAATCTAAAACAAAATGAATTGTATCTTCAACTTTCACATCAATTTATAATTTCAAAGCCAGTCCTCTTGAACTCGTCTTGACTATTAATCTACATATCTTTGGTCACGATCTATTCTCTATCTTCTCCAATGAATTTATCAGAATTTTTTCTATCTGTCAGTCACTATATTTAGATGTGACTTAAGTCACACTCTATCAATCTACATATCTTTGGTCACGAACTATTCTCTTTCTTCTCCAATGAATTTGTCAGAATTCTTCCTTTCTATCTATCAGTCTCTATGTTTAGATGTGACTTATGTCACACTCACTCTCTCCGACATAAATGCATAAGACCTCTGATGATTGAAAAAGATAGTCCAACTGCATAAGTACTACACCAAATGGTCATAAGTATTGTTAATAGAAGAACTACCGATAGAAGAACTAAATATTGAAGATAACCATTGGTCAATTACTCATGAGCAAACAAGTAATTAGTTGTAATAACCGTTCAACTGAAGGCTCTATTAGTAGTTCTAATCATTGGTTGTATGATCTAACATTAGTTGTTCTAATACACTTGATGGCTAATGGTAGCTCTTTGGGACATCTCTCAGTTATTTCACTAAAAACTGAAGATGTCAGTTTCATAGGTGGTTGGAATGTTTTGTTACTATTAATGTGAACTTAGCCTACATTGTAAGGCCCCGTTCCCCGGACGCTCACAGTTGGACAATCATCACACATAAAACATAAAACATACATTCACATTTACTAAAACATTGCAGCGAAATACTTAAAACCATTTCATATATAAATAATTGCTTTTGCAAAATAATACAACATTGTCAACCGTTACAAAAATATCATTTTTTTGCATTATATCACAAAAACATCATCGTTATATAAAATGGATGCCACCCCAAAACCTTGTTAAGTAGTTGCGCCTGTACCATCCTCAGCAATCATTACCTGCCAACTGGAAATACATAAAAGTCAGTGTTGCTGAGTGAGTTCTAGTTTTATAAAAATATATTACCTTTCCTTCGTAAAAATATTATATTTACTATCGCACGTGATCATATATCGTACATACATCAAGGTAATATTTATTATCTTCCGTCATTGATCATTTCGTACATATTGCACATTTCGTACATTTCGCACATTTCACACTTTTCATTATCTTTCACTTCTATCTAGATCTTGTTGTATGCTTAACCCCCCTCTTGGGCACAAAGCCATATCATCTAGGGTTAAGCGACAAGGATCCCATATCGCACGTATGGAGCAGTCACCAAGATTGACTCCTTTGTGTGAACCCTCATGGGTCAGCCAAGATCGCACGCTGTATCACACAGTCTGGCTAACAACTCTCATTGAGTTGTGAACCCCTTTACATTTGCTTGCAAGACTTTCATACATTCTTTCATTATGTTCCACTTTCATTATCTTAAATCTTTCACTTCATTAAGATAATACTTTACGTTCATTAACATAATCACAGCACGTAAAGCTACATAATCATACACAAGGAACATAAAGAAAACATAACATATACATACATAACATCATCACACATCATCATATAATCATCACACATCATCCATTCACATACAGATACACATGCACATGCATATACGAGTATACACCCAAATCTTATAAAAACGTTAAATATGTATTTCCAGGCCCAAACAGTTTGAAACCTTTGAAATAGGGGATCTAGAATTCACCTGGACTCAGGGAGTAGCTTCTAAATCAAGCTTTCTAAGCAAGGGTCACTCCAAACAGACTGCAGATAAGTCAACACCCAAACGGGTTAATTTTTGCCTAATTTCGCTGCTAATTTCGCTGTAAGATCAGCAGATTCGCTGCTAGTTTCGCAGCTAGTTTCGCGGCTAGTTTCGCTGCTAGTTTCGCGGCTAGTTTCGCTGCTAGTTTCGTGGCTAGTTTCGCGTGGCATTTTCACCCAATTTTCGTTGGTATGCATGGCTGTGAATTACCAGCAAAACTATAGTTTCGTTGGATGATCCACAGTTTTGCAGGAAGAACTAACAGTTTCTCTAGACGAACTAACAATTTCTCTGAATGCATAAAAATAATGATCCAGCCCGTTTTTGACCCAAAACTTCAATTTTTTTACATCCAAAACCTTAGTTTTTCATCCATGAACTTATATCTAAGCTTTTTACATGTTTTCTTACACAAAAACGTGAGTTTTGGATGATTCTTTGCCACTTTCAAAAACCCCAAACCCTAGAATCTGGGTTTAATCTAAAGAAACGATTAAATGATGTTTCTTTCCTGGATTCTTGGTCTTTTCTTGTTGTTTGGATGCCCACAAACACTGATCTTCAATCTCTTGATCAACCGAGCCTTGAATATCCACCTCCTCTCTACTTTCTCTCTCTACACTCTCTCTCTAGAAGTTGGGTGCTTGAGTTGTAAATAAGAGTGGCTCTAGCTGATCCGTTTATATATATCGGGCATTCTCGGGACCTTAAACTCGCCCAACACGTAACCCGTAAGGTTAACTCGGTCCATAATCCATTTTTCGCTTTTTTTCATTAAATAACCCTGACAAAGCCCAATATTATTACTTGGCTCGTTTCGACTTTATTCCGGGCATTACATACATCATACACACTTGCATACAATAGTCATTTTGTACAAATGATTACATGTAGAGCTTTAAAGAACTAAGAATATAAAGGGCAGTTGGTGATAGCGAGCTTTATTATTGGTTGATCTTGTACTAAATCGTAATTTATTAATGAAGTCTGTTTAAGGAAATATTTTGTTCATTTGATTGTTTATAATTTTCGTCTTATTTACTCTTTTGACTATAATCAATTCAATGATTATGAACAACATGGTACCAACCCACGACACTATAAATAATCTCATATACAATTCTCTAACGATTTATAATACTTCTATGGTCTACTGAGTTCTTTTTTCATTTCATGTTACTCAAATGCCTAAATTTCTCCTCTTCAAAATCTTTATTGCATCTTTTCCCATTATAAAAAATCCATGGCATATCTTCATTTTTATCCCGAGCACAACATGGCATTGTATATAAACAGCCATGAAAGTTCTGAAGATGATTGGGTTTCTAGTCACTATAAGGATAAGCTACGCTCTTACTATCAATCATGCATTCAACTTGATTTTCATTCGAGAATTCTAGGAAAATGTACGGAATTGTATAATTATTACCAGAGCTTGTGTAGCTTAGAGGACTAAGTTGATCTATTCAGTTATAAATATGTGTAAATATATATATATATATATATATATATATATATATATATATATATATATATATATATATATATATATATATATATATATATATATATATATTTATTTATTTATTTTCAGTAAATATTTTTCACACAATTGGGTATCAACTTTAAAAAATGATTACACTTTATGACTAACACACACAATAGCTGCATATAGTAGTATAGTTTTTAGGTAAAAACCAAATATCAATCTATTGTCATAATTTATTAGTATATAAGCGATCATATAAGAAGTAGTTTGTGATCATTTTAAACAATTAAAATATAACTAACTATTTTACCAAATGAGGAGAGAATACAAAGAAAAAGACAATAATCATTGAAATACATCACTCAGACTTTGAATCCACTTAGCAAGACAATAACAACAAGAACAAAATAAAAGTGAGATCATTAAAGAACACATGATACAAAAATATGTATTTTACTTCTGTCATGGCTACATAATCATATAACGTGTCGGAAAGATAGATATATAAACACATAATATCCATCAAAGGTTATGCAAATAAGAACTACTAATACAATTATGTCAAAGTGAAAGGTGAAAAAGACACCGATCAAGGTTATCTGGTTGCAAAAATATTTGAAAAGTTAACACGATAAATACATGGTAACTACTTCGGATTGCGTAAGTAGACATAATCAACGTGTGACATCCAGTAATATATTTCATGTGTTTTGTGACTTATTGAAAATGCACATGATTATCATTATTGATTAATGTTAGTATTTTGTAGTTAAAATCTTTTAAAAAGTGTTAAAAAGATTAGTTTTTTATAAAATATAAACAATGGGGTTTGATTTGTAATTACCATATAACCTAATATTACCAAAATTACAACCCTAATTCCCCCCAAACCCCCCAATCGGCTGAAGCCCTCCCCATACCCTCTCCTCTTTGTGATTTTGATAAAAAAACACACACAAAAAAAATTATTTTGATCTAGTTCAAGCATTGCAAGGTGTTATCAAGTTCCATTGTTGATTTCTACACATTTAAGGGTTAGCTTTATCAAGTTTTCTATATTTTTGATTCTTGATGAACCCTAATTCGCAAATTGGTGATGAAAAGGGGGGATGATTGCTAGATGATAATATGATGTTAGTTATGTTATATGAATGTCAAGTTATATTGAGTATGCAAGAAATCCATGATTTGGTCATGAATTTCATACATTGCCTTAAGAGGAAACTTTTTCTTCTTGGAATTCATATGTTGACGATTATATGATGTTAGATACATTGTTTGGATGTTGGTTTACATTAATTGTGCAAGTAAAGTCATGAAATCTAGTAATTGTTCATGCCTTACTATAAGTAGAAACTTTTATGTATGATGGTTGGGAATTATGAGGAATTGATGATGATTATCATGATTTGATGAATGATATGAACTTGATTAGGTATAAAGTTGAGAAAGTCATGAATGGATTGGATATTAGATTGATTTTTGGGTGTTACTTTCCCAAAATGGAAACTTTATTTATGTAGATCATTAGATATTATGAACTGGGCATGTTCATGATGTTAGGATCATGTTATAATGTGTATTGATGATGTCTAATATGGGAGAATATGTTGATTGAGTTGTATGGATGCTTGGTTGATCATTTAGAAAACTAGGTTCTTTGGTTATACATGATGATGGATTATGTTAGGAGGTTATGGAACCATGTTTGGGATTGTGATAACTATTTGCTGTGTATGTTGGTTGTTATGAATCCTGTTGATTAATGTGATTATGATTGTTGTACACACGTGCGAATCTGAGGCCCCTACTTAGTAGGATTGGCAGGGTTTAGGATGTGAAGTCGTGAGTGGCTTCACATGGCATGTAGTGCATGATTAGACTCCATGTATGAATTACTAGTTGAGATGTATTTATATTTATGTTGAGCATGTAGATTGTTTGAGATTCGCATGAGTTGTATGATAATCTAATGTAGTATGATGACATTGGTAGAACTTGGGTTGATGATGTCATACACGTGAATAACTTGTATGATATTCATGTATGATAAGTTGATATGCTTGGTTACACGAGAATTCTATTAATATGTCACCAACGGGTCAAACGGGTCAACTAGGTTAAATGAGTCTTGTTTTCCAAAACCTTGGGTCAATGTGTTTATTGAGCACCTAGGATTGTTAAGCTTTCTGTGTACATATACTTATGTACTTGCGTGTTCTAGGTAACTTTTGAAGAGTTGTCTTTTCATCCGTCATTAGCTCTTTTATCATTGTTCGTTTGCGTACCAGGTGAGTTCATGTCCCACTTTTTATACACTCTATTTTGGGGGAGATAGCATATTTGTTTTGCAACGCTTTATTATTATAAGTTGTGTATAGTGTACCATAGTGTTATATACCTTGAAAGCCCTCACAGTTTCGGACCGTTAATAATGATAACTAGCAGGAAATCTTGGGTAGTACTACTGGGTTTGACAAGCCCCACTTGTGCGACTCGAGGTCAAACAGGTGAAATATTGTCCTAAACACAAACATAGTCACGACCTGGTAAGTCGTGACGGGAGGCAACAAACACAACACAGTCATCTTCGATCATGAAATCACTATGGTTATTACTAATGAATATAGACCAGCTATCTATTTCTATGCACTTCTTATGTTATACAATTATTATTGTTTATGTTAAACGCAAACTGTTAAACTCACCAACCATTGTGTTGATACTTTTAGTATGCTATTCTCAGGTCATTAACTAGGGTTGCCAATAGGAGCACATCACGGGTCCTGGTTGCATTCTAAGACTTCATACTAGAATATAATACATGGTTTTTGCTTATGAGTTCTAAATATTGGGTTGGCGCGTGTTTTTCCAAATTGCATTTTATATACTTTGGGTTTATCTTATTTACAAAACGCTTTCGCATAGTTTTAAAGTTTGGATTTTGGTTTGTTTTATTTTAATTGTGGCATATAGTGTCGTTATGAGTAACTAGTGACTGTGATCCTGGTTTGTTCACTCGCCTCGCGGTAAACCCCCGCATGTGGATTTTGAGGGTGTGACACAACGTATATTGAAAAATAACCAAACTTCATCATAACATTGACATAATCAACAATAAGATTCATGTACAAATTGTTATAGCATGTTAAGTTTCCTTTAATCTAAGTGTAAAAGATGCGTAGCTTATGGAGACTAAAAAAACCAGAACCACACTCATATAAATAGAAGAAAACATAGTATATCTAAAGATTTTCAAACCAAAATATGTAGAGGTAGGTTGTATAGTATTGTATGTTTCTTTAAAATGTTTGATCTTCAGTTTTGGATTCTAACCTGTAAGGATTCCTTAAGTCTGATGCAACCCAAAACATCCAATGTGTCTCTGCAACATGCACTAAGTACTGAAGTAAAGAATGCTTCGGAAGTTTTAAATACACTAGAAAATACTCTAAGTGTAAATTCTTCCGAAGCCAAGACCAATATCTTCCGAAGCCAAACATGAAGTCTTCCGAAGCCTCAGAGACAAAGTCTTCCAAAGCTTCAACCTATGAAGACAGATTTCTTCTGAAGACTTTTAGTATACATGCTTTATCTGATGTACTGTTCCATAAAGCACTTTTCCGCTGCATCTCTGTAAAGTCACCAACTTACATGAGTTGGTGAAAAGGTCCATGCTTTTGGTAACTGTATATTGAGGTCTTGAGTCTGTAACTTTCTACTTTATGTACTTTATCCTTTTTGTAATATATAAGGATGTGAGCTATGGCATGTCATAGTCACAAGGTCAAAAGGCAGATATGCCTTTTGATCCTACAATTGATTTTGTTAGTGTCTAGTCAATTGTATCCAGCTGGCTTTCAAAGTATAGCCGGCTGTAGGTTGTAGTATAAGTATTCCAAGTTCTTGTATCTTTCTTTTATGCTTTGTAACACTTGTAAAAGAACTTGAGAAAGCAATATACTGCCTCCTTGAAACCCAACTCTCTTGTTCTGTCTCTTTACTTTACTTGTGTTCTTTGTATCATCTTGGTTAATCCAGTTCACTGTTTGATCAAAGTTTAGTTGCTCTCCTCATTGTGTTGTTGTGTTGTAATTTTGTTCAAGCCCTTAAACGGTCCTGCAATTGGTATCAGAGCTTTTCAGGCTCTTGATATAAGATCTCACCATCTTAAGATCCCTCACACACACAAAAACTAAACTCTCCAAATGGCATCCATCTCAAAGACTGATATGGAGACTGGAACCATGAACAAATCCCCACTGATCACTCTTGATGATTTTGACACCTGGTGTATGAGAATGGAAGGTTTCATCAGGTCTCTGGATCCAAGAATGTGGGAATCTGTTGAGAATGGACCTTTCATATCCAGCACTCCTTCTGCTACTGGTGTTGGTATGATTCCAAAAGATGTGGCCAACTACTCTGATGAAGATAGGAAAAGAGTAGAGATTGATAGGAAAGCCATGACTGCTCTTCAGACTGCTCTCCCAAACTCTGTATACAGAGGCTTTAAGAAGTGCAAAACAGCTAAACAGTTGTGGGATGCACTGAAGCTGATGTATGAAGGCTCCTCTGAAGCCAAGGAGAACAAGAAGGATCTCCTGAAGCAGCAGTTTGAAAAGTTCACCTTTAAAGCAGGTGAAACCATGACTCAGCAATACTTCAGGTATGTTGAGATAGTGGATACCCTAGTGGATGGAGGAGTTCCTCTTGAGAACAGGGACATTGTAAGGAAGTTCATGTCCTCACTTCCTAGGCAATGGACACACTACTATGTGGTGATCAAGAGGACTGAGAACCTTAAAACTCTTACTCTGACAGAGTTATATGGGATTCTCAGTGGATACCAGATGGAGATGAACATGCAAGGTTCATCTGGCAACTCCAACAATCAAATGGGTTCAGCCCTTCATGTGGTTGAAAGGGATAGCATAGAACCCCAACATCATCTCATATGCTACCCTGACAACTCACAAAAGGGTCCTTTCATCACCTTCCCAGAGACACCCAGGGAGAACTTTACTCAAGGAAGCCCATTCCAAGAGACAAGCTCTTCTCAAGCCTTTGTGTCTACTGATGAAAGCTATGGGAACTCTCGCTTCACTCTTGAAGACCTGGACTATATCCATCCAGATGACTTGGAATACATGGAGATAGTTCAGCAGATGGCTCTCCTCACTCACAGAGCCAAGAAGTTCTACAAGAGAACAGGAAGATGGTTTCCAAGCAATGCTACCAGTGGAAAGTTTGGGCTGGATAAAAGCAAAGTCAAGTGTTACAACTGTAACCTGATGGGCCACTTTGCTAGGGAGTGTAAGGCACCTAAATCAAATGGGGGCCAAACACAAACCAGGCCAAACTACACTGACAAAGTCCCTCAGAATGAGAAGCCAAAGCAACATGCTACTGTTGTTGTTGAAGAGGGAGGCTTTGACTGGAGCTTTCAGGTGGAAGATGCTTCTCCAAACCAAGCACTGATGGCAGACCATGATGAAGCCAAGGTATTGGAACATCTCTGTACTCCTGAATGCATTGCTAAAGTAAATAGATACAGGTCCTACAACTTAGAGATGAGATCTGATCTTGAGTCATTAAACATATTAAAATCTGATTTTAGAAAGTCTGAAAATGATTACAAGTTAAAGATAGAGGACTTGGAGAAAACCATTTCAGTACTAAAACATGAACATACAGATTTTAGAACTCAGATCCAGGATCTCATAACTAAGTTGACTGAGTGCCAGGCTGAGCTTGTGATCAGCAAAGCCAAGGCCGAAAAGAGTGTTCTTGAAGAAGAGACCTTCAAGAACATGATATCCTCATCCCTGCACAACAAAGTGTGCTATCAAAATAGACAGGGACTGGGATCAAATGAGATAGCTCCTCCACACACAATCTTGTCTGTAAGATCTCCTAGGTGTGGAACTTGTGAAGATGAGCTTCCTCTCATAGATCCTATAAGTGAGGAGGATGAAGAAGTGATAGTGAAGAATTCCTCTGAGAAGAGTGAAGAAGAGGATTCTTTCAAGGGCCACTATCCTTCTGAGGAGAAGAAATCTACTGTGATGACCAAGTCCAAGAGAAAGAACTTGATCAGGAAGAGCAAGAGGAAAGCAAAGAAGGCTCAAGAGATCAAGGCTACTTTTGATGCTAAGCAGAAACAAGTTTTTATCTCTGCAGGTTTTAAAGTAGTAAGGACTGAAGACTTCAACCAAGACTCCTCAGCTAAGAGTCCTGGTTCTTGTTCAAATCATCTCAGTATAAAGAAGAAGACTGAGCTGTTGTGTACCACTGCTGCACAGCCTGGACCATCAAACTCCAAGAACAGTTCACAGCCCAAAAGAACTGTCTCAGCATCTACCAAGATGAAGGTGGAGAAGGGATGTGACCAAAGCCAGTCTTGCTCTCATAGGGAGACTCCTTTGAAGAAGAAAATGTTATGTGTCATGTGTGAAAGTACCTCTCACATTGCTAAGGATTGCCCATACAATCCTAAAAGTACTATCCACATGACCAATACAAAGACTTCAAAGAGTTTCAAGAAGACTCAAGCTTTGGAAGGAAAGTCTGTTTCCTTCGGAAGCTCCAAATCAAAGAAAAAGGTAAATGGAAAATTACCTTCGGAAGTAAAATTGGTCTCGGAAGAAAGGAGTTCTTCCGAAGCACTGAAGTCTGCTGCAGTGATTGTAGAATCTTCCGAAGGTTCAGTCATAAAAACTTGTGAAGTCCAAGACTCCAAAGGTGGTGTGGAAGTCTAAGAAAGACCAAATGACTGAAGTTTCTCCATCAACAACAGCTGAAGATCCCCCTAGTACAACCATAAGATCTATTATTGTTGCATTATCTTCTATTACTCTTAGTGAGCCCAAGACAAGTAAGGCTTGGGTTTCCAAATGTATGAAACCCCTGAGATTCTGAAGAATTTCATCTTAAAAGTTGAGAATCAAAGTGATCACAAGGTCAAAACCATAAGATGTGATCAAGGAACTGAATTCAAGAACCAAATCCTTGATACATTTTGTGATGAAAAAGGTATTACAAGACAATATAGTGCTCCCAGGACTCCTCAGCAAAACGGAGTTGCTGAGAGGAGAAACAGGACACTAATTGAAGCTGCAAGAACTATGTTGTCTGACTCTAAACTGCCCATCACCTTCTGGGCAGAGGCAGTTAATACTGCTTGCTATGTGCAAAACAAAGTTTTAGTAGTTAAGACACATGGTAAGACTCCTTACGAACTTTGGCATAAGAGGAAACCTTTCATTGCTTTTCTCAGGTCATCTGGATGTCCCTGCACCATCTTGAATACCAAGGATCAAATTGCCAAGTTTGCTGAGAAATCAGATGATGGACACTTCATTGGATACTCTTCCTAAGCTAAGGCTTATAAAGTATACAATCTCAGAACTAGAATTGTTGAGGAGTCAGCCAATGTGACTTTCAATGAACGCACACCCTGTGTGGCTGGTACTGGTCCTGATTGGCTATTTGATCTTGATTTAGTTACCAACTGTTTTAACAAATCTTGTGAGAATGTTTCAGGATCTGCAGAAAATCTAAATACAGGTGATCCTGATCCAAGATTTGAGCTAGGAAGACCCTCAACTCATACATCTTCAGCTCCAGTTGGAACTACTTCAGCAAATGAGGTCTCTATCAGCACAACAATGACAAATTCAGCTGATACACCTGGTATGCCTTCAAATTCTAGCTCAGAGGCTCCTCAACCAGATAAAGATACCTCAATTGTAGAAGACAACAATGGTGATGGTGATAGTGATCAGGAATTCCTTGATGCTAATAACCACACCATAGATGACAACATCAACGATGTCACACACTCATTGGATCAAGTTAATCTTGATAAGTGTGGTAATGTGGAGGGTGAACCATCTATGCCAGATCTAAATTTCTCAAATTTGGATCTTTCTCAGTAACTTGTTGTGATCCCTCAGCTAAAGATCCACAAGTCTCACCCCACCACAAACATCATTGGAGATGTTGTCACAGGGGTAAGAACAAGAGGACAAACCCATGAAGCAAATGTTTGTCTTCACTCTTGTTTCTTATCTTAGATAGAGCCAAAGAAAGTTGATAAATCTCTAAAGGATGGAAGTTGGGTTGAAGCTATGCAACAAGAGCTGCTTCAATTTAAAAGGCCAAAAAGTTTGGAACCTTTGTCCTCTTCCTCATGGGAAGACTACCATTGGAACCAAATGGGTTTTTAGGAATAAGAAGGATGATAGAGGAATCATCATCAAGAACAAGGCAAGACTAGTTGTTCAAGGATACACACAAGAAGAAGGGATTGACTACACTGATGTCTTTGCTCCTGTAGCAAGATTAGAAGCTGTTAGGATATTCCTGGCATTTGCTGCATCCAAGAACTTCAAGGTCTTTCAACTTGATGTAAAATGTGCTTTCTTATATGGAGTGATCGATGAAGAGGTTTATGTCAAACAGCCACCTGGTTTTGTAGACCCTGATCATCCTGATTATGTCTGCAAGCTTGACAAGGCTCTTTATGGGCTGCATTAGGAACCCAGAAAGTGGTATGAGACACTGTCTGAGTATCTTTGTAAACATGGATACAGGAGAGGTACTATAGATGGAACTCTCTTCATCAAAGGACAGGGAAATGACTTATTGCTAGTTCAAGTATATGTAGATGACATCATCTTTGGTTCAACTAATCCAAAGCTCTGCAAAGACTTTGAGAAGCTGATGAAAGACAGATTTGAAATGAGTGCAATGGGAGAACTCAATTTCTTTCTGGGAATTCAAGTGAAGCAAGTTGAAGATGGCATCTTCATAAGTCAGTCAAAGTATGTTCAGGACATACTCAAGAGGTTCAACATGACTGATTGTAAGATTGCTAAGACACCCATAGCCAGAAACCACTCCCTTGGACCTGATCTTGAGGGGGAGTGTGTAGATGAACATTTATATAGGGCTATGATTGGGTCTCTCATGTATCTTACAGCTAGCAGGCCTGATATCATGTTTGCTACATGTATTTGTGCAAGATATCAAGCCAACCCTAAGATGTCTCACTTAATCACTGTCAAAAGGATTTTAAGATACCTCAAAGGTGCTTCAACACTTGGTCTATGGTATCCAAAGAATCCTAACTTCAATCTGTATGCCTATACAGATAGTGATTATGGTGGTTGCAACATGACTGCAAAGTCTACATCTGGGGGATGTCAATTCCTTGGTGGAAGGGTTGTCTCATGGCAATGCAAGAAACAATCCTGTGTGTCTGCATCAACTGCTGAGGCTGAATACATTGCTGCTGCAAGCTGCTGTGCTCAAGTGCTTTGGATTCAAAATCAGATGTTGGACTATGGATTTAACTTCAAGGAGACTCCTATCCACATAGACAACAATAGTGCTATCTCTATCACTGAGAACCCTGTGCAGCACTCAAGGACCAAACACATCAATATCAGGTATCATTTAATAAGAGATAACTATGAAAAGGGATTAATTAAACTAGTCAAAGTTCATACAGATGAACAATATGCTAATCTATTTACAAAAGCTTTTGATGAACAGAGATTTAAATATCTGATATCAGCTATTGGGATGATTAACTTTGAGTAGACTTTTTCTTAAAACTAATTCTAGTTATTTCTTCTTAAAATATGTGTGTCCTAAGTTGTCTAGCTCATCACTTTCCTAAGCTCATGTTTTCTTTGGATGTAAAATTCTTTTTGAAGACTTTCCTTACATTCTTGAAAATTTTCTGATACTTC
The DNA here is from genome assembly GCA_025215565.1 of Flaveria ramosissima. Classification (NCBI taxonomy): domain Eukaryota; kingdom Viridiplantae; phylum Streptophyta; class Magnoliopsida; order Asterales; family Asteraceae; genus Flaveria; species Flaveria ramosissima. The sequence continues at coordinate 33,248,363 of CM046037.1, read as the reverse complement.
GGAAGATAAAGTTTTATCTTCGGAAGAAAATCATGTCTTCAAAATAAATAACTGTCTAGGAGATTTTACCTTCGGAAGAAGTCTAAATCCATCTTCCGAAGCTTAAATTCTTATCTCAGACACTTATTTGTTTTTTAAGGACTTTTTGGAATAGAGTACTATTATTCTATCTAAAAACATGAAGCAGCTCCATCTAAGAACTTTTAATTGATATCTGAAATATACTAGGTTGCACAAAAAGTAGTTTTTGTATCAATCTAACGTCAGAAAGGGTTTTATAAGATCCAAAAGGTCCATTGAGCTCCTCATGGCTATGTCATAATAGATCCGAACACTTGCCCCGGATCGACTTCCAGATCATAATTGCTCTAGTGAATAACTAAAGAAAATAGATAGATGGGAGATAGAAAACTAGAAGAGAAAGAAACTAATTATATAATAGAAATATCTCTCCGAGATTCACTAATTCCGAAGCAAAATTAACTCTCGGAAGCTTTGTTGTCTCTTATACAAAGCATCCAAGTGTTTACTTCTCTTCCGAAGCATAAATTCTCAAGACTCTCAGGAAAATCTTCCGAAGCCATTTTAGCTCCGGAAGCTTTTTCATTAAAACTTCTGAAGACAATTTACCTTCGGAAGCTTTTCGAATTCCAAGAAAACTACTTTTTGAGCAAAAGTAAACTACTTTTTCAGAGGTGGGACCGACTTTCGGATTTCAAAGTTTATCCTCTTTCATTAACTATGGTTCAAATCCCTTTTCACATAAATACCCAACGGTTCCCCCTCTTTCTCACTATCTTCCTCAATTCCACTATTCCTCTAACCTAAATTCTCTAAACCGCCTTTGCTTTCTACCTTTCTTCACCCTTAAGCTTCTGAAATGGCCAACCTTAACCGCAGAACAACCCAGATTTCTCCATGCAACTTCACAGGCAACATAATCAAGTTGCTCTGATAAGCTCTGAGAAAGATGCAAGTTTCTCAGAGATTTGCAAATTCTTAACTCTATCCAACTACTTCACCTCCCTGACCATTGATCCTACTCTGTATGAGGATCACTTGCTTGAATTCTGGAAGACCTGCCAAGAGGTCATTATGGATGGGGAGAAGGCACTGTCTGCCACAGTGCAAGGGAGGACAATCTTCATCACTCCGGCCATCATCAACCATCATTTGCAGCTGGATGATGAAGAAGGTGAGTTGTCCTTCCCAAAGGAAGCTGTTAATCATTCCTTTGAGCAGATGGGCTATGAGGGAGATTTCTCTGTAAAGACCTTCAGGAAAGGGAAGGTCTCATCCCAGTGGAACTACCTGCTCCATGTGGTTATCCACAGCTTGTCTAACAAGCATGGAGGGTGGGACCAGATTCCTGAGGATCTCTCCTTTATAGTTCATGGAATGATTCAGGGGGTTAAGTTCAGGTACTCTCAATTTGTTTATACTAATTTACTTGCAAACTTGGACTCCTTAGAGTATTACATATTTCCTAGATATGTTCAACACATTCTCAACTGTGAACTGGGCTCACAATTGAGGGAAACAAGTAATATTCTTAAATTGGGACAGATGAAGCCTGACATCTTTAAAATAATGAAGAAGCCAACTGTAGGCTTCTCAGGGGTAGAAACAGCCCTAGTCCCCAAAATGTTAGAGCTCATTGCTCAAGGTGACAACCTAGCAACACAAGCTAGTGTTGAACCTACACCTTCTTTCTCTTTACTACTAAAAAGACCACAAATAACCCTCACCTACCAAAGAAAATCCAAACGAACCCCTGCTCAGGCTATTGAGTCTGTGCAGGTCCCCATATACTCAACCTTACAGGAGGAAGTGGACACTAGAGCTCCCACTTCCCCTGAGGAGCAAAGCACTCCCATTTCTTCACCTATCAGGGCTGAGGTTCCTCATGCTCACCCTGATGAGCTCACAAGCCCAACAGCCTTAAGCCTTCACTCTGAGTCTCAACACTCAAGTGAACAACCTTCAGGGGACAGCTACCATCCCCAGCCTTTAGATCTAAACCAACCAATTCCCAACCTATCCTTCTATACTGATGAAGACTTAGGATTCAATGAGTACCATGAGTCTCTCTTCTCCTCCCCTACTCAAAGAGAGATGAGTACCTTTGATTCTCCTCAGTCTATCCCACATCAGTCACCTGTTACCGAGGTGGACACTTCTGAACATGTTCAGGATGTCCATATGGAAGAGGCTCTCACTTTTGAAAGTGATTACATTATTAAGACCTCAAACATGGCAACTCAGCCCACTGGCACCTCAACTGAGATTGCTAGTGAGCAGAGGAAAACCAGCAGCCAAGAACCTCAAGATGGTGGTGAGAGAGAGGACTTTGGTCCAATTATCTCATCCCCCAATGATTCTTCTGATGAAGAAGAGGGGAATTTGAGACTAAAGGTGCAGAAACTATCAAAAACATGCTCCTATTTAGTCTCTAAGGTTAGTCACCTTGAATCTCAGGTGACTACCTTACAAAACAAGGTCAATGATCAGCAACTTCAGATTTCATAACTAAAGGAAAAACTAGCTGGGAGACCTTTAAGGAGAGCTCAACCAGGAACACAAGAACCTGTGGAAGTGATTGACTTATCCTCCAGCTCACCTATGCAAGTGGGTGATGCTACCAAAAAGGGGGAGAAAGTTATTGCAGCCACAGAACCTGGGAGTTCTTCACAGAGAATGGACATAGAGGACTCACCATCCTCACTTGCTGTTGTGCATTCTCAGCAACTTCCTCAAGTTCACATTAGTGTGGACTCTATAGACTCTATCATCAGGAGTCTCTTTGAGGAAGGTATACCAAGGGCTGTCTCATCTCCACCACAAGGAACTTCAAACTACATCATAAGGTGGAGGTATGATGCTGACAGAAGAGCCCTTATCCTTCACAGAGTTCAAGGGCAACAAGAAGTTTTTAATTTTTAAAGTCTGAACTTCTATGAAAGATTGGATCTAGTCAACATGCCACTTGTCAATCCAAGCAACTCAAGACAAGCTGACAGATTGGCTCAAAGAATCCAAGATAGAATCCTTGCAGAGTTCACTCTAAGAAGGAGACTTAGGCAATCAGGAAATGTCATCGGTCAACTGGATGTTGAGGTGGACCCTAAGATTAGTTTCATAGGGGAAACCTTGACTGAAGGCCCAGTGGCAGAACCTGAGACCCCTGTCTCGTCATCAACAACTGCTGCAGAGGTTCAAACTCCTTCTGAGACACCTGCTGGTGAAGGTGTTTCTCAGTCTCTCTCTGGCCAGAGCATGGAAACTACACCAAGCAATGAAGGTCAAGCCTCTATCCACCCTGAGTCACAAAGGTCTGTGGGTAACAAAGGGAAAAAGATAATGATTCCTGAGGAAATTGAGGAGGAAGAGAGAGAGAGGAAAAGGAAGCTAAGGGGAGAAAGTTCCTCTGGGTCATCAAGCTTTATGCAAGCGGCAATCAGGGCTACCCCCAGACCAAACACTCAAGATGATAAGTTGAGGGCAGTCAGGATTACTTATATACAGACCAGGAACTATGATATTGATGAAATCATCTCCCTCCCCTTAGAAGAATTGAATAAATAGGCTGACATGGAAGTGTCAAGAGAGATGAAGGAAAAAAGAGGATGCAAGGCTACTTCTCCAATTCAAAGAGGAGAGGAGACAGAAAAGACTCTACAAGCATGCTTCCACTCTCTCTCCAGTTCAAGAAAGTCGTGTACAGGAAGATGTGGCTCCACAAGAACCTCAGGTAGACAAAGAAGAAGATAGGATCAAGATGATCAACTACCTGAGTGCCACAGGCTTCTATCAGGTAGATGCACTTCTTTCCCTGTCCTATGACTTCATTGAGTTTGAGTACCAAAAGCAACTTGAACTTGAGCTAGTCAAAGAAAGAAAAACAACTAAAAGGAAGCTAAGGGAAGAAGCTGCAAAGTCAAGAGCCATCATCCACAAAAGTATGAAGAAGTCTGCTGATAGACAAAGGATGATGAGCTTCTTGAAGCTATATGGATTCTCCGGAAGGAGACTTGGCCCTATGTCTCTATCCACAATGGATGAGCATATAAGGGTGATCAAGCAGAAGATTAAGAGTGGTGAACTGGTTGACTTGCACTCTCTTCCAAGTCAAGTCCCACCTCAAGTGGAGGTTAAGTTTGAACAACCTGAGACACCTCAACCCGGACATCCAGCTGAGCCTCAGCAAACTTCATCTTCTGATCCAAGGCAGGGTCAAACTCCCTCTCCTTCTGAACCTGTGAGGGAGGAACACCCAACTGAGAAAGACAATGATGATCAACAAGGTGCTGCAGACCAGTCTTCTCAGTTAAAGTCATCAAAAAGCAAGAAGAGAATGGCTTCTAAACCAAAGACAAAGAAGAAGAAGCCTAAGTCATCTACCTCTACACCTCAGGCTGAGTCAGATCAACCTGAGGAAGTGCATGATGAGGCAGCCCAATCAACTCCAATGCAAGTGGCTCCTCTGACAACTGAGACACCCATCTTGTCCTGGACTTACTCTACCAATCCAGAAAGATGGCATGTAATCAGAGATCAAGGTGTTGAGAATGTCTACTCTTGGCAAGACATAATCAACTTACCTCTGCATGATCTCTTTGAGATGAGAAGATACTATGAAGGTCTTGATGATCCTGACCATCTAATGAAGAAGGGCATGGTCATGATTGTACTGAAGACCACCAATATCTGAAGATCTTCTAAGTGTTTTGGTAGCATCAGCCTAAGGGGAGTTTGTAAGGATTTCTTAAGTCTGATGCAACCCAAAACATCCAATGTGTCTCTGCAACATGCACTAAGTACTGAAGTAAAGAATGCTTCGGAAGTTTTACACAATACACTAGAAAATACTCTAAGTGTAAAATCTTCCGAAGCCAAGACCAATATCTTCCGAAGCCAAACATGAAGTCTTCCGAAGCCTCAGAGACAAAGTCTTCCGAAGCTTCAGCCTATGAAGACAGATTTCTTCCGAAGACTTTTAGTATACATGCTTTATCTGATGTATTGTTCCATAAAGCACTTTTCCGCTGCATCTCTGTAAAGTCACCAACTTACATGAGTTGGTGAAAAGGTCCATGCTTTTGGTAACTGTACATTGAGGTCTTGAGTCTGTAACTTTCTACTTTATGTACTTTATCCTTTTTGTAATATATAAGGATGTGAGCTATGGCATGTCATAGTCACAAGGTCAAAAGGCAGATATGCCTTTTGATCCTACAATTGATTTTGTTAGTGTCTAGTCAATTGTATCTAGTTGGCTTTCAAAGTATAGCCGGCTGTAGGCTGTAGTATAAGTATTCCAAGTTCTTGTATCTTTCTTTTATGCTTTGTAACACTTGTAAAAGAACTTGAGAAAGCAATATACTCCTTGAAACCCAACTCTCTTGTTTTGTCTCTTTACTTGTGTTCTTTGTATCATCTTGGTTAATCCAGTTCACTGTTTGATCAAAGTTTAGTTGCTCTCCTCATTGTGTTGTTATGTTGTAATTTTGTTCAAGCCCTTAAACGGTCCTGCATAACCATATGAAATTACCTTCATACGAGCTAGATGGTTGAGAAAAACTAGGGTTTATGTAACTTAAGCACCCTCTTAAATTAAAGAAGAATTTGGGTTAATAAGCGATTTGATGCATGTTATGGCCATGATGAGAAGTGTTATGGCTATGATGAGAAGTGTTATGGCCATATCACACTAGTCAGGATAGGTAGCATGGTCGTTATGGTCATGACGAAAGCTTTTATGGCCATATAAGTTCTTAAACTTTCAAAAACTTCCTTGATTTCTTGTGTTTTTCTTTTGAGATCACCAAGTAACCATCCAAAACTACAAATCCAAATAAATCACAATTAAGCATCGATCTACATGAGCGTGTAACGAAAAATAAAATAGATGAGAAAATGCATTATTATCTAACATATTCTTGCACATATCAAACTTCCACACACTTAAGTTTTGTTTTCCCTCAAGCAAAACATAATACAACAATCCAATAACATTCTTCTTTAAGTTAAGTTTGGTTTTACTCCCTTAGATTTGACAAAAATAATCATTTTCCTCCAAAAGATCATAAATATCAATATACCTCCGAAAGTTTAATAGCTTGTTTTAGTTTCAGTCCAAAAGCTTAATTAGTTGTTTCAACTTAATCAATAATACAGCTTTAGGAGTTATATCGAAATAACTTATGAAACTTTTAGAGGGTAAAATGATATTTCTAATCTTTTAGGGGAAAAAGTTATCTTTGTCAAACCTTAGGGAACAAAATTAAAATGAACTCTTATTATTGTAAAATATTAATAGGCAATCTATAAGCAAGCTAAAGATCTAAATAGATAAACGACTTTCAGGTAATATACCACTTAAAAGAAGAAAGCCAACGAGTCAACAATGTGTTTTTTTCAATAATATAAGAATATCTTAATAGACTTCACCATGCCTATGGCATACAAATTATGCATCACTTGCATATCTCAAGATGATTCGCTCTACACTTGGTAGTATATATGTAAATATGTATATATGAATCACTCAAAGTTGAATAATGAAGAAAATATTATCATAAGCTTGGTTAATGATCAAATATCTACCAACTAACATAAGAGAACTGCATAAACTAAGAGGAATTTGAAGGGTTGTGGTGTCGCTTGGAGTAAAGATGTAAATTTTAAATATAAAATGACTAAATAGTCAAAAATCCAGAACAGTTTGAAGCTAATGTGAACACACATAAACCTAGAAATGAAAAAGAACTAAAAGTAACATAATTTGTTCAAAATAATCTATAACACTTCAGTTTTTCTTTTTTGATGTAAAACACAAATTTCACTCATTTGATTTAGTTACTACTAACAAGAAGGAATAATCATACAATTATCTACTTTTACAAATTTTTTCTTCTTCTTCTTCTTTTATTTCTTTTTATTTATTTATTTTTTCTAAGAGTAATAATAACCGCTAACAATAACAAGATTAAATTAAATGAACACAACATCTTACAATAGCATGACAAGAAAGCACAAAATAGACAACTAACAAAAACTAGATTTTAACATAAAAGGTTTTAAGATAAAAGTATATTTGGCTAAATAGTTTAAAGATGTGGGCTGAATAATAAAAAATGAAAATAAGGCTTAATAATTGCGACAAGGGGTGGTGATCGGGAATGGTAAGAGATAGGAAAAAAGGTTAGATAAATGAAACAACCTACTTTACAATCTTCAAATATCATGAAAGCAAGTTCTAATATGAATGCAAAAATCGGATCACTCCACTATAAACAAAAACAAGAGCATGTGATATATGATGAAGAGTAAATGGTGAAAAGGTATAAAAAAGAAACTCATGGGAACAAAGGTAATAAGAGATATCTGCAAACTAATGGATAATCATCTTTCTTCTAACGTACGTGTCAAGCTATTTCTATATTTCAATATATTTCATTAACTTTTGATGTATTCTTTTACTCATATATTTCTAAAAATACAATTATGCCTAAGGATCTAAAATATAAGCAGCATGGACCCCATATAAAATTTAACTATCTCAAGAACCAATAAAACATATCAACAAAAGCCAACAAACATCTTAGCAAACAGATACATCATGTTCGTAACTAAAATGAAGAAACTAATATGCACATATCATAATTTTAGATGCATTTATCCATAATTGTAAGGATTCCTATAAGTCTGATGCAGCCAAAATATCCAAAGTCTCTCTGCAAGCATGCACTAAAGAACAGAAGTAGAAATGCTTCGGAAGTTTTACACCATGCACTAGGAATATTCTAAGTGTAAAATCTTCCGAAGCCAAGACCAACATCTTCCGAAGCCAAAAGTGAAGTCTTCCGAAGCTTCAAAGACAAAGTCTTCCGAAGCCAAAGAGTGAAGACAGATTTCTTCCGAAGACTTTTAGAGATATGCCTTTATCTGATGTACTTTACCATAAAGCTGGACCATAATTCCGCTGCTACTCTGTAAAGTCACCAACTTACATGAGTTGGTGAAAGGTCCATGCTTTTGGTAACTATACATTGAGGTCTTGAGTCCATGCTTTCTACTTTATGTACTTTTATCCTTTTTGTAATATATTAGGATGTGAGCTATGGCATGTCATAGTCACAAGTCAAAAGGCAGATCTGCCTTTTGACCTTACATTTGATTTTGTAGTTGTCTAGTCAATTGTATCCAGCTGGCCTTCAAAGTATGGCCGGCTGTAGGATGTAGTATAAAGTATCTCAAGTACTTGTAACTTTCCATCGATGCTTTGTAACTTGTAATAGAACTTGATAAGCAATATACAGCATTCTTGAAAACCAAATACTTGTGTTGTTTGCAATCTTGTTCTGTCTCATATTTACTTGTGTTCTTAGCATCTTTCATTAACAAGTTAATCAGTTCCCTATTTGATCTGTTAAGTGTTCTAAGCAACTCTCCTCATTGTGTTGTTGTGAGGTAAGTGCATACCATTCACCGGTCCTGCATTTGGTATCAGAGCATTTCAGGCTCTTGATATAAGATCTCACCATCTTAAGATCCCTTACACACACAAAAAATACTTAATAACTCAAATGGCAGCTATAACCAAAGCTGATATGGAAACTGGAACTATGACAAAGTCTCCACTGATCACTCCTGAAGGCTTTGATACTTGGTGTCAAAGAATGGAAGGCTTCATCAAGTCTCAAGACTCCAGGATGTGGGACTCTGTTGTTGAAGGACCTTACATACCAAGCACCACTTCTGCTACTGGTGATGGTATGATTCCTAAGGTTGTGGCTGATTACTCTGAAGCAGATAGAAAAAGAATAGAGATTGATCAGAAAGCCATGACAGCCCTTCAAACTGCTCTTCCAAACTCCATCTACAGAGGCTTCAAGAAGTGCAAAACTGCCAAGCAACTATGGGAAGCACTGAAGCTGATGTATGAGGGGTCTACTGAAGCAAAGGAGAACAAGAAGGATCTCCTGAAGCAGCAGTTTGAAAACTTCACCTTCAAGGCAGGTGAGACTCAACAATACTTCAGGTATGTTGAGATTGTGGATACTCTAATGGATGTTGGAGTAACTCTTGAGAACAGGGACATTGTAAGGAAGTTTATGTCCTCTCTTCATAGACAATGGACATATTATTGTGTTGTTATCAAGAGGACTGAGAAACTTAAGACTCTTACTCTCAAAGAGTTGATTGGTATTCTTAGTGGCTACCAGATGGAGATGAACATGCAAAACTCATCTGGCAACTCCAGCAATCAACTGAGTTCAGCCCTCCATGTGGTTGAAGGGAAAGCATTGAACCACAGCATCATCTTATATGCTTCCCTGACAACTCACAAAAGGGCCCTTTCATCACCTTCCCAGAGACTCCAAGGGAAAGCTACACTCAAGGAAGTCCTTTCCAAGAGATAAGTTCTTCTCATGCCTTTGTCTCCGCTGATGAAACCTCAGGCAACTTTCTCTTCACTCTTGAAGATTTGGACTGTATCCATCCAGATGATCTGAAGTACATGGAGATAGCCCAGCAGATGGTTCTTCTCACTCACAGAGCCAAGAAGTTCTACAAGAGGACATGGAGAAAGTTTCCAAGCAATGCACCCAGTGGAAAGTATGGGCTGGACAAAAGCAAAGTAAAGTGTTACAACTGTAACCAGATGGGACACTTTGCAAGAGAGTGTAAGGCACCAAGGAAAAATGGTAGCCAAGCACAAACCACACCAAACTACATTGAGAAAGCCCCCAGAATGAGAAGCCAAAGCAACAAGCTGCAGTTGCTGTTGAAAAAGGAGGCTTTGACTGGAGCTTTCAGGTAGAATATGCATCTCCAAACCAAGCACTCATGGCAGACCACGATGAAGCCAAGGTATTGGAACATCTTTGTACTCATGAATGCATTGCTAAAGTTAATAGATACAGATCCTATAATTTAGAAATGAGATCTGATCTTGAGTTTTTAAATATCTTAAAAGCTTATTTTAAAAGAGCTGAAAATGATTATAAACTAAAGATAGAGGACTTAGAGAAGACCATTTCAAATCTTAAACATGAGCATACAAACTACAGGACTCAGATCAAAGATCTCATTACTAAATTAACTAAATGCCAGGCTGAGTTTGTGATCAGCAAAGCCAAGGCAGAAAAATGTGTTCTTGAAGAAGAGACCTTCAAGAACATAATATCCTCATCCTTGCATGCAAAAGTTTGTTATCAAAATAAGCAGGAACTAGGATCTTATGAGATAGCTCCTCCACACACAATCTTGTCTGTAAGATCTCCTAGGTGTGGAACTTATGAAGATGAGCTTCCCCTCGTAGATCCTGTGATTGAAGAGGATGAAGAGAAGATGGTGGAGAATGGCTCTAAGAAGAGTGAAGAAGAGCGTTCTAAGAAGGGTCACCATCCCTCTGAGGAGAGCAAAGTTGTTGGGATGACCAAGTCAAGAAGAAAAAACTTGATCAGGAAGGCCAAAAGAAAGTCCAAAAAGGCTCAAGAGATCAAGGCCACCTTCAATTCTACACAGAAACAAGTCTTCGTCTCTGGAAGATTTGAAGTGGTAAAGGCTGAAGACATAAACTTGAACTCCATCAACAAGAGTTCTAGTTCATGTGCAAATCATCCCATCGTCAAGAAGAAGGCTGATCAGTTGTGCATCACTATTGTACAACCTGAACCATCCAGCTCCAAAGGTAGTTCTAACCCCACAAGAACTGCTACAGCATCTACAAAGGTGAAGATGGAGAAGGAAAGTGATCAAGTTCAGCCTTGTTCACAAAGAAGAACTCCTAGAAGGAAGAAAATGGACTGTGTTATGTGTGGGAGTACTTCTCATCTTGCTAAGGATTGTGTTTACAATCCAATGAGTACTCTCCACATGACCAAGAAAGAAACTTCTACGAGTTTGGAGAAGAAGAAGCAAGCTTCGGAAGGAAAATCTGTTTCTTTCGGAAGCTCCAAAATGAAGAAGAAGACAAGTGGAAACTTGCCTTCGGAAGAAGATTTGGTCTCAGAAGAAAGGAATACTTCTGAAGTACTGAAGCCTGCTGTAGTGAAAGCAAGATCTTCCGAAGGTCCAGTCATCAAAATTCCAAAGTCATCAAAACTTCCGAAGTATTGAAGGTCAAGTCTAAGCTTCCAAAGGTGGTGTGGAAGTCAAAGAAAGACCAAGTGGCTGAAAGTTCTTCATCAACATCAGCAAATGATCCTTCTAGCATGACTATAGGATCAATTACTCTTGCATTGTCTTCAACTTCTTTTGATGAGCCCAAGACCAATAAGGCTTGGGTTTCCAAATGTAACTAATCATCTCTTTTGTGCAGGAACAGCTCAAGACAAACAGAAATGTATGGATCATTAATAGTGGTTGTTCCAGGCACATGACGGGTAATAGGTCACTACTCCAAAAGTTTGAAAGAATTGATGGAGGACCAGTTGCTTTTGGAGGAGATGCAGGAGGTTACATTACTGGAAGGGGCAAGGTCACAAATGATAAGCTCGGCATTGAAAAGGTAAACTTTGTCAAGGAGCTTGGGTACAATCTTCTAAGTGTATCCCAATTTTGTGATCAGAGTCATAACATGCTCTTTACTGAGCATGAGTGCATTGTTCTCAGGCCCGGGGTGGTCATTCCTCATGCAAACATCCTGCTCAGAGCCCCCAGAAAAGGGAACATGTACAAGATGGACTTGCAAAAACATCTCCCTCAGGAGAAGTTTCATGCTTTCTATCTAAAGCAAATAATGATGAATCTTTCCCCTGGCATAAAAGAATGTGCCATGTAAACTTTAAAAACATGAATAAATTAATTAAGAATGATTTGGTAATTGGAATACCAAAGATAGAGTTTACAAGTGATGACCACTATGTTGCATGCCTAAAAGGGAAGCAACACAAGGAATCTCACAAGCCAAAGGAAAGAAATTCCATCATTAATCCCCTACACTTATTACATATGGATCTCTTAGGCCCCACCAGTGTAATGAGTCTAGGAAGGACCTCTTATTGTTTGGTGATCACAGATGATTTTACAAGATTCACTTGGGTCTTCTTTCTTAGAACTAAGGATGAGACCCCTGAGATTCTGAAAAATTTCATCTTAAAGATTGAGAATCAATGTGATCACAAGGTCAAAACCATAAGATGTGATCAAGGAACTGAATTCAAGAATCAAATCCTTGATACATTTTGTGATGAAAAAGGTATTTCAAGACAATATAGTGCTCCTAGGACTCCTCAGCAAAATGGTGTTGCTGAGAGGAGAAACAGGACACTAATTGAAGCTGCAAGAACTATGTTGTCCGACTCTAAACTGCCCATCACCTTCTGGGCAGAGGCAGTGAACACTGCTTGCTATGTGCAAAATAGAGTTTTAGTAGTTAAGACACATGGTAAGACTCCTTATGAACTTTGGCACAAGAGAAAACCTTTCATTGGTTTTCTCAGGTCATTTGGATGTCCTTGCACCATCTTGAATACCAAAGATCAAATTGCCAAGTTTACTGAGAAATCAGATGATGGACACTTTATTGGATACTCTTCTCAAGCTAAAGCTTATAGAGTATACAATCTCAGAACTAGAGTAGTTGAGGAGTCAGCCAATGTGACTTTCAATGAGCACACTCCCAGTGTGAAAGGTTCTGGTCCGGATTGGCTATTTGATCTTGATTTAGTTACCAACTGTTTTAACAAATCTTGTAAGAATGTTTCAGGATCTACAGATATATTACCTACAGGTGATCCTGACCCAAGATTTGAGCTCAGAAGATCTTCAAGTTACACATCTTCAGCTCCAGTGGTAACTATTCCTGCAAATGAAGCTTCTACCAGCATATCTATGACAAATCCTGTTGATGCTTCTGGGGTGCCTTAAAATTCCAGCTTAGAGGCACAAAACTTAGAAGATGAAGCTTCAAATGTTGGAGAAAATGGTGGTGGTGAAAGTGATGAGGAATTTCTTGATGCTGATAACCACTGTATTAAAGACAACATCAATGATTCCACACACTCATTGGATCAAGTCAATCTTGATAAGTGTGCTAATATGGAGGGTGAATCTTCTTTGCCAGATCAAAATTTTTGAAATCTAGATCTGTCTAATCAACTTGCTGTGATCCCTCAGCTAAGGATCCACAAGTCTCATCCTACCACAAACATCATTGGAGATGTTGATTCAGGGGTGAGAACAAGAGGACAAACCCATGAAGCAAATGTTTGTCTTCACTCTTGTTTCTTGTCCCAGATAGAGCAAAAAAAATTGATGAGGCTCTAAAGGATGGAAGTTGGGTTGAAGCTGTGCAAGAGGAGCTGCTTCAATTCAAAAGGCAAAAGGTTTGGAACCTATGTCCTCTTCCTCAAGGGAAGACTACCATAGGAACCAAAGGGGTTTTTAAGAACATGAAGGATGATAGAGGACAGGTCATCAAGAACAAGGCAAGACTAGTTGTTTAAGGATATACTCAAGAAGAAGGAATTGACTACACATATGTTTTTGCTCCTGTGGCAAGACTTGAAGCTATTAGAATATTCCTAGCTTTTGCTGCATCCAAGAACTTCAAGGTCTACAAACTTGATGTCAAGTGTGCTTTTCTTTATGGGGTGATTAAAGAGGTGTATGTCAGACAACTACCTGGGTTTGCAGATCCTGATCATCCTGATTATGTCTGTAGGCTTGATAAAGCTCTTTATGGGCTGCACCAAGCACCAAGGAAGTGGTATGAGACTCTATCTCAGTATCTCTGTCAACATGGCTACAAAAGAGGTACTATAGATGGAACTCTCTTCATCAAAGGAACAGGAAATGACATAATGCTAGTTCAAGTATATGTAGATGACATTATCTTTGGGTCAACTAATCCAAAGCTCTGCAAAGACTTTGAGAAGCTGATGAAAGACAGGTTTGAAATAAGTGCCATGGGGGAACTCAATTTCTTTCTAGGAATTCAAGTGAAGCAAGTTGACAATGGCATCTTCATAAGTCAAACAAAGTATGTACAGGACATACTTAAAAGGTTTAACATGACTGGTTGTAAGGTTGCTAAGACACCCATAGCCAGAAATCACTCCCTTGGACCTGATCTTGAGGGGGAGTGTGTTGATGAGCATCTCTATAGGGCAATGATTGGGTCTCTTATGTACCTCACAGCTAGCAGGCTAGATATCATGTTTGCTACATGCATTTGTGCAAGATATCAAGCCAACCCCAAGATGTAACACTTGGTCACTGTCAAAAGAATTTTAAGATATCTCAAAGGTGCTCCATCACTTGGCCTTTGGTATCCAAAGAATTCTGACTTTAATCTGTATGCTTATACAGATAGTGACTATGGTGGTTGCAACATGACTGCAAAGTCTACCTCAGGGGGATGTCGATTTCTTTGTGGAAGAGTAGTCTCTTGGCAATGCAATAAACAATCATGTGTGTCTGCATCAATTGCTAAGGCTGAATACATTGCTGCTGCAAGTTGCTGTGCTCAAGTGCTTTGGATTAAAAATCAGTTGTTGGACTATGGATTTAACTTTAAAGAGACTCCCATCCACATAGACAACAATAGTTATATATCCATCACAGAGAATCATGTGCAGCACTCAAGGACAAAGCATATTAATATCAGGTATCATTTGATTAGAGATAACTTTGAAAAGGGATTAATCAAACTAGTCAAAGTTAACTCAAATGAACAATATGCAGATATGTTCACCAAAGCTTTTGATGAGCAGAGATTTAAATATCTTGTATCAGCTATTGGGATGATTAACTTTGAATAGCTTTTCTTAAAACTTAATCATATTTATTTCTAAAAACCTGTGTGTCCTAAGTTGTCTATTATATCACCTTCATAAGCCCTTGTTTTCTTTGGAAGAAAATCTTTTCAAAAGACTTTTCTTATATTTTTGAAAATCTTGATCTCTTCAAAAGATTCAAAAATTACCTTCGGAAGAAGTTTATGTCTTAGTAAACAAATAATTGCTTTAGTGATTTTACCTTCGGAAGAAATTTCTGAAATATCTTCCGAAGCTTAAAATCAACTTAAGTACTTTGTATGTTCTCAAAGAACAAGTTTCTTCCGAAAGCAATTTACATTCGGAAATATATATCTTCTTAGAATAAAAATCTCTGAGTGTAAATTCTCTTCCGAAGAAAAAATTCTCATAAACCTTTGAATCTCTTCCGAAGCCAATTTGCCTTCGGAAGCTTTTTCTTCAGAACTTCCGAAGCAAATAACCTTCGGAAGATGTCTAGACTTCCAAGAAAACTACTTTTTGGGCAAAAGTAAACTACTTTTCAGAGGTGGGACCGACATCCGGATTTCAAAGTTTATCCTCTTTCATTAACTTTGTCTCAAATCATTTTCACATAATTGCCCAACGGTTCCCCCTTCTTTCACTATCTTCCTCAATTACACTATTCCTTAAACCTAAATTCTCCCAAACCGCCTTTTGTTCTTCATCTTTCTTCATCCTTAAGCTTCTAAAATGGCCAACCTAGACCTCAGAAACAACCCAGATTTCTCCATGCAACTTCACAGGCAACAGAACCAAGTTGCTCTGTTAAGCTCAGAGAAAGATGAAAGTTTCTCAGAGATTTGCCGTTTCTTAGCTCTATCAAACTACTCCACCTCCCTAACCATTGATCCTACTCTCTATGAGGATCATCTGCCTGAATTTTAGAAGACCTGCCAAGAGGTCATTATGGATGGGGAGAAGGCACTGTCTGCCACAGTGCAAGGGAGGACAATCTTCATCACTCCGGCCATCATCATCACTCACTTGCAGCTGGATGATGAAGAAAGTGAGTTGTCCTTTCCAAAGGAAGCTGTAAATCATTCCTTTGAGCAGATGGGCTATGAGGGAGATTTCTCTGTAAAGACCTTCAGGAAAGAGAAGGTCTCATCCCAATGGATATACCTGCTTCATGTGGTTATCCACAGCTTGTCAAACAAGCATGGAGGGTGGGATCAGATTCCTGAGGATCTCTCCTTCATAGTACATGGAATGGTTCAGGGAGTCAAGTTCAGGTACTCTTAGTTTGTTTATACAAACTTGCTTGCTAACTTAGACTACTTAGAATATTATATGTTTCCTAGATATGTTCAACACATTCTCAACTGTGAACTAGGCTCACAGTTGAGGGAAACAGATAATATTCTTAAATTGGGACAGATGAAGCCCGACATCTTTAAAATTATAAGGAAGCCAACTGTAGGCTTCTTAGGGGTAGAAACAACCCTTGTCCCAAAAATGTTAAGAGCTCATTGCTCAAGTTGACAACCTAGCAACACAAGCTAGTGTTGAACCCACACCTTCTACCTCTCAACCACCAAAAAGGCCCCAAGTCACCCTCACATACCAAAGAAAATCCAAACGAACCCCTGCTCAAGCTATTGAGTCTGTGCAAGCCCCCATATACTCACCCATACAGAAGGAAGTGGACACTAGAGCTCCCACTTTCCCTGAGGATCAAACCACTCCCATCTCTTCAACAATCAAGGATGAGGTTCCTCATGCTCACCTTGATGAGCTCACAAGCCCAACTGCCTTAAGCCTTCACTCTGAGTCTCAACACTCAAGTGAACAACCTTCAGGGGACAGTCTCGTTTTATACTGATGAAGACTTAGGTTTCAGTGGGTACCATGAGTCTCTCTACTCTTCCCCTACTCAAAGAGAGACGAGTACTCCTGAGTCTCCTTTGTCTAGCCCACATCAGTCGCCCATCACTGAGGTGGATACTTCTGAACCTGTTTAGGATATCCATATGGAAGAGGATCTCACTTCTGCAAGTGATTACATCATTAAGACCTCAACCATGGCAACTCCGCCCATTGACACCTCAACTGAGGATGTCAATGTGCAGAGGAAATCCAGCAGCCAAGACCCTGAGGCTGGTGGTGAGAGAGAGGACTTTGGTCCAATCATCTCATCCCCCAATGATTCTTCTGATGAAGATGAGGTGAATCTGAGACTAAAGGTGCAAAAACTATCAAAAACATGCTCCTATTTAGTCTCTAAGGTTAGTCACCTTGAATCTCAGGTGACTACCCTGCATAATAGGGTCAATGATCAGCACCTTAAGATATCTTATCTCAAGGAAAAACTAACTGGGAGACCTGTAAGAGGAGCTCAATCAGGAACACAAGAACCTGTGAATGTGATTGACCTAACCTCTAGCTCACCTATGCAAGAGGGTGATGCTACCAAAAAGGGGGAGAAAGTCATTACAGTCACAGAACCTGGGAGTTCTTCAGGGAGTATAGACATTGAGGATTCACCATCCTCACTTGCAACTTTGCATACTCAGCAACTTCCTCAACTTCATATTAATGTGGACATTATAGACTCTGTCATTAGGAGTCTCTTTAAGAAAGGCATTCCAAGGGCTGTGTCATCTCCACCTCAAGGAACTTCAAACTACATTATTGGGTGGAGTTATGATGCTGATAGAAGAGCCCTCATTCTTCACAGAGTTCAAGCAGCAAGAAGTGTTCAATTTTCAGACCTTGGACTACTATGAAGGTCTTGACCTGGTCAACATACCACTTGTCAACCCAAGCCAATCAAGACAAGCTGACAGGTTAGCACTCAGGATTCAAGACAGAATTACTGAGGAGTTCAGCCTTAGAAGGAGACAAAGGAATAAGGTAATGTCATTGGTCAACTGGATGCTAAGGCAGACCCTGAGATTAGCTTCAAAGGGAAAACCTTGGCTGAAGGCCCAGTGATAGAGCCTGAGAGCCCTGTCATACCAACAACTGCTTCAGAAATTCATTCCCTCTGTGAAACACCTGCTGGTGAAGGTGTCTCACAACCTCTCTCTAGCAAGAGCTTGAATGCTACACCAAGCAATGAAGGCCAAAGCTCTCTCCATCCTGAGTCACAAAGGTCTGTGGGTGACAAAGGGAAAAGGATTCTGACTCCTGAGGAGATTGAGAAGGAGGAGAGAGAGAGAGAGAGAGAGAGAGAGAGAGGAAGAGGAAGCTAAAGGGAGAAAGTTCCTCTGGGTTTTTAGGCTTTATGCAAGCTACAATCAGGACTGCCCCCAGACCAAATACTCAAGAAGATGAGTTGAGGGCAGTCAGGATTACTTACCTACAGACCAGGAACTATGACATATATGAGATTATATCTCTCCCCTTAGATCAATTAAATGAACTGGCTGACATGGAAGTGTCAAGAGAGATGAAGGAAGCAGAGGATGCAAGGTTACTTCTCCAATTCAAAGAGGAGAAAAGACAGAAAAGGTTATACAAGCATGCTCCAACTCTCTCCCCAGTTCAGGAAAGCCCTGTGCAAGAGGATGTGGCTGCTACACAAGAACCTCAGGTAGATAAGGAAACAGATAGGCAAAACAAGATCAACTACCTGAGTGGCACAGGTCTCTACTAGGCATCTGCACTTTTTCCCTTTTCCTTTGAGTACATTGAGTTTGATTATCTCAAACAGCTTGAACTTCAAGTGCTCAAAGAACAAAAGGCAACAAAGAAAAAAATGAGGGAAGATGCTGCAAAGTCAAGAGCCATCATCCAAAAGAGTATGAAGAAGTCTGCTGACAGACAAAGGATGATGAGCTTCTTGAAGCTGTATGGATTCTCCAGAAGGAGACTTGGCCCTATGTCTCTATCCACAATGGATGAGCATATCAGGGTAATCAAGCAAAAGATCAAGAGTGGAGGGCTGATGGACTTATACTCTCCTCCAAGTCAAATTCCACCTGAAGTGGAGGTTAAGGTTGAACAACCTAAGACAACACAACTTGGACCTCCTGCTGAGCCTCAGCAAGCTTCATCTTCTGATCCACAGCAGGGTCAAACTCCCTCTCCTTTTGAACCTGTGAGGGAGGAACACTCAACCGAGAAAGACAAGGATGATCAACAAGGAGCTGCAAACCAGTCTTCTCAGCTAAAGTCTTCTAAGAGGAAGAAGAGGATGGCTTCCAAACCAAAGTCAAAGAAAAAGAAGCATGAATCATCCACCTCTACACCTCAGGCTGAGTCAGATCAATCTAAGGAAGTGCATGAAGAAGCAGCCCAATCAACTCAAATTCAATTGGCTCCTCTTACAGCTGAGACACCCATCTTATCCTTGACCTTCACTACTAATCCAGAGAGATGGCATGTGGTCAGAGATCAAGGTGTTGAGAATGTCTATACATGGCAAGACATAATCAACCTACCTCTGCATGATGAGAAGATATTATGAGAGACTGAGTGATCCTGACCATCTGATGAAAAAGGGTATGGTCATCATCGTCCTGAAGACTACAAATATCTGAAGATATTCTAAATGTTTTGGTAGCATCAGCCTAGGGGCAGTTTGTAAGGATTCCTATAAGTCTAATGCAACCAAAACATCCAAAGTCTCTCTGCAGGCATGCACTAAAGAACAGAAGTAGAAATGCTTCGAAAGTTTTACACCATGCACTAGAAATATTCTAAGTGTAAAATCTTCCGAAGCCAAGACCAACATCTTCCGAAGCCAAAAGTGAAGTCTTCCGAAGCTTCAAAGACAAAGTCTTCCGAAGCCAAAGAGTGAAGACAGATTTCTTCCGAAGACTTTTAGAGATATGCCTTTATCTGATTTACTTTACCATAAAGCTGGACCACCTTTCCGCTGCTACTCTGTAAAGTCACCAACTTACATGAGTTGGTGAAAGGTCCATGCTTTTGGTAACTGTACATTAAGGTCTTGAGCCCATGCTTTCTACTTTATGTACTTTTATCCTTTTTATAATACATTTCTGATGTGAGCTATGACATGTCATAGTCATAAGTCAAAAGGTAGATCTGCCTTTTGATTCTACATTTGATCTTGTAGTTGTCTAGTCAATTGTATCCAGCTGGCCTTCAAAGTATGGCCGGCTGTAGGATGTAGTATAAAGTATCTCAAGTACTTGTAACTTTCCATCGATGCTTTGTAACTTGTAATAGAACTTGAGAAGCAATATACAGCATTCTTGAAAACCAAATACTTGTGTGTGTTTGCAATCTTGTTCTGTCTCATATTTACTTGTGTTCTTAGCATCTTTTATTAACTAGTTAACCAGTTCCTATTTGATCTGTTAAGTATTCTAAGCAACTCTCCTCATTGTGTTGTTGTGTTGTAAGTGCATACCCTTGACCGGTCCTGCAATAACATAAGCAAATAGAAGCAATATTACCAATTTACTTATACGAATTAAGCCTAGAAAGCATTTAAGTCACCGTTTCGAAGGCACGTGAAATTTCCACTCCTAGACAATATCAAAGAAGTCTCCCTTGATGCTTTAATCCTGCTAAGCTCAATCAACTACATACCTGTAACAACAGTCATATTCAATATAAGTTTCACAAACTCACCCTCCTCTTCAGTCCTAATAATCACACCACGCCTCTTTTGCTCTGCCTTAGCAACCACAAACTTAGACCTCTTAGCCTCTTGCTACCCATCTACTTCTGCTCGGCAGCCTTCAAGAAATCCACACAATGTTGAAATACTTAGCCCTACAAATTAAGCTATGATGCACCAACGCAAACACGTGTGAATGCTCAGTAAGAAACTAAGTGGAATTAAATTGAGCTACAACCACCTTCGAAACGTTGTTTCCAATTGATGGAAGAACCTTCTCCTCATACTCGAGACCTAGGGCTATGAAAATGGTGGGCACTTTGTTGGCTTCAAGGTGATAACACACGTAGGGTTTGGTTAACCATATGCAGATCTTTTGTTAAAGTGATTGAGGAGAAATTATGGGGTCTTGTACGGACATTGAATATGAAGGGTTTTTATGCATGGAGCAAGAGAAAGTGGACGGCTTGGTGGTGGTGGATGCAGTAGAGGTGGTGGAAGCAGGAGGAAATAGTGGTGGCGGGTGGGGCGACAACAAGAGAAATCTTTAAATACGAAGATGAAATCGATTTTGTGAAGGGAACTCTACATTCTATTGGATTTTAGGATCAAATAAAGTTAATGCATGCGGAGGTTTAAAAAATATAAGATGACATTTAAAGATGACATGCAAATATTCAAAAGTGTACTCCATGTTTTTTTTTTTGTTTTTTTATGACACTAAAATGAGGACATGTAATATCTGCCTATTTTGGAAAATAGAAACCCAAACCCGAATCTGTTTGGGTCAATTTCGGAAAATCAAATACATTAGTTAGAAATTTAATTTATTTTAATCCTTTAAATACAATAATAATACTATTTATTCAACTTCCATTTATTAAATCAATTCATGGTAATTTCATGATTATAGAGTAAAATTTTATAAATTCATGAAGTTTATTTGTCATTTATGAGTTTTAATTATAAAACTAAAATAAAGGATTAAAATACAAAGATCATTGTTTTTACAAATATGTAAGGTCTATAAAAGGTTATTAATATTTATAAGATTTTAAATATTCAATTAAAATAAATAATCAAATTACAAATTCTTATTAGATTTATAAAGTCTACAAATATTTAATAAAAAAGAAGTTGTTAAATTAAAATTAAAGTTTTAATAAATTTAAAGTTTAAATTGTAATTATTTTTTTATTTATTTAAATTATTTAATTTTATATTTATTTCAAATTCCAATCATAACCCCCTTTTAAAAGACTTATAACTCACCATTAACACCATTCATAACATACTCCTAACCTCAACTATAAAAGCAAGCCTCGGGCCTCACTTTTCATTTGCTGATTCTCTAAAAATCTCACTCTGATATCTTTCTTTCATCCATTGGTTATGATCAATTTGAAGAATTTTATTTTACAAGAAATTTCAAGAATTCTTAATACTAAGGTAATCTTCTATTGCTTTTATATTATACATTTCAATCATCCTAACATCCAATTGTTCTCATGACTTTATGTTCTTACTTTTATTCTTTCTTCTACTAAATCTATTTTAATTTTAATCATTATCATGTGATCATTAACCTTCTAATGTTCACTAACCTTACAATAATCACTAACATTCTTATATCAAGCTAACAACACACTAATGTAAACAAAGAATCCTGTTTGCATATGGACGGCTATGCCACCGTATTCGGTTATTCCACAAGATTATTTCCCTAAGTGATGGCTATGCCTAAGTCTTGGAATATTTTTATATAACTAAAATGAAGTCTAATATATCATATATCAATATAATAAATTTACACTAACCCGTTTCATTCTTTAACGATTTTAAAAGTGCACATAAGTGCCTTACTACAATTCTGGCAGAATATAATCTAACTTCAACCGACCATAACTTGATCATAACAAACTAAATTTGAGTAAAATCAGACTCCAATATAAGTTCCTTGAATTACCTTTTCAACGACAGTTTATACGTCTTCAAACTCATTCGGACGACGCAACAATACCTTCACAAGATAAGTGCGCATTTCAGCACCTTCTGTCTTGTGCTGCTTGTTTGACCTATTTACGGATCTTTTCATAAAAATGTTTCTGAATGAAAGTTGTCCGGGAGACTTTGAACTAGTCAAATGTAAATTTTTATAATTTTATGAAACCATTTGATATTTTAAAAACCTGTTCAAACACGTACCAAACATTCTATCCAGAATCTAAAATTGATACAATAATCGTTTATCAATCTACCTTTCGCTTATTGGTATTCCTAAGCGTCCTAACTTCTTTTAATGAATTCCAAACTCAAGTTATTATTTCTTTTTATCATTTAGGACATCACCTTTGACTCTTGAACATCCAAGCTTTCTTATGTACACTACTACCATCATTATACCATGTGAGTTCTCCATGCCCATTTTTACTTTATTTCACACCTTTTGGAGCGAAACATGTTAACCTTATAAACTTACACTTGTAAACATCTTGATACTTGTTAATGCACATGCAATTCATCTTTACTTTTTGTCATGGTTATTGGTATTATTGTGAGTGTTATATGAGATACATCATATGTTGATAATCATTAACTATTGCTAGCCTGGCGACGTCATAGATCTATGGGTCTGACAAGCCTACCTGGGTAATCCAAATACACTTAGCTAATCGTTTAACCTTGTAATCTTGTAATCTGTCAAGGTTTGATTGTAGCTATATGTATTCTATAAACTTGCATAATTCATAACCATTGACATGAATTGCTACTTGTAAACCCTATACATATATATATATATATATATATATATATATATATATATATATATATATATATATATATATATGTGTGTGTGTGTGTGTGTGTGTGTGTGTGTGTGTGTTTAACCCATGGAAACTCACCAACTTTCAAAGTTGACCCTTTATTTTTTAACATGTTTCAGGATTGCTACTTGAGGATTTCTTCTTGCACACATAGGACTTGGACGTAGTTAAACTAAAGAATTTATTTTGTTGTTGAAATCTTGAATGTATTGTAATGATTTACTTGGTTATTATTGTTCAATGAAAAATACATTTAATATTATTCCAACTTATTTAGTTCCATGTGCTATGAACAATCGTTCACATTCGTCCGCCTCGATGATTCTGCTGTCGGTAGGGGTGTGACATGACACACAAAAACACGTGTCATCCTTCCTTCGGATTTTAGTAAAGATGACGTTTTATTATGACATACACTTTTTCATGTCAAATTAGGGTTTTATAATTCAAGTGTCATTAAAAGATTATTTTCTACTAGTGATTCAATTCAAAGAAAATCTTTTGACATATTAAGACTTAAGGTTTGTATATTATAACAGTTCCAGTCCCTCATGCTAACGTTGTTAATTTTTCTAGGTACGTGTAAGGGTATTTTGGTTCTTTTAATTTGAGGACAATTTGAGTAAATTATCAAGATAATTTAACATTTAGATGTTTTTGTAGTTTACATGATATAATATAATATGAAATATAAAATCTAAAAAACATAAAGATTTTGGTATGCTATTTATCATGTTTCACCATCCATCACCCTTTCACCGCCACCATCCTCCTGGCAATCACTTTTTCACCCTAATCAAACACCCAATCAAACAACTAAATTCAAAACCACAGTTAATTAACGATTTCACAATTGAAACTGATTTTTGATCAAGGATTATCAAGAGATGATGAAGAAGAAATGGGAGGAAAATGGGGTAGGGCGACAATTTGTTCTGTTGGTGATTGACTAGACATGGCGCAGATAAGGAATACGTGGTTGGGATCTTCCCAACAACATACTAAATCTGAGTTTCAAAGCCAAACTTTGATATTTTGGAACACATCTAATTTCAAAACAAAAATCGTCATCTTTGATTTCCATTGATTCACCTTCATTGCCCCATATTTTATTGTGGTTTTCTTGTTTATCGAGAGCCATAGAGTTAGGTTAAGGTTCCTTGCTGTTAGAATTTGTTTTCTCTTCCCTTGCAACACCACGAGTTTTTACAGGCTTGACACTATTATTATTCTGGTGATGTTGCATGGGATGTGCTAATGAGATGCGGAGATAGAATGATGTTAACAAGCGAAGACAGAGTGGTAGTGGTGGCAGCTTTGTTCTTTGGAGTGGTGGTGGTTCTTTTGCAAACTTATTGTCCATCGACTATGCCTTTCGGCTTAATCTTAGGCCCTAACTCACCCTCCGTGGACGAACCTTGCGAAGGAACCCTTAGGTTTTCAGGGCATTGGATTCTCATCAATGTTTGCGTTTCTTAAGTTGACATTCTAGCTTCCACTTTGTCCATGACCGCTTGTCTGGGTGCTTCCCTCTAAGGCGGAATGCTTCCCTACCAATGTATTTTTAAAGCCCACAACTTCAATAGATCGCGTAGCCATTTTTATATTCTGCGCAAGAGTACTCGAAAGGTGTACTATTACGCACTCTTTCAAGGGTGGTTATTTCTAGGAAAACCTCCTAGTTGTCTCTAGCCATACCCCCTTTATCATTGAGCGGTCATTTAGAGACCTTAGCTGTTGATCTAAGTTGTTTCCCTCTTGATGGTGAAGCTTATCCTCATTTATTTCACTGGCTGACCTTGACCCCTGTTAATTTTAAGGTTATATCTAGTATTCAAAGTTTGCGTCAATTTCATACCGCTCTCGCGCGCACAATAAAACACTGCTTTACCCCTTAGATGTCTAGTCACCGGCCGTTGTCTTGAGTTATCGGCTCATTCTTCAACAAGCACATGGTTAGAGCCTCGGGCTCTTCCCACTGCTTGGGAGCTTATGGTTTCATGATCTATTTCACCATTCCCTCACATACCACTTCGTTATCGGTCTCCCAAGAGTATTTAGCCTTGCAAGGTAGTTCTTGCTGATTCACATGGGACTCCACGTGCCCCATGCTACTTGGGTCAAAGTGTAAGCTAGTGATGCTTTCTGCTACTAGACTTTTGCCATCTAGGGTGCAACATTCCACTGTTTTGCCTAGCAGCACGACGCTTGGATTGCTCTCCCACAACCTCGTTTTCACGGATTAGGCTTGTAGGTACATGTGTCCCTAGTTTCTGAACTGAATGTAATATGTCTTTAGTGTCTTACACTTATGTAATAGTTGGGTACTTAATGAAATGTAAATGTTTGGTTGTGTTTATAATGTTTAATATTTCATTAATGAGTTGTTTAACGCATATTGACTTGATTATATAGGTTTGTGGTTGTTTGAATAAATATAAATAATGTAATGACAATTAATACATTCAAACTTAGTAATATGAAGTTATCATGCGAATGGCCCATGCGAATGGACCATACGCATGAACAACTTCATGCGAATGACTCAGTCGCACGACTGAACCAAGAGACTGGATCAATCGCACGAGTGTAACATGAGATTGACTCAGTCGCACGACTGAACACTCAATCGTGCGAATGGATCAACCGCATGGCTCAATCGCACGACTGAACCATGCTAATGGTTCAGTCGCCCGAATGAGAAACCCTAACCTATAAATACCACTTAATTCGTGGAAAAACGTAACAATTCAGATCACTTCCACTCCAGACGTACCTAGCCATCCAGAGACTTCTAAGAACCTGTTTCAAGTTCATAGATCGCACTAGATCGATTCCGTATCGTTCTTAACGTTTAGATTCAATCCATAATTGATTCTACATGCGTTCTCACTGATTGGATCGCCAATCAAATAGGATTCCGCACTATTTGATTCGGTATACACGTTAATCAGTTAGTATTTCGTTCAATACACGATCCTAACAAGTGGTATCAGAGCTTTGGCTCTTGATTACGTGTGATTCAATCGTTTTTGATGCAAAAATTGTGTTTTTTCACTAAAAAACGCAATCTTTTCGTGTCAAACGGTGTCTTAGACGTCTCCTGCTCGTAATGTTTAGTTTTTCCGGCATACGACAATTAGGGTTAGTGAAAATTCGTGTTTTTACGGCCAAAACACCTTAAACCTAGAAATTTTCGAAATCCATCAGCTTCAGTTGCACGATTGACTCAATCGCACGACTGGACACATTCGCATCCCTCATACGCACGATTGGACTCATTCGTACCTCCATTCGTACGACTGAGCTGTCAATTCGCATTGTTCAACCGCATCAGTTCATTCGCCTGACTGAACCATCCGCATTAGTTCAGCCGCACGATTGAACCATTCGCATTGTTCAATCGCACGAATAGCCCAATCGCACAGCTTCATTCGCAGAAGTGAAACAGGTTGTTCCAAAGACTAAAGTTAATCCCAATGGAGGACCAATACTCAGCATTCACAGCAGGGAGAGACTCACGTATTCAGAATCTACTGCTACTGGAGAGTGAAGTAGGGAATCACAACAAACCCCCTAAACTAATCACGTTAGATGAATTCCCATACTGGAAGCAACGTTTCGAGATCTACTTAAATGGAGTAGATCCCAATATGTGGGAAGCAATTGAGATGAGGTATAGTAGGCCAGTAGGTGCTGATGGAGTCAAACTTACACTAGGTGGCATGACTGATGGACAAAAGGTCAAGTACAATGTTGAAAAGAGAGTCTATGCGTTGCTTACTCAGTCAATTCCTAAGGACATCTTCCATCAATTTTCTGAGAACAAGCAAGCAAAGAAGTTGTGGGATGAGTTAGAAAAACGGTATGACGGGAATGCGTCTTTAAAAGCTATAAAGGCTAAAGAGTTGAAGAAGGAGTTCGACAACTTCTCATCGATGGGGAATGAGAGTTTGGATGACGTCGTCGATAGGTTCTACCACATGATGAGTGAGTTGCACACTCATGGTGTCACAACGACCATGGAGGACAAGGTGTCAAACTTCGCAGATGGGTTGCCAGAGAAGTGGGCTTCTTTTGTCTCCAATCTCAAACAGAATGGTATGCTGGCAAAGTTGGATATAAATGATTTCATTCTGAAGCTGAGAGCGGAAGCCTTAAGGATGAAATACAGAGCTCAAAAGTCTTCATATACTCAGAATCCGGCACTATACAACGTGACTCCACAAGCCAAAACGTCTGGAGAACCACTTCAGACAGCTTTTGTGTCAAGCTCAGCTGGTCCTTCTCAAGCCTCTACTTTAGGGTCAGAAACGTCAAGGTCGTCTGGTACCCAATACATTGCATCTGAAGCAAATGCTACAAGACTGAAGATCGAGAATCTCGGTAATGTGACAGTAGAAGTAGCAAGAGAGCACATGGATCTCTTAGCAGCTGTAGTCCACTCCTATGATGGACTAGTTGCTGGGAGAATTGGAAATTGCCATCTGGAAGACGAGGACTACGAGCAGGTAGATGAGATAGAGCTGGAAAGGATGGATATAATGAGGGCCTTAGCAAGTGCTGTCCGGAGAGCTAAGAAGTTTGTCAAGAAGACCGTACAAAACTTGGTTGCAACTAAGGACACTACCTTTGGTTTCGACAAGACAAATGTGACCTGTTTCAACTAAGGAGAAAAGGGGCACTTCAAACGTGAGTGTGTGAAGCCCAAGAAAACTAGAAACGGGAATCCATTCTTGTCCTTCACTCGTCAAGATAAGCCAACTAGCAGTCCTACTTCATCAAGCAAGGATCCTAAAGCCTTGACTACTCATGATGACGAGGGACAGGACTGGAGCTTTCGGTTTGTCTCTCCGGGAGAATCAAACATTGCTAGTGTTGAGGATTTAGATGATGATTCAGCTAGTGAAGGAGATATAGTGGAACTCGTGATGTCAAACATTGAAGAGACTGTAATTGAGGTCAACTACATGCCTGAAGAAGGGACAACTACAACAACGTCAGAATCACCAGAACCAGAAACACCAGACTCTGCTTTGATGGTTGATTCATCAGAACCTTCTCAGGTAAGTACTACTGACCAACTTTTCAATAATCATGTTTGTTCTGATTGTAATAAATTTAGGGAGAGCATTGACTTGAAATTTGCTAGGTTATTAGATCATAATGATAGCTTAGTAAAGGATTTGCAACTGTGCACTGAAACTAACAGAGTTCTAAAACAAAATGAGCATAGTTACAAAGAAAAGATAGACCTATTGAACAAACAGCTTAGGGAAACAGAAGTAGTAGCCTTTAACCAAAGTAATGACATTAGGTACTATCTTAACTCCCTAGAAGACACTAAGAAACAAAAAGCAGTTTTAGAAGTAGAAGTTAATTCATTAAAGCAAAAACTGCATAGTTGGACAAGTTCATCTCATATTGTCCAACACTTAGTGAGAGAGCGTAATAATAGGGAGGGTTTGGGATATAAAGTGGTTCCACCACCACTTGAGACCTTGATGAACACTAAAAGTAAACCAATCAAGGATCATGTGGTGTCTACTCCTCTTGTAAGTGATCCAGATTCCACATGTACATCAAATGAATCTGGAACTAAACAAAAGGAGGCCACTTCAAAGGCAAAAGGTAAAATGTCTTGTGTTAATCTGGAAAAAGAGTTTGAAAAGGTTAATATAAAGTCTGGATCAAACAAAGTCAAATCTGAACCTATAAAGATTATTACTGTTAACCAATCACGTGTTTCATGTCAAAGTCCAGATAAACAAAATGGAAAAGATGGTAAAAACGGTTAAAACAAAATTTAATTTTGTTAAAACAATTAATTTGTTAAAACATGATAAAACATCAAAAGAAGTAGAGTCAAAACCCAAACAGAACAATGTCACTCGGGTGTCACACACATCTCCACAAAGACAGTTAAATCGTAAAGTTGATAGCAGATCATGCTACAACTGTAAAGAGTGTGGACACATTGCATCTAAGTGTCCTTACTATAAGACACCTAGGAAGAAAGTTGAACTTCAAGAATCAAAACCTAGGTCTTCTAAGAGGAGCTCATTGACTCTACCTAGAAGAGCTAGTGAACCTAAAGTTCAACCCATTAGCCAGTCGTCTGTTTATCACAAACAGGCCTTACACAAAGCTGGCTTTTGGAAAGAAAAGTCAACCTCAATGTCTGATAATGAGAACAAGAAGACACCTGAGCTTCCCTCACCATCTAAAGGTCAATGGGTTGAATTTATGATGTGTAATGCCTCTGGGAAACCCAAGCCAGTAAAGGCTTGGGTTCCTAACCTGAACTAATGTTTTCAATTGAATGTGCAGGGTGTTTGCTATAGTGCTGAAACCAACACGTGGATTGTCGATAGCGGAGCATCCAGGCACATGACTGGGAACATGGCACTCTTATCAAACGTCAAAAAAATATAAGGAGGTCATGTTTCATTTGCAGGTAACAAAGGAGGGTATATCACAGCTCAAGGAGAAGTGGGAAATCAGAAAGTGAAGTTTGATAAAGTAAACAACGTTTAACAACTTCAAAACAACTTACTTTTTGTATCCCAAATATGTGACAAAGGCTTTAAAGTTAGTTATTCGACAACAAGAAGTGCTATGTCCTGAAAAAGAACTATGTGATTCCGGAGGACCAAGTCTTAATGTCTGCCTCAAGATATAATGACCTTTATGTCTTGGATCTTTCAAAGGCCTCCACAACGGATCATCAAGTTCAGTGCTTTTTGTCAAAGGCTACTGAGAAGGACTCCATCTCCTGGCACCGGAGAATGGGACACATTAATCCACAAAAGATGAACCACTTGATCCAAAATGATCTAGTGAGAGGAGTTAATGTCAAAAACTTCCAACTTCCGGATTTCTGTGTGGCAAAGGCAAACAGACGAAGAAGTCTCATAAGGAAAAGAAAGTTCATTCCATCGAGCTTCCTCTTGAACTTCTTCACATGGATCTGTTTGGTCCAGTCAGTACAAGAAGCACTGCAGGCGACTTGTACTGCTATGTGGTTACTGATGACTACTCAATATTTTCTTGGGTAATGTTTCTGAAATCCAAATCAGAAACATTTAAGTCTTTCAAGGAATTAGTAACTACACTAGAGTCTCTCTACAAGCTGAAGGTAAGACAGGTATGCTCAGACAACGGAACCAAGTTCAAGAATCAGTGGATGGAGGCTTACTGCAAGGAAAAGGGAATTGTGCACCAATTCACTTCTTCCTACACGCCTCTGATGAATAGCGTTGCTAAAGAATCGCAGCTTGATAAAGACAGCACAGACAATGCTAGCAGACTCGAAACTGCCTATCCAATTCTGCAATGAGGCAGTGGCAAATGCGTGTTACACGTTAAATCAAGTTCTGGTAGTTAAACGCCATGGCAAGACATGTTACGAGTTACTACAACGACGTAAACCTAATCAAGAGTATCTCGAACCGTTTGGCGCACCGTGCACCCTACTGAAGAAGACTCAAGAGGGAAAATTCAGCGAGAAGGCTGAAGAAGGTATCTTCCTAGGATACAACATACCAAACAAGAGAGTTTACAACAACTCAACGGGTCTAGTTAAAGTGTGGTGTAACGTGGACGTTCAAAGATACACCACCCCACCTGCTGGAAAAGGACCCGCCTTCTTTTTCGACTATGATGGATTCTTCAAGTCCTTCAACATACCTTTCTCTACTTCTGACGAAGAGTTAGCAACCAAGATGATGTATGATATCTTGAACTCACTGTCACTAGATTCAACATCATCTGGCTCACAAGGTGACTCGTCTCACCACTCAGGGGGAGCACTAGAAGTAAGTGACTCCTCTTCAGAAGATGAAGCTGTGGAGAATGACCAGCACAATCAGAAAGAACAGGTTCCAATTCCTGCAAGTCCACAAGCATCGAACAGTGATGCCTTTGCGTCTTCGGAACCTCAAACTCCTACTGCCTCAGATACAGAACAAAACGTTCATAATCTTGACTCTGAGGTAGTTGTTGCCACCACTCCAGGATCACGCTTAAATGTCTATCATCCCCTGGACAATGTCATTGGGGATGTCAGATCAGGAGTGTAGACAAGACGTCAGCTATATTCAGCTGATTATGCCTCGGTAATGGAAAAGGGATACCTTCACGACGGTGCTTATCGTTGTTTTGTTTCGCAGTTTGAACCGAAATACGTCAGTGAGGCCCTGAATAATGATGAGGCATGGGTGAGTGCCATGCAAGAAGAACTTCTTCAGTTCAAGAAGTTAGGCGCTAAGGTCATTGGCACCAAATGGGTCTTGAAATGCAAGAAGGATGACCAAGGCGTCATCATCAGGAACAAGGCTCAACTTGTAGTTCAAGGATTTCGACAAGTCGAGGGAATAGATTACAATGAAGTGTTTGCACCCGTGGCAATAATGGAAGCCATCCGCATCTTCCTTGCCTATGCATCGTATATGAAGATTAAAGTTTATCAATTGGATGTGAAGAGTGCATTCCTTCATGGTGAAATCAGAGAGACAGTGTACGTCAGTCAACCCGAGGGATTTGAAGATCCATATAATCGGGACAGGGTTTACAAACTCGACAAGAGTTTATACGGGTTTCATCAAGCCCCAAGGGCCTGGTATGAGAAACTCTCGACTCACCTTGTGAAACACGGCTTTCGCAGAGGTGTTATTGATTGCACACTGTTTATCAAAGAGAAAGATGGTGATTTACTGCTTGTTCAAATCTATGTTGATGACATCATCTTCGGGTCAAATAACGAAGATTTATGTAAAGAGTTTGAAGCAGTAATGAAGGCTGAGTTTGAGATGAGTGCCATGGGAGAAACGAAGTTCTTACTCGGGTTACAGGTGGATCAGACACCAAAGGGAATATTCCTACATCAGACCAAGTATGTAGGAGATATTCTAAGTCGGTTTGACATGGATAATGCTTTTGCAGCTGGGACTCCACTTGCTACAATCCATGATGTAGCACCCGATGAGAATGGTGATCTGGTCGATGCCACCATGTACCGAGTAATGATTGGATCTCTCATGTACCTCACTGCCTCAAGACATGATATCATGTATGCTACATGTCTATGTTCAAGATATCAGACAAAGCCAAAAGTTAACCATCTGAT
Organism: Flaveria ramosissima; assembly: GCA_025215565.1. Classification (NCBI taxonomy): domain Eukaryota; kingdom Viridiplantae; phylum Streptophyta; class Magnoliopsida; order Asterales; family Asteraceae; genus Flaveria; species Flaveria ramosissima. The sequence continues at coordinate 33,216,083 of CM046037.1, read as the reverse complement.
AGGGGTCAAAAGGATATTCCGTTATCTGAAGGGTACTCCAACACTTGGGTTGTGGTATCCTCATGATGATGACTTCGAGCTTACGGCGTATAGTGACTCGGATTACGGTGGCTGCAAGATGAATTACAAGTCCACATCAGCAGGGTGTCAATTCTTTGGGAGCAGATTAGTGACCTGGTAGTGTAAGAAGCAGACCTTGGTTGCATTGTCAACCTGTGAAGCCGACTACGTTGCTGCTGCAAGTTGCTGCTCACAAATCATTTGGATTCAACAGCAAATGCGGGACTACGGTTTGAAATTTACTTCTACTCCTATTTTTGTTGATAACTCTGCTGCAATTGCAGTAACTAAAAATCCGGTCCAACACCCTAAGACCAAACACATCGGCATAAAATATCACTTTATACGTGATTGTTTTGAAAAGAACTTAATCGATGTGATTAAAATAAATACGGATTTTCAACGCGCTGACCTCTATACAAAAGCTTTTGACAAACCACGTTTTCTTTATTTGTTAGAGGTCAACGGTGTTAAAAAGAAAAATGATGTAATTTCCGATGATAACCATGAGTAGTCCGATAAGTAGAGTAAATTGTTCTTTTATGTATATCCTTTTTAGTTTTTATTTTAGGTGGTCAATTTCAATTAAATTCATGTTATTTTGTTGTCTATTAAAATCCTAAAAGTGTAAATCCGTTACGGTTTTAGAATTTTAGGGGAGAATAGGTCAGCTAGTAACATTAAAAAAAACAAGGAAGAAAGAGAGGCAAGCTGATAGAAAATAGGTCGTATCTGTGATACCGATTCAATGACTTTGGAAAATGATAGTACACAGGAACAAATCAATTGGGACTTTAAAAGTTTAAAGTGGATAAGATGCCAAATTCAAAGTATAAGTCTGTGTAGTCTGAGCAATATAAAAGAAAAAATGATAGCAAAACTGATTACTACTAAGGTAACACAACGAAAGCAGACCTAGAGGTTGCTAGACCACATATGATATGTCGGTAGATTCAACACAATAGATGATTAGACCTGGTTGGTGATCTCAAGATCAAACTAAGTTGTTTAACTGACTGTGGGTTCCCATCTTATCACTGGTTAACACAATCAATAATATTCCAATAAGGGGTGACAAGTAAATAAACGCCACAAATGTGAGTGGATGACCATAAATAGAGCAAAGCATGAAAAAAATGAAAAGCAAACGCTATCAAGCTAATAACTTATATTGTTGATGCGTTATGTGCAAAATAAAAATAAAGATGCTCTAACAAGAAGCTAGGTTGTGTGCCTCTCTGCTGTGCGATGGCACTGACCCGAGGATAAGCATAACCTAGATATTCTAGAATTCATTGTTGTTTGTCGCCTCTCTGCTGTGCGATGGCACTGACCTGAGGCTTGGCTTCTCTTCGAAAGCTCTAAGAATAGTTTCTTCTTGTCAAAATACCCGTAGACCGCTCAAAAATCTCCTGAGGAATGTTGATTACCACATAAGCGTGGGATCCATAAATGTTGGTTGAAATAATTAAACCTTAAACTATCACCAATCTGTGTCAAAAGTCTGTGTATGGATTTAAGAGGACCAGTATACTGACAATCATCATGGCTACAATTCTTGAAAGTCCAAATCAATGTGGGGATCTAATAGTACCAGTATGATTTCCTAAACTTGCTAACGACTCTAGATGAAAAACAAGAATTGAGCATCAAAAGGTGTTGATAAAATGTCCCAAATGATTTGACTTACCTGTATGATTCTAAATTGAATTGGTCCAGTTATGGTCAAAATAAATTGAAGCTGCCTACTCCGGAACCGAATCAATTAGATTTCTATCTTAGGATTTACACCTCACACAAAAAGTCAAAAACAAGTTTAGTTTTGTACTTCAGTTTAAGTCTTTTATTTTATTTAAATTTAGTCAATTCTGTTTGTTTAATATCGGACTACATCATGGAATTCAGTAATGGAGTTAATCACCTAAAATGGTCACGTCTAAGGTGACCTGACGTACTTTTCAACGGTAAAATCAGTCACGTCTGAGGTGACAAATTTGTTTAAAAGGATCACGTCTGAGGTGGTCAAAAGTTTTTCAAGTTAAAATGATCATGTCTGAGATGATCAAAGGTTCATAATGTTAAATCAACAGTTTAAAAGGGTGTAAGTGAAAAATGGTCACAAAGTCAAGATCATGAATATGTTCCAATCGCACGACTGGACCATGAGTATGGACCAACCATGCGAATGGACCATCCTCATGCACTAATCAGCCGAATGAACATGAGTATGAACCATTCAACCGAATGGATTATCAGAATGAGCCATTCGACCGAATGAGAGTGTGCGAATGAGTCAGTCGCCCGACTGAACTCCAGTCAGCAGACTGAAGGTGATCGACTGAGCCAATCGCACGACTGAGGTCCATACGCCCGAATGAAATGAGCGAATGGGTCCAGTCGGCCGATTAAACTCAGATTCAGTATAAATAGGGCATAGTCGATCGCATTCGACTCATCACCCCCTAATCGCCCTCATATCGCATAGCCTACCGTTAGCCTGCCAAAATTTCATCAGACCAAGATTTTATACTTCTATTGATATTCTGACGTTTGTCTGCGATTATACAGGTACAATGAGTTGAAATCTCACCGAAATCTGAAGGAATGGTGCCCTAATCTGTGAAATACGACCCTCACAAGAACCGAACTTTTTAATGGACTAATAACTTAAAACAAGTAAAATGTTAAAACTAAAGTTATTAGGTTATTAGTTAAGTGATTGTGAGTCTAAAGAGCCATTACACAACGTTTAATTTCACGAATTGGTCAAGATTCGAATCTCTGTCGACCGAACAGTGGGTCATGCGACTGGTCGTCAGGATGAACTCCAATCGCACGATTGAGCTGGTCGAATGGCTCAATCGGCCGAATGGATCATACGAATGAGCTCAGTCGGCCGACTGAACCAATCGCAGGCTCAGTCAACCGATTGAACTCAGTCGCCTGTTCATTCACCCAACTGAATCCAGTCGCATGACATGACAACCGACTGAACACAGTCGCATGGTTCAATCGCATGAATGAACCAGAATGAATTCAATCAAGTTAATTAGAACTTATTTGTGTCGGGTGATCATCTAATGTTTATGTGTCTTGTGTTACAGATAGATGGCTGATAGATGGTCTATCAACCCCAAGCACAACATCTGTGCTCACTTAGACTCCACAAGTCGGAATGGGGCGGAGTTTCTGCATGTACCCAAGGTTTCTACAGATGATATTTGATGAGAAGCTGCTCTCGCTGCCAAAGGAGAGCCACGACGCTGTGGCATTAGAGATTATGGACGATACGACGCTGGGTTGTATGAGGGTTTACCGGGGAAAGCAGGTCAAGCCCTCGGTAAAGAGACTTATAGGCCATCTGGCCAGGGTGGACTACGTGGCTCCGGGGAGGCGTAAATGGCGTCACGTAGACAGTGATTCGGATGTTGAGCAGCTAGAGTTTCCAGACGATGATTCAGACGACGATGATAGCGGTGATGGTGGACATGTAGGGCCCACTAAACCGAGGGCCCCCACTGCTGATATAGCATCTCCATCACCCACCCACGAGGAGACAGAGGCTGCAGGGTTCCATCAGGATTTCCAACCTGATAAGGAGGAGGAGTTTGACGAGGAGCCCCTAACCCGCACTGTGGGGAGCCGGGTGGTTGCCACCGACCGAGGTATTCGGGAGGTTGGTGGACGCCCTGGCGAATCTGGGGAGGCTGACACTGATCCTACTTATGTTCCTGATCAGTCCAGCAGGGTTCCAGGGGGAGCATCCACCTCGAGGGGATCGAGGAGGAGCCGGGTGGTTGCCACCGACCGAGGAGAAGAAGAGGAGGATGACTTTCATCCACCACCACCTTCAGCTATACCACACCCAAATCTTCTCACCATCCACCCACCAACCTTCATCTATACCACCCCCAATCTTCACCACTGCCACCACCACCACTAGCCACCATGCCAGACCGTCATCATACCCCTCCTATACATCTGAATCACCTCTACCTCCCAGTGGGGTAGAGGAACAGCTCTCGGCACTTAACCGTATGGTGCTGAGGCTGTTGGCTGCCGATGACGAGAAGACTGCTCAAATTCAACAGCTAGTAGACCTTACTGCTGCCCAATCTATGCAGATATCTCAGCAGGCACAACAGATAGAGCAGCAGGCCCAGCTGATGGATGCACAGCGCGTAGAGATGTCCCAACTCGGGGAGCAGCATGCCCAATCAGCTAAAAGGATAGAGGAGTTGGAGACCACCAACAAGACCATCATGCTACGGCTCAAGGGATCCAAGGACGAGCCCTAAAGATCAAGGAAGGAGATGGAGATGATAGTGATGATGACAGTGATGATGATGATGATGATGTTGATGACATTGAGGATGATACTGATGTTGGTGATGATGTTGGTGATGATGATGTTGATGATGATGAAGATGACACATCTGTTGTGGGTGCCACACCTGCAAGTGAGAGGAGGACGAAGAAAGCACAAGATCAAGGTGCCTCCACAACCGCCCCGTCAGCAGAAGAGCATATGATCCAGGACAAGAGTAATACTTAGCTGTTTTTGTTATTCAAATCATATGTATTTAAATCTTGTATCACATTAATTTAATGAATGTTTATATTTAATGTTGATGTTTTTGTATTGATTGTTAACTAATGATTGCTGTGTTGAATGTCTAAATCAAGCAGATCCAAACTTTCAGAGGGATGAATATGATGTTGCTCCCCTCTAACAGATCAAGACTCAGCTCACGTTGATTCTTGATCTGCAGGGTATAGTCAGGAGATCGGTGATGTACACTCCTGAAGAAGGAGAGATCATTCACAATCTCACTGACGAGCATATAGCAGAAATGTTCAAACTCAATGTCGACGAGATCGTGAAAGACGCTCCAACAGTCCATGTGGAAAGTGACGACGAGCTCAACGATGTGGATGAAATCGAGATTGAAGATGTCACTGACCAGCATTATCCAGAGTACACTGACAATGAGTGTAATGTCATTCCCAATCTGGGAGACAATCTAGTCAGTGAAACCTTGGAGACTCTAGATAAACTGGAACAAGAGTCGAACAAGACGGAAGATAAGGCCCAAGCCTCGGATGCTGAAGTTAATATCAGAAAGGCAGAGTGGGCTGCATGCTTTGAAGAAATAAGAGCCCAACGCAGTGCATCAAAGTCGACTGTCTACACCAAGCTGTACAAAGTGAAGAAACATCACAAGGTGTTGGGCAGAATCATAGCATGGGCATATTTTGAAGATCTCAACGTTTATGCAATTAAACGTGAGAACGGGATCGAGTACTTCAGGTTCCCACACGACCTGAAGACTCTTCCTGGATTTGAGCTTAACCAGTTAGCGAAGCTGAAACTTCTATACGCTGATCCACGCAAGATGTCTGGCTGGTTTGAAGCAGCTCTTCAGAGAGAGTACCACACCAGATGGGTCAACTTCAAACCTCAACAACCAACGAGGTATATCAGAGGGTCTGAGGTTGATGCCATAACTGGAAAACCAAGAATAGTGCTGAAGTGGAGTCCTCCGCGCACCATGTCTAAGATCCCACTCCGGGAAATGCCACATGACTTCACTCCACATTTCAAATAGTGGTACTATGATTGGAGGACAGGAGAGGCAGTCATAGTCTTGAACAAAGAGGGCAAAATGGATACTATCAGGGTATTTCACCCGATGTGACTCACAAACTTGTCTGCAAATGATGTATACACATTATACAAGTGGCCACTATTCTATGACTCTTAAGATATTGTACAAGCTCTACAGTTTCAGAATGTTATACGACTCTGCTTTGCGTTTGAGATACACGCAGGAGTCACAAAAGAAGAGAAGTACAAGAAGTATGAAGAGGTTATGAAGAAGGTAAGACATTAGATGAAACTAGGTCCAAGGGGGAGTTTGTAGGTACATGTGTCCCTAGTTTCTGAACTGAATGTAATATGTTTTTAGTGTCTTACACTTATGTAATAGTTGGGTACTTAATGAAATGTAAATGTTTGGTTGTGTTTATAATGTTTAATATTTCATTAATGGGTTGTTTAACGCATATTGACTTGATTATAGGTTTGTGGTTGTTTGAATAAATATAAATAATGTAATGACAATTAATACATTCAAACTTAGTAATATGAAGTTATCATGCGAATGACCCATCAGATGGACCATACGCATGAACAACTTCATGCGAATGACTCAGTCGCACGACTGAACCAGGAGACTGGATCAGTCGCACGAGTGTAACATGAGATTGACTCACTCACACGATTGAACACTCAGTCGTGCGAATGGATCAACCGTATGGCTCAATCGCATGACTGAACCATGCTAATGGTTCAGTCACCCGAATGAGAAACCCTAACCTATAAATACCACTTAATTCGTGGAAAAACGTAACAATTCAGATCACTTCGACTCCAGACGTACCCTAGCCGTCCAGAGACCTCTAAGAACCTGTTCCAAGTTCATAGATCGCACTAGATCGATTTCATATCGTTCTTAACGTTTAGATTCAATCCATAATTGATTCTACGTGCGTTCTCACTGATTGGATCGCCAATCAAATAGGATTCCGCACTATTTGATTTGGTATACACGTTAATCAGTTAGTATTTCGTTCAATACACGATCCTAACAAGGCTGCTCCTATTTCGTTCACTGCTACTATGGAAATCACTTTTGCTTTCTTTTCCTTTGGCTACTCCGGATCTATGCTTATTTTCAACTCCTCGATGCATTTCGTCACTTACTACGCCATTCCTCGTATCTGGGTGCCTACTGCTTAGGTATTAAACGCTAAACTTTACCCGTTTGAACCTCTCCCTTTATTTTAAGGCTATGCCATTCTAAGGTAAATGATGGTATAATAGGGCTTGTTTATTTATTTAATTAATTTAACATATTATTTTTTAAGCAAGTAACACGATAACCTCGTAACTATTAAATAGTCTTAATAATTTGCTTTACTTGTAATATGATCAAAATATCCTTACTCTTAACAAAAATAAAATAAAATAATAACAATAGAGTTAGGTTCATAAACCAAAACCGTTACAAAATATAAACCTTAGGTCTTGATATGTTAAAAGATTCATGTTTAAACTAAAAGGGCTAGACATGTCAAACTTAAGAACCAAAAGAGAACTTTACTCTTAAAAACCAATATAAACATCTAGTCTTCTATGTGGTTCCAATTTGGTACATCACGTTGTTGATATTGCTACATAGAATACAACCAAATAAATTTATGTGTGACAAACTTGGTTCTCATTCGAAGACCATTGAATAGAAAGAAGAGAGAACTGCTGATTAATAGTTGGTTTAATTCTAATCAATGCAACACTATATAGAACGATAAATAAATAATGTGTTAAAAACACGTACTACACATACTATATGAGTAAAATTAAAAGCCACCGTCCTTACTAAATGTATACATAGAATTATTATCTTATTATGATTTACGACCAGTTTAGTGATAAGATGTGCCTAACATGATTTGTAGAGGTTTACAAACCATTGTTACATGTACAAACCGGTTTTTTAACCGCACACTCAAAACCCTCAAACCGGTTTGGAAATTGGTTATTTTAGAAAAACCGTTTTTTTGTTAATCGGTTTCTTTTGTTTGAACCGCTTTGGGTGCGGGCTACCAAACCGGCTTTGGGTGTCGGCCTAGCAAACTGGTATACAAACTGACGGTTCAAGTCACAATCAAACTGTTTTTTTTCAAACCTGGCCAGTTTTTTATCCAAACCCGGCCGGTTTTTTTCTCGAATCGATTTTTTTCTCGATTCTCATTATTGCCCCCTCTAATGAATTGTATTCTGGTGTTTTAAAATAACTTTGAGGGGCAACTTTCACTTGCCCTGTTTATTGAGGATAAGTAGGTGAAAGTGTGAAACACTTACGCCCAGCTTTATCTTCCCCGCTGCTTTGTTTTCGTTTATCTGCCACGAAAACCCCAAACAGATTTTCAAGGGGTTTTGCTAACGCTTCAATGGCGTTCTCCAACACCTCACTCTTATCCCCTTCCTCTTTATACAAACTCAATCCTGTTCTCTTCTCCGCTCGACGTCGTAGTGTCGCCCTATCTCGATTTCACCTTCGAATTCTCAAACCAAGGTTTGTAGCAGGTAATTATGATTCTGTCAATCGATTTCAGTAATTTAAGTTTTCAGAAAGGTGTGTTTTCCAGTCAGATTGTGCTAATTTGGATTCAATTGTTGTTGTTTGATTGTCAATTTCAGTTGCTGCATCGGAAAATGGAGTGTTTACTTCTCCAGAGGTTGCAAAATCGTTCGACTTTACCTCCGAGGAACGGATATACAACTGGTATGTTATTCGATCATATGCATTGGTATCTATGTATTTGTTGTTATCACAATGTATTTTGACAAGTTTATGTAGAGAAGGCCTGTCCTGAACGAATGAAATGTTAAAATGTTTCTTTTGAAAGTTGTCACACCGTAAGTTATAATGGTAGGCTAGAGTATGTTAATTGTTAATGAGTATTTGCTTCTAGGTGGGATTCACAAGGGTATTTCAAGCCAAACTTCGATAGGGGGAGTGAACCATTTGTTGTTACGATGCCGCCACCAAACGTGACTGGTTCTTTGCACATGGGACATGCTATGTTTGTGACTCTTGAGGTAGAATTCTTGGTTACTAAGGACATAGATGCATCTTCATTTGACATAATAGATTTGTGCAATTTCTTAGTTATATTGCTAAAACATGAATTCAATGTAAATATGACCAGCTGGCACATGTGCAATTGTCCTCCAGGATATTATGATCAGATACAACAGGATGAAGGGAAGGCCTACACTCTGGCTTCCTGGAACTGATCATGCTGGCATCGCGACTCAGGTGTGGGTTTAAGAACTATTATATTGTATCTGTAGCCCAAATCTTTTGTGCTACATGTAATTGTTTCTTTAAGCACAAGATCTCATTTTTGATTGTGGTATTCTTGTTTTACTTATTTATTTTTATGTTAATGAACATTACATTCAGTTGGTCGTGGAAAGAATGTTGGCTTCTGAAGGAATAAAAAGGGTTGACTTGGGTCGAGAGGAGTTCACAAAGCGAGTTTGGGAGTGGAAGGAGAAGTATGTCTATTTTATTTTTGGTTCTTTCGTGTTTATTAGCATTCAAAATAGGTTCCATATTGCCTATAGTGGATTGACAAACCCTAGAATGCATTCATCTTTTCTGTTTCAAAACCAATTCATTTTATTTGTTTTTCCTTTTAGTTTGAATAATCGACATATGCCTGATATTTGGATATAGAAGTTTAGTAAGCAGATTTCAACTACACAAATAAAATTGGGTCACTCACACTTTAAATGATGAGATATAAGGAAGGAACAGGGGGATTAAGAGACATTTGAATGTTATGCTCTAAAGGTTGATTTTATTTCTTTTCTTGGTCATACAATGTTTCTGTAGCAACAATTCTAATCTAATATACTAAGTTGAATCAATTAAGCATCTAAAAAAGGTAAATGAATTAGCCATGCCAGAACTTCAACAGATCTTAGGCCACTGATAATTTATAACCCAGACATAATCATGGGTTGTTTTGGCAACGAAATAAGGTTGCTTATCATTTTAAACTCAATTTTATTTTTTTGGACTGTGTCCTTAACATTCAATAACAATATTCAATTTAAATTATTACTATTTCTAATGATTTAGTTTGTATCAACTGAAGGTATGGAGGAACCATTACGAATCAGATAAGGCGTCTTGGTGCTTCTTGTGATTGGACCAGAGAACACTTCACACTTGATGAGCAACTAAGTCGTAAGATAGTTTTTAAAATCTGTTAATTGTATATATGTTGTAGTTTACAGTTAGTTATCTCGGCCCATGTCCTAATTCTTAAACTTTTTCCTTTATATATAGAGGTGTCCTCTCATTATACAAAATACAGCTTATGATAATACAATACCAGATTACACGGTATTAGAGCTTAGGCTCGACATCTGACCTCGTGTTCCTGTTTTGTTCCGTTCAGTCGCTACTTCACGGAATTTTGCTCTAGATCTGATACTTAACTTCCAGAAGACATCATCGTTATTGTTCCAGATCTATACTCTTGTCCCCGCCGCGTATGCGTATTTTAAACCCCTTTTACATCTCATCACCACCACCATTAAACCCTCTGACCTCCGTTTTACCAATCCTTAAATTTTCATGCCTGATCTCCTCCGGGCGCACCCCGACGTGCCCCCACAAAGATCCATGCTCCGCCGCCTTAAATCTACGATCCCGGCCAATCGTCGGCGAGTGAGCTAACAACGCCGGCACCCTGCATTCTTGGCAAGGTTTCGATTCCATGAATATACCCGTTGCTCCGTCACCGCTGGAATCTTTTCTCCGGTAACACCTATCACCCGTTTTCAGCTCCGGAACGTTAGAGGTATTGTTCATCGTGCTTTTATTACAATTTATGTTCTAGATCCTCTAATTTTGGTCTTAAAGTATCATTTTACATTGGATTTCTTAGTGTGTTACTTATAAGAAATAAAAAACAATAGCCATAGAACCGTAATAGACTTAACAAAAAAAGTAGTGAAGAATTCAATTAACAATGGAGAAATGATGAACAAAAGTTTTCATGGATTAATCCTCCCTCCTTATATAAAGTAGGAGCCTATAACAAACTAACAAACTCCGATATCCTACTACACATCTTATTCCCGCTACATATACCCCTTACATCTAACCACTAGCCACTTTCTATATTTCCCTCTTCCCCTTCTAAAATACACTTGTAATGCATTGTTGGAGACTCAGGTAGAAGCCTCATCACTACTTCCCCTTCAAAGAAGTCTTGTCTCCAAGACTTAAATTCAGAACTTGACCCTTTATTTAAGAAGCCTCCTCCCATGTAGCATCATTAGGAGAATGGCCCTGCCACTGCACCAACCATTCGTCAAACTATAAAGACCCCATTCCAATAGAACGTTAGCCAATATGGCAATCGGAATTAACAAGTCTTTGTTCGTAAGGATCAATTCAGGCCGGTAAAGAAGATTCAACAGCTCTTGGAACCCCTTTTTTAAGCAACGACACATGAAAAAGCGGATGACCTTTAAAGGTAGCAGGCAGTTATAGTTTATAAGCTACGGGTCCTAACCGATCAAGAACCTGAAAAGGGCCAAAATATCGAGCAGCTAACTTCTGGTGGATCCGTTTTGATTGACATTTGGCAATATGGTTTAAGTTTCACGTAGACCCAATTCCCCATAGCAAAGTGCACGTCACGTCTTCTCTAACCGGCTTGGGATTTCATGGAACTTTGAGCATTGTTTGAATGCTTTTTCAATTGTGTTAGTGCTTCATCCCGATTGCGTAATTCCTGAGCAATCGTTTCAACCCGTATTTCTGTGGCTAAGAATTGTACCACTGATGGAGGACGATGTCCATACACAATCTCAAACGGCGTTGTCCTCGTAGACGCATGGAAAGTGGAATTGTACCAATACTCGGCCCAAGGTATCCAAGTCGCCCAATTCTTGGGTTGATCCACTGTGAAGCACCTCAAATAAGCTTCTAAACAACGTTTAGTGACTTCCGTTTGACCATCCGATTTTGGATGATAGGCCGAACTCATGTGAAGAACAATACCCATTGAACGGAAAATCTCTTGCCAAAACTTACTAAGAAATAAGGAATCACGAGCTCATGATGGATTTGGGAATTCCATGATGACGGATGATATTTTTCATAAATGCCTTTGCCACCGATTTAGCCGTATATGGATGTTTCAAAAGGATGAAATAGGTGTACTTTGATAATCGATTCACCACTACTAAAATGACATTATACCCCAGCGTAGTAGGCAGACCCGTGATAAAATCCATCAAAAAATCCTCCCAAATAGCGGCTAGTATGTCTAGTGGTTGTAGTAATCCACTAGGACTAACGGTACTTGCTCTACAACGTTGGCATACATCACATTCTCGAATGAACTTCTTAACAGTAGTTGTCATTCCCGGCCAATACAAGTTAGCTGCTATCCGACGGTATGTGCGGTAAAATCCCTAATGACCCCCGGTAGTAGTTGTATGGAATTCATCAATAATGCTGGAATAAACTTCGAAGTGGAAGGAATAACGAGTCAATTATGATAGTAAACCACACCATTAGTGACCGAATACGCGGGGTACTTTGCTGGAGTGTAAGACACTACTGTGTCAAACATTAGATAGTGGGATCATTTTTAGCCTTTGTTATTAATTCAGCCGCTTGTGCCCAAACTGGTGCTGAACGGATTGGACAGAATTCCCCTAAATCGGCTCGCCGCGATAAAGCATCTGCAGCCCTGTTTTCCTGAACAGGTTTGTATTGAATGTCGAAGTCTGAGGTGAGAAGTTTGGTGACCCAATTCTGTTGATTAGGAGTGGTGACACATTGCTGAAGTAAGAACTTTAAGTTCTTTTGATCCGTATAAACCGTGAAACGGGTACCCAACAGATAAGAACACCAATGTTGAACAACCAAAACTAGTGCTATTATCTCCATTTCATATGCAGATTTTGCCAAGTTGCAGTCGCTCAAAGCTTTGCTAAAGTAAGCAATCGGACGATTGTTTTGCATTAAGACAGCCCCTATACCGTGTCTTAATGCATCACATTCCACCACAAAAGGAGACTGAAAATCAGGTAAAGCGAGCACCGGAGCTGAAGTCAAAGCTTGTTTCAAATCATCAAACGTTTGTTGGGCTAGAGGTTGCCATAAAAAATCATCCTTTTTGGTTAAATCCTTGAGAGGGCGAGCAATGCTTCCATAATTTCTGACAAATTTGCAATAGTAGCCGGTTAGTCCTAAGAACCCCCGTAACTCCTTTAAAGAAGTGGGAACAGGCCAGTTGACTACAATGGCCACCTTCTGCATATCCATTGAGACCCCCTGCCCATCGATAATATCCCAAGTACTCAATAGATAACAGCCCAAAAGAACATATTTGTGGATTCACCGTAAAAAAATTATCTTGTAGAATCTGTAATGCCAAACCAACATCCTGAACATGCGAGTCCCACGAAGGGCTGTACACCAAAATGTTATCAAAGAAAATAACCACCTGGCGACTTAATAAGGGCCGGAAAATGTCGTTCATAGTAGTTTGAATTGTAGTCGGAGCGTTCATTAAACCGAAGGGCATGACCAAATACTCGTAATGTCCGTCATGAGTACGACAAGCTGTTTTCTTAATGCTCGACTGCTGAATTCTAATTTGATTGTAACCCGATTCAAAATCCAGCTTTGAAAAATAACAGGCACCATGTAATTCATCAAGCAAGGCGTCCATCATAGGAATGGGAAATTTTTATCTGAAATTGTGGCTTGATTAAGAGCATGATAATCTACACACATGCGCCAAGAAGAGTACTCTTTCGTCAAATTACCGGACTAGAGTAAAGGGCTCTTACTTGGTCGAATCAATCCCATAGCTAATAACTCCTTAACTTGGCGCTCAATTTCCGTTTTTTGAACATGGGGGTATCTATAAGGGCGAACACAAATAGGAGTGTTAGTGTTCAAGGTAATTCCATCATCATGTGAACGAGAAGGTGGTAGGGTGGATGGGGTCTGAAAAACTAATGCAAACTGCCAAAATAACTTGGTAAGATCAGCTTGTTGAAACCCAGAAAGCTCTTTTGAAAGGGCAAAAGAACATGCCCTTGTATCCGACAAAAATAGTACCTGCAGAATCGTCACTTAATGTTAACCATTGATGTAAAACTGCCGGGAAGATTGGTTCGTTCGAATTCTTTGTAGTTGAACTGGTTGGCCTTGATAAAGATACTTCATCCAAGCATTGTGCCAATCATGATAACTTCCCGTAACGATTGCAACCAAGCCATACCAAGTATAAAGTCTAACCCGTTTGTATCAATGACCAAAGCATTAATAGAAAAAGTGCATGACTAAAGCATTAATACAAAAAGTGGAGACCCAATGGTAATCGGGAGTGCCACATATTGATTTGTGACAAAAATAACATGGCCATCCCCAAGTTTAATGTTGAGTCCCAAAAAAGCAATCGATTGTAACCCGAGACTAAGTGCCTAGAAACAAAGTTGTGTGAAGCCCCACTATCAACTAGAATACAAATTGAAATGCCATGTAAAGACCCGCCAAATCGAGAGACATACATGTGCCCACAATGGTATTTGAGTGGGAATCGTCATAAATAGGGGAGTTTATCCCGACCGGAAAACACTCAACAGTCATACGTGGGATCTTGAAACACTTCCCCCCATGGAAGCGTATTTTTGGTTGTCGTTGGGTATTCACTGTTAAACTCAACCCTGATGGATCCCTGCATCGCCAGAACGTCCATCTAGTTACTAAGGGTTATTCTAAGGCTTATGGTATTGATTATGATGACACGGTTTTCTCTGGTTGCCAAAATACCATCCATACGATCTACATTGCCCTTGGCACTATAAATCATTGGCCGCTCCACCAACTTAATGTCAAGAACGCATTCCTCAATGGTGTTCTTGAGGAGGAGGTATATATGGAGCAACCACCCGGGTTTATTCCTTGTTGTCAATAGCGGCTATAGCGGGCGCTATAGCGCGCTATGACGCGTACAGGCCGAAGGCTGCTATAGGGTGGTTTGCGATGTAATAGCGAGCAGTTAGCGATCCCTTTCACTTAATCGGTTGATTATAGGCGCCGATAGGGTTTTCCCTTTCACTTAATCGATCGATTATAGCGGTCGATAGGGTTTTTCCTTTCACTTAAATACTTAATCGATCGATTATAGCGGCTCACAACTAAGCGATCCCTTTTCCTAAGAGCCTCCCTCAATATCATCGGCTCCCTCATACTCCAATTCAGGATCAAGAGGGTTGTTCGACGTCAATCATCTTCTCTGTTTTGTTGCGGTGCTGATGAAAATCAAAAACAATATTTTTGTTGTTGCTGGTCCTTGTCTCCTCTGTTTTGTTGTGTTTCGTTTACTTGTTTAATTGACTATTTGACTGATCATAGTTATTGTTTAATTGATGACTTGTTTTGTTTCATTGATTCATGTTGTTTAATTGATTGTGTTTTCTTGTAACTGTTAACTTTTCTTGTCTAATTTACTAATTGTTAATTGACTTGGTGGTGTTTGCTTAGTTGTTAAACATGCTTAGTTATTGAATATTAAACATTTCTTAAATTTTCTACTACTTTATCGCTAAACACAAAATAGCGGGCACTATTTACCGCTATTCGCTACATAGCATACAGGTGGCTTGTCGCTATTTACCGCTATTCGCTATTGACAACTATGGGTTTATTATAGAGGAGGAGGCCTCAAAGGTATGCAAATTACGCCGTTCATTTTATGGCCGTAAGCAGTCTCCCAGAGCATGATTTGACCGGTTTTTATAATGTTGTGAAAGAGTTTGGATGACATGTAGTGCATTTGATCACTTTGTATTCTTCAGACATTGCGAGGGTCGAAGGATAATTGTAGTTGTTTACATGGATGACATCATTATTACAGGTGATGATGAAGTCGGGATTGCCAAGCTTAAACAATTCCTTCAGTCTTCGTTCTAGATTAGCGGCTTAGGCCGACTAAGATATTTCCTTGGCATTGAAGTATCGCGCTCTTCATTGGGGATTCTTCTTTCTCAAAGAAAGTATGTCCTTGATATGTTATTTGAGTGTTTAATGGGTTTTTAGCTGGTTGATAGCCCAATGTTCCCTACGGGAAAGCTTCTTCCAGAGGATAGGAAACCCATGAAGGATTCAGAGCAATACAGACAATTAGTTGGAAAACTTAACTATCTGACAATTACTTGTCCAAACATCTCCTTGCTATTAGTGTTCAAAGCCAGTTCGTGGCTACACCATACACCAGGCACTAGGATGTGCTCTTCATGTTCTAAGGTATCTCAATTTTCAAGGCTACATCAGGTCTTGGAATCCTATACTCTAATCAAGGTCATCGTCATGTAGGTAGCTTTACAGAGAACGGAGATGGGAGAATAGCAAGACTTTTTCGATGCTGATTGGGCAGGTTGCCCTATTTCAAGACGATCAACGACTGGATATTGTGTATTTGTTAGAGGAAATCTAGTATCTTGGAGTAGCAAGAAACAACTCACGGTATCTAGATCAAGTGCTGAATCCGAATATAGAGCCATGGCAGACGTCACTTCAGAAATGATGATTCGTTGTCTTCCTAAAGAACTTGGGATTATTACTAATGACTTGATGAGATTATATTGTGATGGCCAATCGTCTATACACATAGCCAACAATCAAGTATTTCATGAGAGAACATAACTTATTGAAGTTGATTGTCGACTAACCCTCCGTCCATTCATCATGTCAAGACATTGTTTCAGCTCTCTTATATATTCATGAAACCTCTTCGGAAAGCTCAAATAGACTCTATATGTAGCAAGTTTGGCATGATCAGTATCTATGCTCTAACTTGAGGAGTGATAATTGTATATATGTTGTAGTCTAGGTCCAGTTAATTATCTTGGCCCATGGCCCAATTCTTAGACTTTTTCCTCTATAAATAGAGGGGTCCTCTCATTATACAAAATACAACTTATAGTAATACAATACCAGATTACAAAATCAAATAGTCGCCTCCAATAATTTGATAACTATATTAAAAAATATAATGACTGAATAAAAGTTTAAATGCTATTTTGTTTCTCAAGTCATGCATTAATGTAGAACCTGTTGTTAAAGGTGCTACTGTTTAACTCAATGACTAAGCACTCTACATGCTTGCCTGCAACATAACTTTAATCATCTAACATTTCATGATTTATATTTTTAATGTTGCAGAAGCTGTTATTGAGGCCTTTATTAAACTTCATGAGAAAGGGCTCATCTATCAAGGTATGGATGATTTCACTTATTTTCTTTGGCCAATTATTAGTTTTTTTTAAAGAAACTTATACCAAATTCATCTACCCATTTTAAAAAGGAAAATAATTATGCCACAATGTATCTGATCTTTTGCAGGCTCCTACATGGTCAACTGGTCTCCCAATTTACAGACAGCAGTTTCTGACTTGGTATATTTATAACTTTATATCACTAATAATCAGTTCTCAGTTGATTTTTTTTCTATATTCAAGTTTCAAAATTAACATGTTAACGCTGTTTTAGGAAGTTGAATACTCTGAAGAACCTGGTACTCTATATCATATCAAATATCGTGTTGCTGGAGGTTCTAGGTAACCAGACCATTCTTTTTATTTCACATTCCACACCTATTTACTTCTTTGAGTACTCAAAAGGCATGACATTTTGTTCGATGAATTGCAATGTTCATTCAAAAGAATTTTTGTTTCGTATTTCTCTTTCATGTTTTAGGAGTGACTTTCTAACAATAGCTACCACAAGACCTGAAACCTTATTTGGTGATACAGCTGTTGCAGTTAATCCTGAGGTGTAATTTCTTGTTTCATTAATGTTCATGTGTTGCATTGGTTAATGACAGATTTATCATTATCTTCACAGGATGAAAGATATGCGAAATATATTGGAAAGTCCGCCATTGTTCCAATGACATTTGGCCGTCATGTCCCGATTATTGCTGACAAGGTACTTATGTTCACATGCTGAACTGTCTTTTTTTTAAGAGTATTAATGATAAAATGGTTTTTGTCTTGTATGACAGTATGTAGATAAAGATTTTGGGACTGGTGTTTTGAAGATAAGCCCAGGGCATGATCATAATGATTACCTTCTTGCTAGAAAACTTGGTCTTCCTATACTGAATGTAATGAACAAGGATGGGACACTTAATGAGGTTGCTGGATTATATAGGTGGGTTATAAAATTTACTTCTAAGATTTTTAGTTAAAGAACCATAAAAATCATTTTTTTTTCTTTTGTTGCCGGTTTAATCAGTGGTCTTGATCGTTTTGAGGCAAGAAAGAAATTGTGGTCGGAACTTGAAGAAACAGGCTTAGCTGTGAAGAAAGAAGCTCACACGTCACGAGTTCCTCGATCTCAACGAGGTGGAGAAGTAAGTTATAGCTTTTCTATGAAATAAATATGACTAAATAGAATAAAGTCTCAAATTAGGTTAAAAGAAAGGGTAAATAAGTAATCTTTTTACCCTTAGATAACCAGTTATGTTGGAGGTGGTACGAAAGAGATTATTTGAGATAATTAGAAGACAATTCTGTTTGTCCAAATATAGAAAGGTAACAATCATAAAATAATCTTGGCTGTTTTTGCTAATCTGTTTTGCAATCAGATCATAGAGCCTCTAGTGAGCAAACAATGGTTTGTGACTATGGAGCCTTTGGCTGAGAAGGCCCTTGAGGCAGTGAGAAAAGGTGAATTAACAATTATGCCTGAAAGATTTGAGAAGGTATGCATAATATGTTACCATTATCTAAAAAAAGGTTATAATTGTCGTTTCCATATAGCTTAGTTGCAGTCTTTATTGGGTAATTCAGATATATAATCACTGGCTGTCAAATATCAAGGATTGGTGTATAAGCAGACAACTATGGTGGGGACACAGGATTCCTGTTTGGTATATCGTAGGTAAAGACTGTGAAGAAGATTATATAGTTGCTAGGAGTAACGATGAAGCTCTTATAAAAGCTCAAGAAAAGTATGGAAAAAATGTGGAGATATATCAAGATCCAGATGTTCTTGACACTTGGTTTTCTAGGTTTGTTTAATGTTTAAATTATATGAATGTATATGCAGTTTTATGTAATGCTTACTCTGGTCATTTTGAAATGTTTATAAGCAGTGTTTATTTGTTTGTTTGTAGTTCTTTATGGCCCTTCAGTACTTTGGGATGGCCTGATGTGTCTGCTGAGGATTTTAGGCGGTTTTACCCAACGTCAGTACTTGAAACAGGGTAATTATTTCTGCTTCTTCCATTTTTGCTTAAGTTAGAAGTTAACCTTTTGCCTATTAGTAATGATTGGAATATTATGCTAATATACTCATATACTTTTGAGCTTTCTCTGATTTGTTACCATTAATAATAATGTAGAAAACTTGACTGATAGCTAACCATGTATGTTAATATGTGAATGCTCAATGCTGCATTATAGATGGAGTACAATTCCTATGAATCCAACTGTGGCATTGTCTTATTCTATTCTAAAGATAAAAAGTTAATCAGCATGACCACAAGTAACTATGTAAGTATTCATGTATTAGCTTAGATTGTCCATATTATTGATACCAAGGAAAGTAAGGTTTTTGTAATTTTAAGAAAGAGTAGTATGAATATGAGTAATGCAATATTAGTTAGTAGACTGAATAGTTTCTTTATATATACAAAATTGTATATAATTATAAATGGCTAAGTCAGTGTGTGTCTTGATATTTACTGTTCATTAGTTATTACAAGTTGTTAAGCATATGGTACGATTCTTAAATGCATTAATTCTCTAGTTTTTGTACATTTTGTTATTTACGAACATAATTCTGTTATCTCTAAACAGAGAACATAAGTAGTAATATGAGTAATGCCTTAACAAAGTCAGAAATCGAAGTAAACAAAAACTCTAAATTATAAGAAGCCACCAATATAATGAGCTTTTTTTCGGTACTGAAAGTATATATTCTCTGTTTGACTTTTTATTAAAATCTGGTCTAAATGTTGATAAAGAATGCTAGTACTGTATAAGACCACCCCCCACCCCCCTCTCCTCTTCCCCTTATCTTTTGTTTTAAAGTCGCACCTCAGGCCTGATGTCGAGGAGCCCTCAGGGAGGGTGGTGCCTATTAGGCAAAGTAGGGTTCCAAGAAAAGTGGCAGTAGGGATCTACATAAAAGTGGCAGTAGGGTTCCAAATTGCACAGGTTAGAGATAGGAGAAATGAACTTCGGCCGTTGCCGATCAAAACTCAGAGTTAAGAAACAAGAACATGGAAGTTAGAGCGAGATAAAAGAAAGAAGAAAAAACTGGAAACTTGGATGAATTTTTCAGCTGCTTCTAGGAGAATATCTTTTCACTTTAGAGGATATGAAAAGATAAAAAGACATAAGCAAGTCTTGTGTGTGTTAATAGGTTTAGGCGTTTAACAGATTTTGGCTGTATTACTATCAGGCTCCTCGCATACCTGAAGCTGATGCCTCGGCTTTTGAGGCCTAAGCGCCATGGGGGCTTCATGCCTTTCAAAATGTAGCCCCTTTTCTAAAAGGAGTATCCAGAATTTACTCTCCATTCAAGCATTTAAACAACTTGTTTTCGCTATTACAAGTATATCTATATTTCATTCTTTTGAGTTCTCTATTAAATGTTTTCTCCATCCAAGCACTTTAATCTCCAACTCTAGTTATAGGATAATAAGATAAACCAAAATCGGTGTTGTTAAACTATATATGTGTATGATTGGAGAATATTTGAAATATTTATTTGCACTCATATCCAAACAGGCATGACATATTGTTCTTCTGGGTGGCACGTATGGTGATGATGGGCATTGAGTTTACTGGGGCTGTTCCATTTACACATGTCTACCTTCATGGACTTATTCGGGATTCTCAAGTGAGTATGATACCATGATAAAAGTCATTTTAGTTGATGAAAATAATACATATCTATCTGTATATTGACGTCTCAAACTGTATGTTTAATAATTAATATAACTATTTCAGGGACGAAAAATGTCTAAATCATTAGGAAACGTCATAGATCCTTTAGATACTATAAAAGAGTTTGGCACTGATGCTTTGCGTTTTACGCTTGCTTTAGGAACTGTCGGTCAGGTTTGTCACTTGTGCTTTTTCTTATTTACTTTTTGTATTGATTTTTAGTTCATTTTAATAATTCTGTAGCTCAATAATAAGCAGTTCTATTGCATGATTCCAGGATCTAAATTTATCAACTGAGAGACTGACATCTAATAAAGCCTTTACCAACAAATTATGGAATGCTGGCAAGTTTGTTCTGCAAAATTTACCTAGTCCAAGTGACACATCAGCTTGGGAAAGTTTACTCTCCCATAAGGTTTACTCTCGTCCTTTTTGAAATATATACTTTTTTTTTTCTGTATACTGATAATTTTCTTTTTTGAAGTTTGAGGAGGAGGAGCATCTGACTGGGCTGCCTTTGCCGGAGTATTGGGTGGTAAGTCAGGTTTTCTGACACCCATATGCACGGAAACCTATTAATTGATTATATATATATATTTTATTATTGTTATTATCCACATCCAATATGCAGGTTTCAAAATTGCACATGCTTGTCGATGCGGTCACAAGTAGTTATGACAAGTTTTTCTTTAACGATATTGCACGGGAAATATATGATTTCTTTTGGGGTGATTTTGCTGATTGGTAATGTCTTACATTTATTAGTTTATATTCTTAAGAACTTAGTTCATGATTCACACATTACTCCCATTAATATCAAATGTTGGATATTTATACGTTTATGTTGTAGGTATATTGAAGCAAGTAAAGCACATCTATACCAATCAGAAGATAAAGCAGTTGCCTCTGTATCGCAGGCAGTTCTTTTATATGTTTATGAAAATATATTAAAAATGCTCCATCCATTTATGCCTTTTGTAACTGAAGAAATATGGCAGGTAATTATTAAGTTTAACAATTACCTAGAAATTATACTGGGTTTTATTTATTTGTGTTTTCAACTTTTTCTGTTTGTAGGCACTTCCTAATAGGAAAGAAGCTTTAATAGTGTCTCCGTGGCCTCTTACTTCACTTCCAAGGAATCTCACCGCCATAAAAAGATTTGAAAATTTGCAAGCTTTGGTGAGCTCATAGTGTTGGTATATTCACTTTGTGTGACAACTTACATATAAGTTAGAGTATTTATCATCCATTTTGCTTCTTTATTTAGACACGAGCAATAAGAAATGCGAGGGCTGAATATTCTGTTGAGCCTGCAAAGCGAATATCAGCATCTATTGTTGCTAATTCAGAAGTCATCCAGTATATTTCTGTAAGTACCTGTAATCATTGTACTTGCTGAAGTTGATATGATCTATTTTAGCAAAAAGATCATGACCTGACCTGATTTGACCCCTTTAAAGTAGCAGCTTAAATTGGTCTGGTCTTCCTTAATAGGTTCCAAGGAATATATCCTATTAAGCCATTGCAAGATTATTCAAATCATCTTGTGATATATTGAGCCCAAACATAGTAGTTTACGATAAATGTTTCACAAGTTTGTTTACTTGCTTTCCTTTGATTACTAAGTACTGTTCCAATCAATTGCGGATCTAGAAAATTTTTTTATTGGGGGCGAAAATTTTTAAGAGTAGCTTATCTATCACAATATAATAATTTTTTGGGTTCGGTTCGGGTCTGATCCGGTTTATCGCCGGCTCGCCGCAAAACATTATTAAAAGACGGTGTATAAACCTGTGTATTTGCATATATGTCAAGAACCTTATTGAAGCAACTAGTTTGAGAATGAAGTTATAACGATTTTCAAACATTTGCACAGTTGTTAGAACGCCAATTAGTCTTTAACACTGATAATGTTCAACATGTTTGAAAATAATGTCGTTTAAAGTAACTATAGCATTTCATTCCTCATATCTTGAAACCAATATAAATTTTACTTGTTTTATTTTCAAAAACATCTATCTCGATATATATTTTTTTCTTTTTTTATCCTACTAACTAGATTATTTGAGTGTTACAGTACTAAAAACCTACTTGGTTACAAATTAGTGAGAAAATATAGTATGTCGGACTGGTTGGAGGGTCACCGGGTCCCATTGTAGTTCCGCCCCTAACAATGTGTTTGAGACAATCTTGATCATTCTTTAGTTTTAAAAGTTTAAGGGGGGCAATCGTAAAATTTTGTAGGGGACGGTCGGGATTTTCACATGTATATATCACCCTCTCTCTCAACAACACTCGCTAATGTAGGTCCACCCATGGTCCTAATTGACTTGCCCACCATTGTCAATCTCTGGTGCATCAAAGATCTTTCTTGTGGGTTTGTTGTGGCCATGATAGAGGTGGCACGATCTTTAATTGAAATTATCTTCCACACCCTCCCCTTTCCTCTTTCTTTTTCTCCTTTAGTTTTCATCATCGTCTGAGATATGCTTGGTAAAATGGGCGGGTTGGGTCGGTTAACAGTTAAAATGGTCGTTTGGGTTTTTGGTCAAAATGGGTTCTGAGCAAATTTGGTTCAAAATGGGCCATTCTAAAAAAGCATTAATCTAATTTGGATGAAAATTGGACTCAGTAAATTGGAATCGACTTGAAATGAGTTATTTTAGAAGAAAAATGGACTGCTGGCTATGGCGGCGGCGGTGGTGGTGGCGTGTTGGTCAATGACAAATAGTTGGTGGCTAAAAACAATGGTGGTGGGTAGTGCTTACCCAATTGGTCCCATTTTAAGTTGAGACAAATTTTATATGAGTTAATTTTTTTGACCCACTATAATATTAGTAGATCTGAATTTACCAGCTGTATAACTTTAGTTGACCCAAATTAACCCACTACCCATTTTGCAATCCAAATCAACCTATTCTTTGAATAATGAATCATGGTTTCCACCCCTAATGTGAGGGCAATTCCTTTTTTCCTTTGAATTTACTACAGATAGGTGGCATTATTGATTCTTTACTTGGAACAAGTGGACTATTCGTTTTACCAAACAAATTTATTGCTCTTAAATCTTTTCTTTTTGCGTGACAGAGGGAAAAGGATGTGTTGGCTCTTCTGTCCAGACTCGATATGCAAAGCATCTGTTTTACAGATTTGCCCCCAGGTTCTACTCTCATCCACCACTTATCAGATTCTCCCTCACAATAGATATCTGTGTATGTGTTTGTTCTTCAAATACATTGTTATAGAATTGATTTTATTTATCATGCTGGTCCAGGGGATGCAAATCAATGTGTTCATCTAGTTGCTGGGGAAGGTCTAGAGGCATATCTTCCTCTTGCAGATATGGTTGATATTTCTGCAGAAGTTAAACGGTTATCCAAACGCCTTTCAAAGATGCAAACCGAATACGATGGACTCATGGCTCGTTTGAGTTCTCCCAGTGTACTTATTTTACCTGAAATTCCATACCACTAATGACCTCATTTGTATATTTCATCCTCACTATTAATTTTCATATACAGTTTGTTGAGAAAGCTCCCGAGGAGGTTGTTCGTGGGGTTCGTGAGAAGGCAGCAGAAGCTGAAGAAAAATTGAATCTTACGAAAACCCGTTTGTCTTTCCTCCAATCGACAATTTTGGTCTCTGAGTAGATTTAATTCTTGCGGTTGATCACGTCCGTTGATTAACTTGTCGCGATTCTGTTAGCACTGTTGGATCAGCCATTTTGATCTGTCCTGGTGATGTTGTGAAGCCAGCCAACTGATGCCTTGGCCCGTTTTGGACTAGTTGTAACCATTCCGACCATTACTTAAGAAGGCTCTTAAAGCATAATTAATATATATGAGAATGTAAAATTTTTCTTTAAATCAGGTTTAATTTTGTTTTACCTAAAGAGTTTTTCGAATTAGTTGATTTAATTTGTTCTTTATTAAAGAATAGTTTTATTTTACTTCTTAAAACAGTGATTCCATACCTTTTGCGCCACGTATGTGTTTGATCCGACCAAAAGGGGGTCTGTTATAGATACACCCAAGGTGTTATCCAGATGCCCTTCTTACGGCCTGTAAGATCCTTTACGGGCCATAAGGCCTGCAAGATATCATATAAGTCATTCAATAGTTTAACAGGCCGTGATGACCTTCACGGGCAAAAATTTCACGGTCCGTAAGTCTTTACGGCCCGTTTGGTGTAAAGATATCGGCTCGTTAAGGGTTTCACGGTTTGTTATGTTTGTCTAATTTTTTTGAATTTTTTTTCGCGATGTAATATTCCTCGATTACGGTGTAATTTTGTATTTATTTCATTATTTGATACGATGTAATATTACTCGATTACGGTGTAATTTTGTATTTATTACATTATTTAATACGATGTAATATTTCTCGATAATTATTTGAGTCAACGTAATATTCTTTGTAAAATACTATATAAATCGTTAGATTCTAATTTATTTCTTATCGACAAATTCAATTTAGTTTATTAACGATGTCAATTTGGGATAGCAATTATTTATTCGGTTTCGATTCTAACTATTACCCCGTCGAGAGTTATAGTTATTATGGTGACGAGGATGGTAATTATGCTGAACAGTATGACGATAATGATGGAAATTTCGGTGGTAACTACGATGGTGATGACGGCGGCAACGACGGTGATGACGGCAGCAATGGAGGTGATAGTAGCGGAGATGAGTATGGTGATGGTTCTGAAAAAAAGGGTTATACGACACGAATCAGGTTATCACGTAATTATTAGGTTTTTTAAGTTATATGATAATAAATAATTATTAAGTTTTGTTATTTGATAATAAATAACTATACAATTTAAAATTATTAGGTTTTTTCATCTCTTGAAGAATTGTTTGATTGGGTAAGTAATATAAGTCGTGAAAATGGATATGTTATTGTCATGAAACGGTCGAAAAAAAAACATAAGTGGGGTGATAGTTAAAATATGGTTAAAATGTGATCGTGTTGGAGTATGTAAAGGAGCAGCCATTTTTAGAAACACTGGCATAAAAAAAACTAATTGTCAGTTTGAATTACAGGGAAACTATCAAATAAAAAAAGGTGGATGGATCCTAGTTGTTGTAGACGATTCTCATAATCATGAAGCCGGTGAACACCTCGAGGGGCATGTATACGCAATGAAGCTTACTGAAAAACAGATTTGTATGCTAAAGCAACTTACAGAGCAAAATATTGAGCCTTGAAAAATTTTAGGCACACTGAGAGACCAAAATCCTAAAAACGTGTCAGCCTTAAGAACGATATATAATGCTCGCACGAAAATAAAAAATTCAAGCGGAATCAGCGAAACTCCAATACAGGTGTTTTTACTATACTACAACAAAATAAATATATTTACACCACTCACATAGATGAAGCTACAAATACCGTAGACGAGGTTTTTTTATACATCCCACATCTCACATTTTATGGCGGGCCTACCCGTATGTGTTGATGATAAACACAACGTATAAAACAAACGTCTACAAAATGTCATTTGTCCAAATGGTTGGTGTGACATCAACACTGAAATCATTTTCTGTTGCTCATGCATTCATCGATCTTGAACGTCAGATTAATTTCAGATGGGTTTTAGAACAATTAAAAGAAACTTTAGAGCAAAAGTGTATAGAACCCCGCATTATACTTACCGATAGAGACCTTGCTTTGATAAAAGCGTGTGAAGAAGTTTTTCCAAATGCCGTGAGACTACTTTATAAAATGCATATATCGGAAAATATTATTAAACATTGCAAGGCGAGTTTTTCAAATGATGAATGAGGTGCTTTTGAGCATTTGTGGTCGGTATTAATTAACTCTGTCACGCCTGACATATTCGAGTACAATTTTGACCACCTTTATTGAAATTGGTGTCAAAACATTCAAGTAAGTTTACATTGTTATTCTTATTAACATTATTTTTTTGTAAATTAAATAATATAATTTTATTTTAATTAAAAGTTTTGATGTACTTGAAAAATAACTGGTTGGACCCTTATAGAGAGAGGTTTGTGACCGCATGGATTGATAGAAATCGTAACTTCGGTCAACACACAACGAACCGAGTGAGAGCCAACATTTTTTGTTGAAAAGTTACCTAGAAAAGTAATAGTACCATGGATAGATTTATTCCATTTATCAATAATATTTTAGTTACATAAGAAATCGCTATCAAAGAAAGTTTTACCCAAAGCAAAATCATGCTTATGGTTCAACACAATCATAAAGTGCTTCAATACTTACGAGGTAAAGTTTTTATTGCGGCTTTGGATCTTTTGGTCAGCGAGATCAACAGAATTCATCATCTAATGACATCCAACGCTGTTATAAACCAAACAGAAGAACTCAACCCAAAAGACTAGTCTGATGGGTGAGGGAACCCATTTGGCTTATAAATCTCACATCAATTGCCCATACAACCAATGTGAGACAAGTCCCATACCTTACAATGGCTTCGGTCCATAAGATTCGCCCCTCCTTAAGGACCAACATCCTCGTTGGTCACGGCTGGCTCTCTCCATGCCACCACTCCGTGGGCCACCACTCCGAGGTTGGCTCTGATACCACTTGATATAGGGGTGTAAACGAGCCAATCCGGCTCGCAAACTACTCGTGATCGGCTCGAAAAAAGCTTGAATCGAGCCGAGCTTAAACGAGCTCGAGCTCAGATTATTGCTCGTTTACTAAACGAGCTCGAACCCAAGCTTCAGATATCGAGCTCGAGCTGGCACGCGAGCCTAAACGAGCTTTTTGTTTATATAATTTTTTATTTACATATTAAATATATATATAAATACATATTTACATAAATTATATTATTAAATATATTATTATGATAAAAAATAGTTAGATAGTATGTATTACGTTATATATAAAAAGTATGATTACAAATAATTATAAAATTAACTATAAAAAAATAAAAATTTAATAATTTAACAATAAACGAGCTGAGCCCGAGCCTAGCTCGAGCTTGAAAATTTTCTGACGAGCCGAGCTCGAGCTTTATAAATAAAACTATAGACGAGCCGAGCTCGAGCTCGAGCTTCCTAAAACCAAAACGAGCCGAGCTCGAGCCTAAGCGGGCTCGGGCTCGGCTCGGCTCGTTTACACCCCTAACTTGATACAATCAAAAGAAGAAACTAAGAGAAATAGACAATTGATCAACCAAGCTATCGACTAATTCATATTATCACTGTTAATACTCATACAACGACTGTCGTTAGTTCGTTAGGATCACAACCGTTAAGCTAACGACTAACTAGACAATTGCAACTAACCCCCCCCCCCCGAACTATTATTTTATTACAATTTCTACCCCCAACTATTCTATATTCGTAACAAATGCATCGTGTGGGTGTCATCTTTTTGCAAGTTGTGGTCTTCCATGTGCGTGCAGATTAAATCATTACTTTCAAACAGGTACATATTTGTTTAAGGTTTATTCTTTTACCATGAATATTATTACTCATTATTTTTATACATGTGATTGATATTTGTTATATTTTTACTCATTATTTATAGGTCAACATATACTGCAGGACCGGTGAAGGGTATGCACTTACAAAACAACAACACAATGAGGAGAGTTGCTTAGAACACTTAACAGATCAAATAGGGAACTGGTTAACTTGTTAATGAAAGATGCTAAGAACACAAGTAAAAGTGAGACAGAACAAGATAGCAAACAACACAAGTATTTGGTTTTCAAGAATGTTGTATATTGCTTCTCAAGTTCTATTACAAGTTACAAAGTATCGATAGAAAGTTACAAGTACTTGAGATACTTTATACTACATCCTACAGCCGGCCATACTTTGAAGGCCAGCTGAATACAATTGACTAGACAACTACAAAATCAAATGTAGAGTCAAAAGACATATCTGCCTTTTGAATTGTGACTATGACATGTCATAGCTCACATCCTAATATATTACAAAAAGGATAAAAGTACATAAAGTAGAAAGCATGGACCCAAGACCTCAATGTACAGTTACCAAAAGCATGGACCTTTCACCAACTCATGCAAGTTGGTGACTTTACAGAATTGCAGCGGAAAGGTGGTCCAGCTTTATGGTAAAGTACATCAGATAAAGGCATATCTCTAAAAGTCTTCGGAAGAAATCTGTCTTCACTATTTGGCTTCGAAAGACTTTGTCTTTGAAGCTTCAAAAGACTTCATTTTTTGGCTTCGGAAGATGTTGGTCTATGCTTCGGAAGATTTTACACTTAGAATATTTCTAGTGCATGGTGTAAAACTTCCGAAGCATTTCTACTTATGTTCTTTAGTGCATGCTTGCAGAGAGACTTTGGATGTTTTGGCTGCATCAGACTTATAGGAATCCTTACAAACTCCCCCTAGCCTGATGCTACCAAAACATTTAGAAGATCTTCATATGTTTGTAGTCTTCAGCACAATGATGACGATACCCTTCTTCATTAGATGGTCAGGATCATTCAGACTCTCATAATATCTTCTCATCTCAAAGAGATCATGCAGAGGTAAGTTGATTATGTCTTGTCATGTATAGACATTCTCAACACCTTGATCTCTGATCACATGCCATCTCTCTGGATTAGTAGTGAAGGTCCAGGATAAGATGGGGGTCTCAGCTGCAAGAGGAACCACTTGAATTGGAGTTGATTGGGCTGCCTCTTCATGCACTTCCTCAGGTTGATCTGACTCAGCCTGAGGTGTAGAGGTGGATGATTCAGGCTTCTTCTTCTTAGACTTTGGTTTAGAAGCCATCCTCTTCTTCCTCTTAGAAGACTTTAACTGAGAAGACTGGTCTGCAACACCTTGTTGATCATCCTTGTCTTTCTCAGTTGGGTGTTCCTCCCTCACAGGTTCAGAAGGAGAGGGATTTTGACCCTGCTGTGGATTAGAAGATGAAGCTTACTAAGGCTCAACAGTTGGTCCAGGTTGTGTTGTCTCAGGTTGTTCAACTTTAACCTCCACTTCAGGTGGGATTGACTTTGAGGAGAGTATAAGTCAATCAGCTCTCCACTCTTGGTCTTCTGCTTGATTACCCTGATATGCTCATCCATTGTGGATAGAGACATAGGGCAAAGTCTCCTTCCAGAGAATCCATACAGCTTTAAGAAGCTCATCATCCTTTGTCTGTCAGCAGACTTTTTCATACTCTTTTGAATGATAGCCCTTGACTTTGCAACATCTTCCCTCATCTTTCTCTTTGTTGCCTTTTGTTCTTTGAGCACTTGAAGTTCAAGCTGTTTGAGATACTCAAACTCAATGTACTCAAAGGACCAGGGAAGAAGTGCAGATGCCTGGTAGAGACCTGTGGCACTCAGGTAGTTGATCATGTTTCGCCTATCTGTTTCCTTGTCTACCTGAGGTTATTGTGTAGCAGCCACATCCTCTTGCACAGGACTTTCCTGAACTGGGGAGAGAGTTAGAGCATGCTTGTATAATCTTTTCTGTCTCTTCTCTTCTTTGAATTGGAGAAGTAATCTTGCGTCCTCTTTTTCCTTCATCTCTCTTGACACTTCCATGTCAGCCAGTTCATTTAATTGCTCTAAGGGAAAAGATATAATCTCATCTATGTCATAGTTCCTGGTCTGCAGGTAAGTAATCCTGACTGGCCTCAACTCATCTTCTTGAGTGTTTGGTCTGGGGGCAGCCCTGATTGCAGCTTGCATAAATCCTGAAGACCCAGAGGAACTTTCTCCCCTTAGCTTCCTCTTCCTCTCTCTCTCCTCCTCCTCAATCTCCTCAGGAGTCAAAATCCTTTTCCCTTTGTCACCCACAGACCTTTGTGACTCAGGGTGGATAGAGGTTTGGCCTTCATTGCTTGGTGTAGCATCCAAGTTCTGACCAGAGAGAGGTTGTGAGACACCTTCACCAGCAGGTGTTTCACTGAGGGAATGAATTTCTGAAGCAGTTGTTGGTATGACAGGGCTCTCAGGCTCTATCACTGGGCCTTCAGCCAAGGTTTTCCCTTTGAAGCTAATCTCAGGGTCTGCCTCAGCATCCAGTTGACCAATGACATTACCTGATTGCCTTTGTCTCATTCTAAGGCTGAACTCATCAGTTGTCTTGATTTACTTGGGTTGTCAAGTGGCATGTTGATCAGGTCAAGACCTTCATAGTAGTCCAAAGTCTGAAAATTGAACACTTCTTGCTGCCTTTGAACTCTGTGAAGAATGAGGGCTCTTCTATCAGCATCATACATCCACCCAATAATGTAGTTTGAAGTTCCTTGAGGTGGATATGACACAGCCCTTGGAATGCCATCCTCAAAGAGACTCGTAATGACAGTGTCAATTTTGTCCACATTAATGTGAACTTGAGGAAGTTGTTGAGTATGCATAGTTGCAAGTGAGGATGATGAATCCTCAATGTCCATACTCCCTGAAGAACTCCCAGGTTCTGTGACTGTAATGACTTTCTCCCCCTTTTTGATAGCATCACCCTCTTGCATATGTGAGCTAGAGGTTAGGTCAACCACATTCACAGGTTCTTGTGTTCCTGGTTGAGCTCTTCTTAAAGGTCTCCTAGCTAGTTTTTCCCTGAGATAAGATATCTCAAATTGCTGATCATTGACCCTATTATGCAAGGTAGTCACCTGAGATTCAAGGTGACTAACCTTAGAGACTAAATAGGAGCATGTTTTTGATAGTTTTTGCACCTTTAGTCTCAGATTCCCCTTTTCTTCATCAGAAATATCATTGGGGGATGAGATGATTGGACCAAAGTCCTCTCTCTCACCACCAGCCTCAGTTTTTGCACCTCAAGTTGCTGATCATTGACCCTATTATAAAAACCCATTTGGTTCCTATGATAGTCTTCCCTTGAGGAAGAGGACATAGGTTCTAAACCTTTTGCCTTTTGAATTGAAGCAGCTCTTCTTGCATAACTTTAACCCAACTTCCATCCTTTAGAGCCTCATCAATTTTCTTTGGCTCTATCTGGGACAAGAAACAAGAGTGAAGACAAACATTTGCTTCATGGGTTTGTCCTCTTGTTCTCACCCCTGAATCAACATCTCTAATGATGTTTATGGTAGGATGAGACTTGTGGATACTTAGCTGAGGGATCACAAAAAGTTTCTTAGACAGATTTAGATTTGAAAAATTTTGATCTGGCAAAGAAGATTCACCCTCCACATCACCACACTTATCAAGATTGACTTGATCCAATGAGTGTGTGACATCATTGATGTTGTCTTCAATGCATTGGTTATCAGCATCAAGAAATTCTTGATTACTTTCACCACCACCATTTTCTCCAACATTTGAAGCTCCTTCTTTTGAGTTTTGTGCCTCTAAGCTGGAATTTGAAGGCATCCCAGAATCATCAGCAGGATTTGTCATTGATTTTTTGGTAGAAGCTTTATTTGCAGGAATAGTTACCACTGGAGCTGAAGATGTGTAACTTGAGGGTCTTCTTAGCTCAGATCTTGGGTTAGGATCACCTGTTGGTAATATATCTATAGATCCTGAAACATTCTCACAAGATTTGTTAAAACAGTTGGTAACTAAATCAAGATCAAATAGCCAATCCGGACCAGAACCTTTCACACTGGGAGTGTGCTCATTGAAAGTCACATTGGCTGACTCCTCAACTACTCTAGTTCTGAGATTTTATACTCTATAAGCTTTAGCTTGAGAAGATATCCAATAAAGTGTCCATCATCTGATTTCTCAGCAAACTTGGCAATTTGATCCTTGGTATTGTAGATGGTGCAAGGACATCCAAATGACCTGAGAAAACCAATGAAGGGTTTTCTCTTGTACCAAAGTTCATAAGGAGTCTTACCATGTGTCTTAACCACTAAAACTCTGTTTTGCACATAGCAAGCCGTGTTTACTGCCTCTGCCCAGAAGGTGATGGGCAGTTTAGAGTCAGACAACATAGTTCTTGCAGCTTCAATTAGTGTCCTGTTTCTCCTCTCAGCAACACCATTTTGCTGAGGAGTCCTGGGAGCACTGTCTTGTAATACCTTTTTCATCACAAATGTATCAAGGATTTGATTCTTGAATTCAGTTCCTTGATCACATCTTATGGTTTTGACCTTATGATCACATTGATTCTCAATCTTTAAGATGAAATTCTTCAGAATCTCAGGAGTCTCATCCTTAGTTCTAAGGAAGAAGACCCAAGTGAATCTTGTAAAATTATCTGTGATCACCAAACAATAAGAGGTCCCCCTAGACTCATTACACTGGTGGGGCCAAAGAGATCCATATGTAATAAGTGTAGGGGATTAATGATGGAGTTTCTTTCCTTTGGCTTGGGAGATACCTTGTGTTGCTTCCCTTTTAGGCATGCAACACAGTGGTCATCACTTGTAAACTCTTTCTTTGGTATTCCAGTTACCGAATTATTCTTAATTAATTTATTCATGTTTTTAAAGTTTACATGGCACATTCTTTTATGCCAGAGGAAAGATTCATCATTATTTGCTTTAGATAGAAAGCAGGAAATTTCTCCTGAGGGAGATGTTTCTTGCAAGTCCATCTTGTATATGTTCCTTTTCCTGGGGTCTATTAGCAAGATGTGCTCATGAGGAATGACCACCCCGGGGCTGAGAACAATGCACTCATGCTCAGTAAAGAGCATGTTATGACTCTGATCATAAAATTGGGATACACTCAGAAGATTGTACCCAAGTTCCTTGACAAAGTTTACCTTCTCAATGTTGAGCTTACCATTTGTGACCTTGCCCCTTCCAGTAATGTAACCTCCTGCATCTCCTCCAAAAGCAACTGGTCCTCCATCAATTCTTTTAAACTTTTGGAGTAGTGACCTATTGCCTGTCATGTGCCTGGAACAACCACTATCAATGATCCATACATTTCTATTTGTCTTGAGTTGTCCCTGCACAAAAGAGATGATTAGTTACATTTGAAAACCCAAGCCTCATTGGTCTTGGGCTCATCAAAAGAAGTTGAAGACAATGCAACAGTAATTGATCCTATAGTCATGCTAGAGGGATCATTTGCTGATGTTGATGAAGAACTTTCAACCGCCTAGTCTTTCTTTGACTTCCATACCACCTTTGGAAGCTTAGACTTGACCTTCAATACTTCAGAAGTTTTGATGACTTTGGAAGTTTTGATGACTGACCCTTCGGAAGATCTTGCTTTCACTGCAGCAGGCTTCAGTGCTTCGGAAGTATTCCTTTCTTCAGAGACCAAATTTTCTTCTGAAGGCAAGTTTCCACTTGTCTTCTTCTTCATTTTGGAGCTTCCGAAAGAAACAGATTTTCCTTCCGAAGCTTTCTTCTTCTTCTCCAAACTCTTAGAAGTTTCTTTCTTGGTCATGTGGAGAGTACTCCTTGGATTGTAAACACAATCTTTAGCAAGATGAGAGGTACTCCCACACATAACACAATCCAATTTCTTCCTTCTAGGAGTTCTTCTTTGTGAACAAGGCTGAATTTGATCACTTTCCTTCTCCATCTTCACCTTTGCAGATGCTGTGGCAATTCTTTTGGGGTTAGAACTACCTTTGGAGCAGGATGGTTCAGGTTGTACAGCAGCAATGCACAACTGATCAGCCTTCTTCTTGATGATGGGATGATTTGGACATGAACTAGAACTCTTGTTGATGGAGTTCAAGTTTGTGTCTTCAGCCTTTACTACTTCAAATCCTGCAGAGATGAAGACTTGTTTCTGTGCAGAATTGAAGGTAGCCTTGATCTCTTGATCCTTTTTGGACTTTCTTTTGGCCTTCCTGATCAAGTTCTTTCTTCTTCATTTGGTCATCCCAACAGCTTTGCTCTCCTCAGAGGGATGGTGACCCTTCTTAGAATGCTCTTCTTCACTCTTCTTAGAGTCATTCTCCACCATCTCCTCTTCATCCTCTTCAATCACAAGATCTATGAGGGGAAGCTTATCTTCACAAGTTTCACACCTAAGAGATCTTACAGATAAGATTGTGTGTGAAGGAGCTATCTCACAAGATCCTAGTCCCTGCTTATTTCATAACAAACTTTTGCATGCAAGGATGAGGATATTATGTTCTTGAAGGTCTCTTCTTCAAGAACACATTTTTCTGCCTTGGCTTTGCTGATCACAAGCTCAGCCTGGCATTATGTTAATTTAGTAATGAGATCTTTGATCTGAGTCCTATAGTTTGTATGCTCATGTTAAGAGTTGAAATGGTTTTCTCTAAGTCCTCTATCTTTAGTTTATAATCATTTTCCGCTTTTTTAAAATCAGCTTATAAAATATTTAAGGACTCAAGATCAGATCTCATTTCTAAATTATAGGACCTGTATCTATTAACTTTAGCAATGCATTCAGGAGTACAAAGATGTTCCAATACCTTGGCTTCATCATGGTCTGCCATGAGTGCTTGGTTTGGAGATGCATCTTCTACTTGAAAGCTCCAGTCAAAGCCTCCTTCTTCAACAGCAATTGCAGCTTGCTGCTTTGGCTTCTCATTCTGGGGGGACTTTCTCAGTGTAGTTTGGTCTGGTTTGTGCTTGGCCATCATTTGTCCTTGGGGCCTTACACTCTCTTGCAAAGTGTCCCATCTGGTTACAGTTGTAACACTTTAGTTTGCGTTTGTCCAACCCAAACTTTCCACTGGCTGCATTGCTTGAAAACTTTCTCCCTGTCCTCTTGTAGAACTTCTTGGCTCTGTGAGTGAGAAGAGCCATCTGCTGAACTATCTCCATGTACTCCAGATCGACTAGATGGATACAGTCCAAATCTTCAAGAGTGAAGAGAAAGTTGCCTGAAGTTTCATCAGCAAAGACAAAGGCATGAGAAGAACTTGTCTCTTGGAAAGGACTTCCTTGAGAGTAGCTTTTCCTTGGAGTCTCTGGAAAGGTGATGAAAGGGCCCTTTTGTGAGTTGTCAGGGAAGTATATAAGATGATGTTGTGGTTCACTGCTTTCCTTTTCAACCACATGGAGGGCTACACTCAGTTGATTGCTGGAGTTACCAGATGAGTTTTGCATGTTTATCTCCATCTGGTAGCCACTAAGAATACCATACATCTCTGTGAGAGTAAGAGTCTCAAGGTTCTCAATCCTCTTGATAACAACATAATAATGTGTCCATTGTCTAGAAAGAGAGGACATAAACTTCCTTACAATGTCCCTGTTCTCAAGAGTTACTCCAACATCCATTAGAGTATCCACAATCTCAATATACCTAAATATTGTTGAGTCATGGTTTCACCTGCCTTAAAGGTGAAGTTTTCAAACTGCTGCTTTAGGAGATCCTTCTTGTTCTCCTTTGCTTCAGTAGACCCCTCATACATCAGCTTCAGTGCCTCCCATAGTTGCTTGGCAGTTTTGTACTTCTTGAAGCCTCTGTAGATTGAGTTTGGAAGAGCAGTTTGAAGGGCTGTCATGGCTTTTTGATCAATCTCTATTCTCTTTCTATCTGCTTCAGAGTTATCAGCCACAACCTTAGGAATCATACCACCACCAGTAGCAGAAGTGGTGCTTGGTATGTAAGGTCCTTCAACAACAGAGTCCCACATCCTGGAGTCTTAAGACTTGATGAAGCCTTCCATTCTTTGACACCAAGTATCAAAGTCTTCACGAGTGATCAATGGAGACTTTGTCATAGTTCCAGTTTCCATATCAGCTTTGGTTATAGCTGCTATTTGAGTTGTTAAGTATTTTGTGTGTGTGAGGGATCTTAAGATGGTGAGATCTTATATCAAGAGCCTGAAATGCTCTGATACCAAATGCAGGACCGGTGAAGGGTATGCACTTACAACACAACAACACAATAAGGAGAGTTGCTTAGAACACTTACCAGATCAAATAAGGAACTGGTTAACTTGTTAATGAAAGATGCTAAGAATACAAGTAAAAGTGAGACAGAACAAGATAGCAAACAACACAAGTATTTGGTTTTCAAGAATGCTGTATATTACTTCTCAAGTTCTATTACAAGTTACAAAGCATCGATAGAAAGTTACAAGTACTTGAGATACTTTATACTACATTCTACAGCTAGCCATACTTTGAAGGCCAGCTGGATACAATTGACTAGACAACTACAAAATCAAATGTAGAGTCAAAAGGCATATCTGCCTTTTGACTTGTGACTATGACATGCCATAGCTCACATCCTAATATATTAAAAAAAGGAAAAAAGTATATAAAGTAGAAAGCATGGACCCAAGACCTCAATGTACAGTTACCAAAAGCATGGACCTTTCACCAACTCATGTAAGTTGGTGACTTTACAGAGTTGCAGCGGAAAGGTAGTCTAGCTTTATGGTAAAGTACATCAGAAGACTTCATTTTTTGGCTTTATGAGGAATAATACGTCACATCAAATAATTGATACACGCTTTACGAGGAATAATACGTCACATCAAATAATTATAAAAAAACGAATAATCACGAAAACCGATAAATAATTAAACAAAAATACGTAGAAAACCTACACGACCCGTGAAAAGTTTCACAGGCTGTGAATCACTTCCTTCACGGCCCATGAAGAGTCTCACGGATGTTTTTTACGGCCCGTTAGCCACTTCACGGTCGTGACTGGTTAATTCAAATATTTAATATGTTGCAGACACCTTACGGCCCGTAAGAGTCTTCACCGGCCCTAAAGAAAAGTCAAAGGATGTTTGTATAACACCTGATAGGGTGTCCCTTTAACCCACCCCTTCTAAAAGAGAAAATTCCAAAATAAATATATACGGTTTCAAAACAAGCTTTAAAAAAGTCAAATTCAGGAAACAAAAAAATGCGATCATAGTGTGGAAATGTTGATCACGTGTACTTGGTGCAAAAATGCACTAAACGTGTACATATCATGTAGTTCACTCATCTTTTTGAGCGAAAAGAACATTGTAGGGGTCCGCGGAAATTCTACTATAATATGATAATATGAAAAAAAAAGTGTGATGAATAGTTATGTGTTTTGTGTTTGTGGTTTAGCCACATAAGTTTGTTGACTTGTCATTTTTGTCCCTCTCCCTGACTCCCTCTGTGGTTAATTAGTTATATGAAACGTACCGAAAGTGAAACGGTTTTGTTATGCTTCAACTTTTAAGTGGGTTTTGTGGGTGTGCTGGTGGTGGGCGCCGATAGCAAAGTCGATGGTGGTTGCGGCATTTTCGCCTCCTTCCGGCGTTTGTTGGTGGGGATGGTGACGGTGGCGGCGATGGGGTTTTTGCGGTGGTTTTATAGGGAGAGAAATAGAGCTCATCCGGTTGGTTTTATAGAGAGAAGGTGTTGGTGGTGGTGGTTGGCCGCCGCTCTGGTGGCGTACGGTCGTTACCTACAGTACCTCCTCTTATGCACATGGTACAACTCCAGTAAGCATCCTTCCCTCTTTTTTTCTGCCACTGCCGATGCCACCACCAGGTCCGTAACCTGCACTTTTGCTGCCAATGCCACTTAAATCCACGTCGTTAGTACAACCACCAAAGCCTAAGGTTACAATCCCCAGTTGAAACCAAATCTATACATGATAAGTTGTCATGAGAACGAGACAAAGAGAAAGACGGGAGGTCGACAATGGGTGTTTACATCTTTACGCCACCCCCCTCGAATAATAATAATTCTAGAACTAAAAGAGAGGTGAGGAAGAACGAGGTTGTCCGTTTTCGTGTGCTCCGGTGTCGGGGTTGCTGTGGTGTAGTGGCCGGCCGGCGGTGTTTCGGTGATGGAAAAAAGAAAAATAGTTTTTGTGTGTGAGAGAGAAATATATTAATGATGAAGGTTGAGTTCAAAAATTAAAATATGCATTTTGGTTAATTTTGTGTTCAAGTCCGACATCTTTCATTGTTTCCTTCAATTTTAATTCAGCTAATTATTTAATTATTTAATATTACAATCATTACGATTTCTAGGTATCATATTTTTTAAAAGAAGATTTATGAGATATCTTTAAGTTATACATTGAATAAATATTCGAGGGTAATGTAAGTTTTACTTTTTTTCTTTTAAATCATCGGAAAATCATGATGTTTCATTAGATTATAATTAATCCACTTAAAATTATAAGCATTTAAACTCTTGTCTAATTTTTAAGTGAAAATATAATTGCAATTATAGTATTACTTATTTAGTAAGATCGATGATTGTCATCGGACTTGCAATGTGTCGCAAAATTATTGGCTCTTTCAATTTTTTTCCTTTTTTTTGTTTTGTTTACATGTACCACATTTACATATATGTGTGTTTCGAGTCCGTTTATATTTAAACATAATCATAAACAACTCGGATCAAATATAAAACGTTTATACTTTCAATATTTATATTTTCTTTACCTAACACTTTTTTAAAACTTTATGAAATGTTACTTTAACTCCTTTGAGTTTCTAAAGTTTCGGGTTTAATCCTATACAATATACTTAAAATGATAACTTTGCACGTTCCTAGTTTTGTATACGACTCGAGCACTGATGTAATTTAATTCGGAAATACATCAGGTCGATTGTAGTGTAATTTATCACGTCGTGTACAATGTTTCCGCAACGCGCGACGGGTACAAAACTAGTTAAAATAAATGGTGTATTTGCATGCTTGGTTGATTTTTTATGGCCCAACGTCAAGGCAAACATGTGGGAATATTTTGAGTGCGTCATGTATAGTGCATATTGCATTTTGTGTTTTATCTAAAGAGTTTATGCTCATTTCTATAATCTGACTTTTAAATTTAATTTAAAGGAATTTAAGTTTTCACATGTTACCTTGAGGATACATCATCAATTTCTTTTTAAACTTTACTTTTTAACTATTTTAAATTTCAGAAAATTATTAATTTATTATCATATTAATTTATAGAGTTAAGTTTCATTTTACTCGTTGAACTTTGTTAAAAATAACCATTTTTTTCTTCAAAAGATTAAAACATCAATTAACCTCCAAAAGTTTCATAATATGTTTCAATTTCAGTCCAAAGTTTTATTATTTATTTCAATTTTATTCAAAATAATGAATCTTTTGTAGTGAAATTGAAAAAAAAACATATGAAACTTTATAGTAAATTGATGTTTTAAAAAATTTGAAGGAAATAATTATTTTAGCCAAACCTTAAGGAGCAAAACTAAAATTAACTCTAATTTATAATTGTTTTGTTAATTAACATTAATTCAAAAAATATTTATTAATTTTGAAAACCTTAAAATTATAATTTCACATTTTATTATCTTTTAATGATTATACATATTATAAGAACATTATTAACTCATGTATAGTTTTAAATTTTATAAAAATTATTTTAAATCAAACATAAATTATTTCAAATTATTTTACACTAATATTTTGCAAACCATTTAAATGATTAGTTATTCATTAAATTATTTCAACTAAGTTATTAAATAATTAATTATTTTAACAACAATATTCAAACTTTATTCAATCATTATTAATTAAATATTTAATAATAGTTAATTATTCTATTTCTTTTATTATTAATTATTAGGAGTATATTACTTGGATAGTCCTTTAGGTTTGCTTATATATTATCTTTCGTCCTTGAGATTTAAAAATTACATGTTTAGTCCTAACGTTTGGAGTCTTTTAAGACTTTTGGTCCTTGACCCAAACAGACGTTATAATCAGTCGTTAACTTCCTCCAGCGTGCTAAACAAATAGGGTATTTTCATCTTTTTACACCATATTATTTATATAATTCTTTTCTCCTAAACATGAATGTCACGTTAACTGGTTTGTAAGCTTGAGAAAAGGAC
Source organism: Flaveria ramosissima (assembly GCA_025215565.1). NCBI lineage: Eukaryota > Viridiplantae > Streptophyta > Magnoliopsida > Asterales > Asteraceae > Flaveria > Flaveria ramosissima. The sequence goes on along the minus strand of CM046037.1, from coordinate 33,175,786 downwards.
AACAATGGTGGTATCTGCTACTGTTAAAGAGAATCTGTCGTTCGCACTAGTTGGACTGATTTGAGCCCCGAACGTTATTTCTATTGTTGTGCTATAGTGGCTAGTACAATTTTATTTTCTACTTTGATTTTAAAAGATCTATGGGACGTGTTGACTTCTGTGAAATGACAGGGTTCAAATTATGGGTTGTTTGGATGCTTCGACCCGCCAATGTTTGTTCGTTCAGTGAGGTGATTCGGGGCTTACTGAGATCGAAGGACCTTAAAAGAAGACTTGAAGTGCTTGAGTATGAGAATCACAGAAAGAAGTCCATAATCGAAGAAGTCTTATTTCCTACAGGTACATGTCTTATCAACCACATCAACTATACACACGTCACCCCAAGGAACAGACAATTGATACTTTCTACCACCATCCTGTAAGACCTTATATTTAGCAGCTTCAGTTTTAGTTGCTTCAACATTTTTTATTACTGCTGGTGTAAGAGGGCCATTAGAATTTGAAATCACTTTCAACACATTCACAATTCTATTCATTAAATACTTACGAACATAATCCAATGCAGAAATAATTGGTTTGTCCTCCCATCAATCAACTTTGAATTGAAAACCTCACACATGTTGTTCAAGGGGATATCTATAAGTGCTCTCTCGATATAACATATCAACTAAATTAATGTTTGTGAAATACATTATGCAATGCAACCTATTAAATCTGGGTTACGTGTGTACTTGTAAAATGAGATATTGCACTGTTTTTTGGTGAAATAGCCGCTAGCCAGTTGTGAGCCTCCGCATTCTACTTTTTTTTAACTATGCCATCTTTGTTTCAAACACTGATGTGTGAACAAAAATATATTAATTTATTACAAAAATATGATTTTTACATATTAGTTTTATAAAGGAAATTCCTAACTAAACTTCACACAAACGAAATTAAGTCCTATAAGATTAATAAACAATACATGAGCATGGCAATAATTTTCAAGCATAAAACAATGCATGTGTCCATGTTTTATTGAAAAAATAATCAAGTTTTTTAAGATTAAAAACAAATATACGAAATTAAAACCAAATATTTAATCAAAACATATTAGTATTCAACACAACCTAGGTAGTACTAAATAAATTAGCTACTCATAATATTCAAAAACATTAAGAGCAATAATAAAGTTGCAAACTTTAATAATATTAACAAAAAAACGATGAAACAAAGAAACAATATTCAAAAACGAGATAAAACTGAATAATCTTCGATGCTTGAATCAATCCTTGTTTCCAGTTCTTGTTCCCTGCTTTAAAATTGCTCACTAATCGTACTTAGCAACATCAAAGTTGAATTCAAAGAATAAAAATTTAGAAATTTTGTTGGGTCAGATAAGGCTGGTGTAACCAAAACAACACTTAGAAGAATTTTGGTGCAACTGAAGAAAGTTTTCCGAAGCTTATCTGCACTTCCGAAGAAAAGCTAGGTCTTTCGAAGACTAAGTCACTTCTCTTCCGAAGCTAAACACTTAGAAGGTTCAAGACAAAGACTTCCAAAGAACAAAGTCTAGAAGACCAGAAGAAGTCTCGGAAGAAGTTGCTTCTTTCGAAGTATAAATGGCTTCGGAAGAACTTATTCTTCCTTAGCCAGTTTATCTTCGGAAAAACCAACTATGAACCAGTGGACAAAAGTATGGTCAGTTTGACAACCGCTGCAACCTCTGATGTACTGCATTGTGCTTTCGCACGCCCATGTAGTTGACCATACTTTATTCCACTGTTCATCTTTTATCAGTTTGTATAGTTACCATCTTTAGTTGGGGTCAAAAGGTAAGTCATGGGCCTATCATGACTACCTTATCTAGGATAATATTTTACCTTAGATACCTTACTTCTAGCAACGTAGTATTTGTTTAGTAGTAAGTTCCAGCTGGTAATCTAAGTATAACCGGCTATAGATAGTAGTATATATAGTTTCTCATTGTAACTCATATAGTATGCTTGTAAGAGTCTTGTAAACTTTGAGTTGAGAAGTAATATATACAAGTATCTTGAAAACCCATATGTTATGTTTTTTAACTTAGTATATTATTATCAACTCATCTGAAGATTCTGCATCATCATCGGAGTGTGTCTAAGTGAGTTTGAGAGATAATATTGTGTTGATTAACAAAAACAGATCCTGTAATTGGTATCAGAGCTTCTTAGGCTCTTGATTTTGAGATCTAACCATCCCAAATCACCTTGTTTCTTCACTTACTACACTCAAAATGGCCCTCAACCAGAAATATTCTGAATCTGAAATGGGAAGGATGACTAAGGCTCCTATCATCACCCCTGATAACTTCAGATCTTGGTGTAAACGTATCAAAGGTTTCATCAAGTATCAAGATGGAAAAATGTGGTGATCTATCACTCATGGACCATACAAGCCAAAGGTGGAGTCCTTGGCTAGTAACGGTGCCATGATAGAGAAAGCTGTTGAAGACTACTCCGATAAAGACTTGAAGAAGATGGACATCGATAGCAAAGCCATGACAGTACTGCTTACATCCATACTAAACTCCATAATGGTAGGATTTGAGCACCATCAGTTTGCCAAATAACTCTTTGTTGCTTTGACATTGATGTACTCTGGTTCTACCGAGTCAAAAGAGTCCAAGAGAGATACCCAGAAGCAGCAGTTCGAAAACTTCACTCACATTGCTGGAGAGACCCTAAGCCAGCAATACTTCAGGTATATGGACCTAATCTCATCACTTCAGTCTGTGGGAGTAACTCTTGAGAAGAGAGATCTTGTAAGAAAGTTCATGAGTGCACAAACTCATGAACGGACTTTCTATTATGTCTCTATCAAGAGGACTGAGAATCTAAACACTCTCACCATGACCGAACTATATGGCATCTTTGATGGATATCGTGTGGAGATGGAGACTCAGAGAGGCCAATGACTGAGAAGACCCTACGATAACATGTCAGTGACATCAAGGCTGACATTCGCTCAGGAAGAAGGAAGGAGGTGTTTTAAACACCAAGTGTTAAGAGGAGTCTACCCACACCTGTTCCCAAATTACAACCTCAACCTGAACCCTCACCCTTTTCTTTTCCCATCAAAATTGAACTAACCACTGAGCCATTCACCCCTGAACCAACATCATAAAACTTACTCTCATCCTCACCTATTGTCTCATAACAACCTCCACCACTACCCATCCTCAAACCCAAAACACTCTCCAGAACTCAACCATCAACCACCCATCCATCACCTAAGTCATCCTTTGAACCATCAAAACCTCTAACCTTGGAGGAGTTTAAGGAAATCAAGAAGAAGCTCATCAACTGTACCACTCTAAGTGAAATATTTTGTGAAGAGGAGTCTATCAAATTAACATTCATTGATGGATCTTCCTGTTCCCTCACAAGAGAGACATTCCTTGATTTGCCTAGGGGAACTTTGGACCAGGCACTTCAACTCCTTACAACTAACTCTGATTCACTCAATCAAGAAGAGAAGAAGCTGAGAAGAAGGCTGGTGACTCTGCTGGACACCAAGAAGGGAGATAAATTTCCATCTCAATCCCTTGTTCCTCGAAAGAAGGTTGTCCAGTGGAGGTTTGAAGAATCTTCTCACAACTTTGTTGTAGAAAGAGAGAATGGTAAAGTCAACCAACTCAATACACCATCTCTGTTACACTCAAGCATCTTTGATATTTCTGAGTTAGTAGAGAAACCATCCTCCAACCACTCCAACTCTCAAGTAGCTGCTCACATTCAAAATCACCTGATCAGTATTCATCTTGCTGAACTAACCACAAGGGCAAAGATTGAAGAAAAGTTGAAAATGAGAGAGAAGGAAGAAAAAGAAGGGTCAACCAAAGAAAAGACCTTCCTACAAATGATTGAAGGCCCTGGTTTGGAACCCATAGTTAAATGGGAGTATGACTACAACTTTCGTCAACTAACTCTCTACAGAGGATCACAACAAATGGTACATGTCATTCAAAGTAACAGACTAGACATGTTATCTACCAATGACTTGTACAAACTTCTCAGCACCACCTCTGAAAGAATAGAGAAGCAGATAAATATCTACTTTCATTAGTGTTAAAAGTTTTGAGAAGCAGAAAAAAGTGAAGTTTTGGTAGCATCAGCCTAGGGGAGTTTGTTGGGTCAGATAAGGCTGGTGCAACCAAAACAACACTTAGAAAAATTTTGGTGCAACTGAAGAAAGTCTGCCGAAGCTTATCTGCACTTCCGAAATCAAGTTGAAGAATTTTTGAAGGCTAAGTAAGAAGAACTTTCAAAGAGAAGCTAGGTCTTCCGAAGACTAAGTCACTTCTCTTCCGAAGCTAAACACTTAGAAGGTTCAAGACAAAGACTTCCGAAGAACAAAATCTAGAAGACCAAAAGAAGTCTCAGAAGAAGTTGTTTCTTCTGAAGTATAAATGGCTTCGGAACAACTTATTCTTTCGAAGCCAATTTACCTTCAGAAGAACCAACTATGAACTAGTGGACAAAAGTATGGTCTGTCTGACAACTGCTGCACCCTTTGATATACTGCATGGCACTTTCCCACGCCCATGTAGCTGACCATACTTTATTCCACTATTCACCTTTTATCAGTTAGTACAATTACCATATTTAGTTGGTGACAAAAGGTAAGTCATAGACTTGTCATAACTACCTTATCTAGGATAATATTTTATCTTAGATACCTTACTTCTAGTAATGTAGTATTTGTTTAGTAGTAAGTTCCAGCTGATAATCTAAGTATAAACGGCTGTAGATAGTAATATATATAGTTTCTCATTGTAACTCATTTAGTATGCTTGTAAGAGTCTTGTAAACTTTGAGTTGAGAGGTAGTATATACAAGTATCTTGAAAACCCATTTGTTGTGTTCTTTAACTTAGTATATTATTATCAACTCATCCAAAGATTCTGCATCATCATCTAAGTGTGTCTAAGTGAGTTTGAGATATAATTTTGTGTTGATTAACCAAAACTGATCCTGCAAATTTTGTTCTTCTTTTCCCGTCGTCCGAGCCTTTACTGCCATCACCCCGTAGGTATTTTTTTGTGGGGGTAACTTGATAAAATAGTAACCAATTTTCAATAGTGTTCCAATTAGGTAACTCAAATTTTAAAAGTGTTTCAATTAGGTCACTCATCTTCTATGTTTTATATAAATTAAAATCCTAACATGTTTTTTAGCATGTTATACTTTTTGTTTAATTAAAATATATTTTTTGCTTTCTTTTGATGTTAATGTGGAATGATGTCGTGAATTTAAGTTACTTATTTTTTATTTTTTTTATAATTAACATATTTTTTATTTTTTAATATAATTTCGTATAATGAAAATTCAGACCCTTACGTCTTCTCGTCTGATACTTTCTTGACATAAGAAAATTCGATGATAACTCAATTTGATCGTTTATTGGTCCAATTTGAGAAAAATATGTATGTTTGACTAAATTAGAATACTTTTGAAACTTGGTTACTATTTTATGATACTTTCTTTTTTTGTGTGTTTCCCCTCGAATCTTGCGGCTACTGTCTTTGTATTTATTCTCGTGGGCCCATTTTAAAATTTAGATAATCAAATAATTTAATGGACTTGATAATTTAAATGGATCTATTGTTTCTTGGATGCTTTAATAATTTACAAAATAAATCATATATTAGTCTTCTAATAGATAATTTCAAAGGTTAAATGAAACAATTTAAATAAACCCATGTGCGCTAAAAGTCCATGCATGAATTCTTTTTTTATTTACCTTCTATTTTATTTATGTTTTATTATTATTTGTTTCTTATGCTATTAAGTTTATATTACTTATTAGACAAATTAGATTTTAATAATCTAAACTATTGCCTATTGACCAATAATAATCCATACTATCAATTTGGCCACTAACACTTTTAACTTTCACTTTTATGACCAACAATAATCCCAGTAACATAATTTTCAAATTCTTACGCTCGATTTATATATATTTTAGTCTCAATCTAGATTGTACGTTTTATTTTATTCATAATTATCGTTACGAACCGAATCAAGTCCAAATCGAGCGTAAAAATTTGAAAATTATGTCACGAGGATTGTTATTGGTAATAAAAGTGAAAGTTGTGAGTGTTAGCAGCTAAATTGATAGTATGAATTATTATCGGGCAATAGGTAATCGTTTAAATTATTAAAATCTAATTTAGCAATTTATTGAGAGTATTTTTAAAATTAGGACATCATTATTTAGGTTAACCTATGAGGATTTGGTGTTTATTTTAGCTAGTCAATCTCTCAACTTAATATATCTATCAAATGAGTATTCATAGCCTATTTTATTGTGTTTATTATTTAGAAAATTATGTGATACTTATACAATTATTGTTATTCTTTTTCAAAAATTAATTCAAATCATGTTATGTTATTACTTGCAATAATGTATTCATAGTTAGTTAAGCTAGATGTTAACACAATCATTAATTTATACAACCTCGAAAACAATGATAGATTTATTGGTTTGAAAAAACCATCTTACTTGATTATTCGAGTGGTGATCGAAACCAGATTCATGCTTATTCATAAGGCTTCGTCTGCTGAGCGCGTCAATTCAATCATTAGGTTTGATTGTGTTTGGTTTGTTTTTTATGTTACACTATTGCATTATAAGTCTTGACATTGCTATATGAATTACATTGTTTCAATCATTTTTAATCAATATATATGTACGCAAAACCTATGCTTACTCACCGACTACTTCTTTAACTTGTTACTTTCACCACATAATTTCAGGAAATGCAACTTAGTGGACTTCTTACATGCTCACATCTAGGATTCTAGACCTAGATTAATTAAGCATATTTGTTATGCTTTATTTGATTCATGTTTGAATATAATACAATAATTGAGTAGTTATTATGAATGAATTACATGTAATATTATTTAAACATATTTAATATCATGTGTCATGAGCAATCAATTCACATATGTCCATCCCGATGATTCCTTCATCGGTTAGGGTGTGACAGTAGTAGGTTTAACCACATGGCTTAATGTCTTTGTATTGTCAATAACATATGTCTGCTTAAAGCCCTTAGCAACAAGCCGGGCTATATATCTACTAACAATATCATCAGGACTATGCTTAATCGTGTAAATCCACTTGCAACCAACTATGTTAGCATCTGTGGGTGGTGAAACAAAAGCCCAAGTGTGTTTATGATATAAGGCGACAACCTTTGTGCACATCACATCCCATCGTAGCGACCATTTCTAAGATTAGGATAAGGATAGAGGCTCAATATTAGGAATGGTGATAAAGGGAAGAAGAAAATGATTAAGGAACTATTAGTGTAGAGGGAGGAGGTGATAGGGGGTAGCGAGATGATAGGGATGGTAGAGATGATTGATGTATTGAAGAGGGAGGATATAGAAAGGACAATCTAAATGATGATGCTAAAGATAAAGAAAATGAAGGTTATAAAGATGAAAAAGTAGGAATAATAGTATAGGTAGAGGAGATAGAGGAATCAAGAGTAATGGTGCAAATGGTAGGCATATCAAACATAGTGTCATGAAAAACAATGTGACAAGAAGTAATGGTACGACGAGTATGAGGATCGAAACATAAGTAGCCATGATGATATGCAACATATCAAGAAACCGGCTTTAGTGAGAGTTTATCAGCACGAATGTCACCAAGATAGACAATTAAAGGTTCAAAGAATAGAATAGTCAGGTCATGTACTAAGGAGGACACCATAAGGAGAGGAATAATAAAGAACATGTGTAGCTAGTCGATTAATTAGAAAAGAAGTCGTACCATAAGTTTCAAACCAGGAGCTTTGTGAAAGCTTCGTATAGAAAAGTAAGGCTCGGGCAATCTTAAAAAGGTGTTAATTTTTCTGTTTAGCAAGCCCATTCTGTTAAGGTGTATATGAGTATAAGATAGCTAATGCCGCAATCAGATAGGTATTTGGCCATGGATAAGCTTATAAGCACAATCACACTGCAGGTGTTTTTGGTGATATAAGAAAATGGTTTTCAACTAGAGGCTTGAACTAGAAAAATGCAACATTCGCTTGTGACTAAGAAGATAAAGGATACATCCATGTGAAACAATTAAATCATCAATAAATGATATTAAGTACCGATACCATACCTAGAAAAAGTAGGAGGTGGTCCCCAAATATCATAATGTATAATATGTAAAGGCACAATCGAATGTGAGTCAACAGTAAAAAAATGTAATATAGTAGATTTTAAAGTTTAACAAAAGTTATAGACTTTGTTCGAGGACTCCTTTGACATATGTAAAAATGATAGACGAGATAAGACAATATCAAACGGATGTCCTAAGTGTGAATGTCATAACTCTTTGGATGCAAAAGCCATAGTAGATAAAGGAATAGAGCTGATGAGGACTAGACGACATGTTGTGGATAATTTATTAGGCTAGAATTTGAATATATAAACCAAAGTGTCATAAAATAATGATTAAATTGATTAATGACAAGATGTGTAATCGAGAAAAGATTTTAGCTGGTCTAGGAACAACAAGTATGATTCTGAGAGTAAGAGTATTACAAGATAAACATAATAATGACTGGCATGAGAAATAGTAAGTGGCATAGCGTTTCCAAAAATGATCCTTTCCGTACTTGTGCATGAAACAACATTATGAATAGTAGAAACATAAGATGTCATGTGACCATAAGCTCCAATCCACGACTCAATATTCTAACATATATTAGATAACATAGTAGGAAAACAAAAATTCAATGTAGATTGATCGTTTTCCTAGGAAGTATAATGTGGTTGGTTTAGGTGTGATGAATCAATAGTAAGGTTGGTTCCAGTTGGGCCTATAGTCATAGGTGTAGTTGGGTCCGAAAAGTATGATAGAACAGGACCAAGAATGCTATTTCCATATAATTGTGTTATCCATTTTGTCCTATGCCCATATTAGATTTTAATGCAAACTTCAATTAGAGCCTAAATTTGCTTAAGGATAGGCTAGCATTGTATGATGATCATCTAATCATATAGAGCTCCATGTGGGTCCTTATAATGACCTGGTCACTGAAATTAAGTTAATGATCGGATGAATCAATAATTCTAAGAGGATCACCCGTACCGAATTAAGGGTTCTACCAAGGTTCACTTCCTCCACCCAATTCGACAACCAAATTGTATGTCAACCAACTAACTCCGTTGTTGTGAAGTAGTATCCTTGACCACCATAATGGCTAGGGCGGTTGTTACACCACCAAGAGCATGTCCAGAATTTAGATTGTTTCCTCTACCATGATTTCTTTCCTACATTTGCCCGATTTTGATTCAAATGCAGATTAGAATTAAGGAATTGATGGCAAGAGCATTCGTTGAGCCTTGTTTTCTCACGTATTTGACAAACCACATTTGTAGATTAAGAATGTGGTGATATAAGCATTATGTTTCTCTAATTTTTGTTCAAATATAAGTAACTTGGATTTTAATCGAGAAAATGTTAGTTGTTCACCATCGGTTTAGAGATTTGAACAAATGGTAGGAAATTGTGAGTAAAACCTTGTAAAACTTATAGAACAATGCTTCTATTAGTTATACAATCTCCTCGTGCCTTTAATAGATCAACTAACAGTTTAGCTTTATCATAATAGGTTGTGATATAAATATTATTTTGTTCAATACTTAAAACTATGTTCTTAGCTACGCTTTTTTTGCAAAAAAATGCTAGAATAATGAGTCATCACAAACTATAGTCTTCAGTCACTGGATATATTTATTTTATATAGTTTTTAGATATAAAATCTTGGATTTGCTCACATAACTGGCTCAAAATGAAGGATATATAACCAAGAAACAAGAGAATTATGCAAGAAATGTTTTGTAGATTAGTGAGATAAAAGATTGTAACTCAAGTAAATACCCTATGAAACAAAAAAAAATGAAACTTACTAAAGGTGAAGAAGACCAACAAGTTAGTTTAACATAATATCAAACACTTTTAGATGCCTAAGATATCTAACACTTACCAGAGCTAACTTAACCTTCTCGGGAGGATTCATTAGTAGGTTCATGCAAGACCCATGCCAATCACACATGCAAGTGTTAAGACACATCTTGCAATATGTAAAAGGCTCAGTAAGGTATGGACTTCAACTTGGAAAAGTTGATGTGCCAAAGTTAATTGGTTATTGTGATTGTAGCCATGCACCAGACAAGTCAGATAAAAAAAGAGTACCAACATGGTCTGTTTTAGAGATGCCTTGATATCATGGAGCTCATGAAAACAACAAACCATCACACTTTCATCATGGTAATCAGAGTTTATGGCATGCTTAGTTGTTGCATGCTAAGCAATGTGGTTATGTGGTTTAATGACCAACTTGACAAAAGAAGAAGAAATTACCGTCTCAGATGAGGTTGGCAACAAATCAACAATCTCACTAACAAAGAACCCCATGTCCCATTGATGAAGCAAGTATATAATTACAAGATTTCAATTCATTAGAAAATATGTCTAAATAGGATAAATTTCGGTGTAATATATCAAAGTCTATAAACAAAAAGGTTGTTGTCTTAACATAAGCATTACTAAGGTTGAAGTTCAAAGAAATGAGGAGCTTGCTTGGGATGATAGACGGGGAACGAATCAAGATTAAAAGGGGCAATGATAAATTTAATTCCAATCTGATATGATAAACCAGGGCGGCTAGGATGATCTCATGGGTTGGCTATGGAGGAAATCAAATTCTATCGTATTAGGTTAACTTTAGTTTTCTTTGGTTTAAATTCTAGTTTACTGTAGTTTTTTTAAAGTTATAATTAGAGTCAAATTGTAAAGCTTGAGAACGAAGCTAATAGATGTTATAAATAAAGGGTGATAAGAAGCTGATGTATTCAAGTTCTTTGTTTTCAATTAATAAAGAGTTGGTCTCATCCTAAAATCTTATGTTTTATAATTAGGACTTAACACTTTTTTCAACGTAAACAAGCATTGTATATCCAATTTATAGAAATTCGTAAACCCATTAGTAAAAAACATGGTAAAACATTCAATTATTTAGTTAATATTAATGAAATACATAAATATATAATATATATGTTTTAAAAACACGAAATATCTATGCAGACCGGTTAAGGGCTTGAACAAATTACAACACAACAACACAATGAGGAGAACAACTAAACTTGATCAAACAGTGAACTGGATTAACCAATATTGATACAAAGAACACAAGTAAAGTAAAGGGACAGAACAAGAGAGTTGGGTTTCAAGGAGGCAGTATATTGCTTTCTCAAGTTCTTTTACAAGTGTTACAAAGTATAAAGAAAGATACAAGAACTTGGAATACTTATACTACAACCTACAGCCGGCTATACTTTGAAAGCCAGCTGGATACAATTGACTAGACACTAATAAAATCAATTGTAGGATCAAAAGGCATATCTGCCTTTTGACCTTGTGACTATGACATGCCATAGCTCACATCCTTATCTATTACAAAAAGGATAAAGTATATAAAGTAGAAAGTTACAGACTCAAGACCTCAATGTACAGTTACCAAAAGCATGGACCTTTTCACCAACTCATGTAAGTTGGTGACTTCACATAGATGCAGCGGAAAGGTGTCTAGCTTTATGAAACAGTACTTCAGATAAAACAAGTATACTAAAAGTCTTCGGAAGAAATCTGTCTTCATAGGTTGAAGCTTCGGAAGACTTTGTCTCTGAGGCTTCGGAAGACTTCATGTTTGGCTTCTGAAGATATTGGTCTTGGCTTCGGAAGATTTTACACTTAGAGTATTTTCTAGTGTATGGTGTAAAACTTCCGAAGCATTTCTTACTTCAGTACTTAGTGCATGTTGCAGAGAGACATTGGATGTTTTGGGTTTGCATCAGACTTAAGGAATCCTTACAAACTCCCCCTAGGCTGATGCTACCAAAACACTTAGAAGATCTTCAGATGTTAGTGGTCTTCAGTACAATCATGACCATACCCTTCTTCATTAGATGGTCAGGATCATCAAGACCTTCATAGTATCTTCTCATCTCAAAGAGATCATGCAGAGGTAAGTTGATTATGTCTTGCCAAGTGTAGACATTCTCAACACCTTGATCTCTGATTACATGCCATCTTTCTGGATTGGTAGAGTAAGTCCAGGACAAGATGGGTGTCTCAGTTGTCAGAGGAGCCACTTGCATTGGAGTTGATTGGGCTGCCTCATCATGCACTTCCTCAGGTTGATCTGACTCAGCCTGAGGTGTAGAGGTAGATGACTTAGGCTTCTTCTTCTTTGACTTTGGTTTAGAAGCCATTCTCTTCTTCCTCTTAGATGACTTCAACTGAGAAGACTGGTCTACAGCACCTTGTTGATCATCCTTGTCTTTCTCAGTTGGGTGTTCCTCCCTCACAGGTTCAGCAGGAGAGGGAGTTTGACCCTGCCTTGGATCAAAAGATGAAGCTTGCTGAGGCTCAGCTGGAGGTCCGGATTGAGGTGTCTCAGGTTGTTCAAACTAAACCTCCACTTTAGGTGGGACTTGACTTGGAAGAGAGTGCAAGTCAATCAGTTCACCACATTTAATCTTCTGCTTGATCCCCTTAGCTTCCTTTTCCTCTCTCTCTTTTCCTCCTCAATTTCCTCAGGAGTCATAATCATTTTCCCTTTGTCACCCACAGACCTTTGTGACTCAGGGTGGATAGAGGCTTGGCCTTCATTGCTTGGTGTAGCTTCCATGCTCTGGCCAGAGAGAGGCTGAGAAACACCTTCACCAGCAGGTGTCTCAGAAGGAGTGTGAACCTCTGCAGCAGTTGTTGATGATGAGACAGGGGTCTCAGGTTCTGCCACTGGGCCTTCAGTCAAGGTTTCCCCTATGAAACTAATCTTAGGGTCCACCTTAACATCCAGTTGACCGATGACATTGCCTGATTGCCTAAGTCTCCTTCTTAGAGTGAACTCTGCAAGGATCCTATCTTGGATGCTTTGAGCCAATCTGTCAGCTTGTCTTGAGTTGCTTGGATTGACAAGTGGCATGTTGACTAGATCCAATCTTTCATAGAAGTTCAAGCTTTGAAAATCAAATACTTCTTGTTGCCCTTGAACTCTGTGAAGGATAAGAGCTCTTCTGTCAGCATCATACCTCCACCTTATGATGTAGTTTGAAGTTCCTTGTGGTGGAGATGACACAGCCCTTGGTATACCTTCCTCAAAGAGACTCCTGATGATAGAATCTATAGAGTCCACATTAATGTGAACTTGAGGAAGTTGCTGAGAATGCACAACAGCAAGTGAGGATGGTGAGTCCTCTATGTCCATTCTCTGTGAAGAACTCCCAGGTTCTGTGGCTGCAATAACTTTCTCCCCCTTTTTGGTAGCATCACCCACTTGCATAGGTGAGCTGGAGGATAAGTCAATCACTTCCACAGGTTCTTGTGTTCCTGGTTGAGCTCTCCTTAAAGGTCTCCCAGCTAGTTTTTCTTTTAGATATGGAATCTGAAGTTGCTGATCATTGACCCTGTTTTGTAAGGTAGTCACCTGAGATTCAAGGTGACTAACCGTAGAGACCAAATAGGAGCATGTTTTTGACAGTTTCTGCACCTTTAGTCTCAAATTCCCCTCTTCTTCATCAGAAGAATCATTGGGGGATGAGATGATTGGACCAAAGTCCTCTCTCTCACCACCAGCTTGAGGTTCTTGGCTGCTGGTTTTCCTCTGCTCACTAGCAATCTCAGTTGAGGTGCCAGTGGGCTGAGTTGCCATGGTTGAGGTCTTAATAATGTAATCACTTGCAGAAGTGAGAGCCTCTTCCATATGGACATCCTGAACATGTTCAGAAGTGTCCACCTCAGTAACAGGTGACTGATGTGGGATAGACTGAGGAGAATCAGAGGTACTCATCTCTCTTTGAGTAGGGGAGGAGAAGAGAGACTCATGGTACTCACTGAATCCTAAGTCTTCATCAGTATAGAAGGATAGGTTGGGAATGGGTTGGTTTAGCTCTAAAGGCTGGGGATGGTAACTGTCCCCTGAAGGTTGTTCACTTGAGTGTTGAGACTCAGAGCGAAGGCTTAAGGCTGTTGGGCTTGTGAGCTCATCAGGGTGAGCATGAGGAAACTCAGCCCTGATAGGTGAAGAAATGGGAGTGGTTTGCTCCTCAGGGGAAGTGGGAGCTCTAGTGTCCACTTCCTCCTGTAAGAGTGAGTATATGGGGACCTGCACAGACTCAATAGCCTGAGCAAGGGTTCGTTTGGATTTTCTTTGGTAGGTGAGAGTTATTTGTGGTCTTTTTAGTGGTAAAGAAAAAGAAGGTCTAGCTTGTGTTGCTAGGTTGTCACCTTGAGCAATGAGCTCTAACATTTTGGGGACTATGGCTGTTTTTACCCCTGAGAAGCCTACAGTTGGCTTCTTCATGATTTTAAAGATGCCGGGCTTCATCTGTCCCAATTTAAGAATATTACTTGTTTCCCTCAATTGTGAGCCCAGTTCACAGTTAAGAATGTGTTGAACATATCTAGGAAACATGTAATACTCTAAGGAGTCCAAGTTTGCAAGTAAATTAGTATAAACAAATTGAGAGTACCTGAACTTGACCCCCTGAACCATTCCATGCACTATAAAGGAGAGATCCTTAGGAATCTGGTCCCACCCTCCATGCTTGTTAGACAAGCTGTGGATAACCACATGGAGCAGGTATTTCCACTGGGATGAGACCTTCCCTTTCCTGAAGGTCTTTACAGAGAAATCTCCCTCATAGCCCATCTGCTCAAAGGAATGATTAACAGCTTCCTTTAGGAAGGACAACTCACCTTCTTCATCATCCAGCTGCAAATGATGGTTGATGATGGCTGGAGTGATGAAGATTGTCCTCCCTTGCACTATGGCAGACAGTGCCTTCTCCCCATCCATAATGACCTCTTGGCAGGTCTTCCAGAATTCAAGCAAATGATCCTCATACAGAGTAGGATCAATGGTCAGGGAGGTGAAGTAGTTGGATAGAGTTAAGAATTGGCAAATCTCTGAGAAACTTGCATCTTTCTCAGAGCTTAACAGAGCAACCTGATTGTGTTGCTTGTGAAGTTGCATGGAGAAATCTGGGTTGTTTCTGCGGTTAAGGTTGGCCATTTTAGAAGCTTAAGGGTGAAGAAAGGTAGAAAGCAAAGGCGGTTTAGAGAATTAGGTTTGAGGAATAGTGGAATTGAGGAAGATAGTGAGGAAGAGGGGGAACCGTTGGGTATTTATGTGAAAAGGGATTTGAACCAAAGTTAATGAAAGAGGATAAACTTTGAAATCCGAAAGTCGGTCCCACCTCTGAAAAATAGTTTACTTTTGCTCAAAAAGTAGTTTTCTTGGAATTCGAAAAGCTTCCGAAGGTAAATTGTCTTCGGAAGTTTTAATGAAAAAGCTTCCGAAGCTAAAATGGCTTCGGAAGATTTTCCTGAGAGTCTTGAAAATTTATGCTTCGGAAGAGAAATAAACACTTGGATGCTTTGTATAAGAAACAACAAAGCTTCCGAGAGTTAATTTTGCTTCGGAAGGAAAAAGTCCTTAAAAACAAATAAGTGTCTGAGATAAGAATTTAAGCTTCGGAAGATAGATTTAGACTTCTTCCGAAGGTAAAATTTCTTAGACAGTTATTTATTTTGAAGACATGATTTTCTTCCGAAGATAAAACTTTATCTTCCGAAGTATCAGAAAATTTTCAAGAATCCAAGGAAAGTCTTCAAAAAGAATTTTATATCCAAAGAAAACATGGGCTTATGAAAGTGATAAACTAGACAACTTAGGACACACATATTTTAAGAAGAAATAATTAGAATTAGTTTAAGAAAAAGTCTACTCAAAGTTAATCATACCAATAGCTGATATCAGATATTTAAATCTCTGTTCATCAAAAGCTTTTGTAAACAGATTAGCATATTGTTCATCTGTATGAACTTTGACTAGTTTAATTAATCCCTTTTCATAGTTATCTCTTATTAAATGATACCTGATATTGATGTGTTTGGTCCTTGAGTGCTGCACAGATTCTCAGTGATAGAGATAGCACTATTGTTGTCTATGTGGATAGGAGTCTCCTTGAAGTTAAATCCATAGTCCAGCATCTGATTTTGAATCCAAAGCACTTGAGCACAGCAGCTTGCAGCAGCAATGTATTCAGCCTCAGCAGTTGATGCAGACACACAGATTGTTTCTTGCATTGCCATGAGACAACCCTTCCACCAAGGAATTGACATCCCCCAGATGTAGACTTTGCAGTCATGTTGCAACCACCATAATCACTATCTGTATAAGCATACAGATTGAAGTCAGGATTCTTTGGGTACCATAAACCAAGTGTTGAAGCACCTTTGAGGTATCTTAAAATCCTTTTGACAGTGATTAAGTGAGACATCTTAGGGTTGGCTTGATATCTTGCACAAATACATGTAGCAAACATGATATCAGGCCTGCTAGCTGTAAGATACATAAGAGACCCAATCATAGCCCTGTATAAATGTTCATCTACACACTCCCCCTCAAGATCAGGTCCAAGGGAGTGGTTTCTGGCTATGGGTGTCTTAGCAATCTTACAATCAGTCATGTTGAACCTCTTGAGTATGTCCTGAACATACTTTGACTGACTTATGAAGATGCCATCTTCAACTTGCTTCACTTGAATTCCCAGAAAGAAATTGAGTTCTCCCATTGCACTCATTTCAAATCTGTCTTTCATCAGCTTCTCAAAGTCTTTGCAGAGCTTTGGATTAGTTGAACCAAAGATGATGTCATCTACATATACTTGAACTAGCAATAAGTCATTTCCCTGTCCTTTGATGAAGAGAGTTCCATCTATAGTACCTCTCCTGTATCCATGTTTACAAAGATACTCAGACAGTGTCTCATACCACTTTCTGGGTGCCTGATGCAGCCCATAAAGAGCTTTGTCAAGCTTGCAGACATAATCAGGATGATCAGGGTCTACAAAACCAGGTGGCTGTTTGACATAAACCTCTTCATCAATCACTCCATATAAGAAAGCACACTTTACATCAAGTTGAAATACCTTGAAGTTCTTGGATGCAGCAAATGCCAGGAATATCCTAACAGCTTCTAATCTTGCTACAGGAGCAAAGACATCAGTGTAGTCAATCCTTCTTCTTGTGTGTATCCTTGAACAACTAGTCTTGCCTTGTTCTTGATGATAATTCCTCTATCATCCTTCTTATTCCTAAAAACCCATTTGGTTCCAATGGTAGTCTTCCCATGAGGAAGAGGACAAAGGTTCCAAACTTTCTACCTTTTGAATTGAAGCAGCTCTTGTTGCATAGCTTCAACCCAACTTCCATCCTTTAGAGCTTCATCAACTTTCTTTGGCTCTATCTGAGATAAGAAACAAGAGTGAAGACAAACATTTGCTTCATGGGTTTGTCCTCTTGTTCTTACCCCTGTGACAACATCTCCAATGATGTTTGTGGTGGGATGAGACTTGTGGATCCTTAGCTGAGGGATCACAGCAAGTTGCTGAGAAAGATCCAAATTTGAGAAATTTAGATCTGGCATAGATGATTCACCCTCCACATTACCACACTTATCAAGATTAACTTGATCCAATGAGTGTGTGACATCATTGATGTTGTCATCTATGGTGTGGTTATTAGCATCAAGGAATTCTTGATCACTATCACCATCACCATTGTTGTCTTCTACAATTGAGGTATCTTTATCTGGTTGAGGAGCCTCTGAGCTGGAATTTGAAGGCATACCAGATGTGTCAGCTGCATTTGTCATTGTAGTGCTGATAGAGACCTCATTTGCTGAAGTAGTTCCAACTGGAGCTGAAGATGTATGAGTTGAGGGTCTTCCTAGCTCAAATCTTGGATCAGGATCACCTGTATTTAGATTTTCTGTAGATCCTGAAACATTCTCACAAGATTTGTTAAAACAGTTGGTAACTAAATCAAGATCAAATAGCCAATCAGGACCAGAACCAGCCACACAGGGTGTGTGTTCATTGAAAGTCACATTGGCTGACTCCTCAACAATTCTAGTTCTGAGATTGTATACTCTATAAGCCTTAGCTTGGGAAGAGTATCCAATGAAGTGTCCATCATCTGATTTCTCAGCAAACTTGGCAATTTGATCCTTGGTATTCAAGATGGTGCAGGGACATCCAAATGACCTGAGAAAACCAATGAAAGGTTTCCTCTTGTGCCAAAGTTCATAAGGAGTCTTACCATGTGTCTTAACTACTAAAACTCTGTTTTGCACATAGCAAGCAGTATTTACTGCCTCTACCCAGAAGGTGATGGGCAGTTTAGAGTCAGACAACATAGTTCTTGCAGCTTCAATTAGTGTCCTGTTTCTCCTCTCAGCAACTCCATTTTGCTGAGGAGTCCTGGGAGCACTATATTGTCTTGTAATACCTTTTTCATCACAAAATGTATCAAGGATTTGGTTCTTGAATTCAGTTCCTTGATCACATCTTATGGTTTTGACCTTGTGATCACTTTGATTCTCAACTTTTAAGATGAAATTCTTCAGAATCTCAGGGGTTTCATCCTTAGTTCTAAGAAAGAAAACCCAAGTGAATCTTGTAAAATCATCTGTGATCACTAAACAATAAGAGGTCCTTCCTAGACTCATTACACTGGTGGGGCCAAAGAGATCCATATGTAACAAGTGTAGGGGAGTAGTGATGGAGTTCCTTTCCTTAGGCTTGTGAGATACCTTATGTTGCTTCCCTTTCAGGCATGCAACACAATGATCATCACTTGTAAACTCTTTCTTTGGCATTCCAGTTACCAAATCATGTTTAATTAATTTATTCATGTTCTTAAAGTTTACATGGCACATTCTTTTATGCCATAGGAAAGACTCATCACTATTTGCTTTAGATAGAAAGCATGAAACTTCTCCAGAGGGAGATGTTTCTTGCAAATCCATCTTGTACATGTTCCCTTTCCTGGGGGCTCTGAGCAGGATATGCTCATGAGGAATGACCACTCCAGGCTTGAGAACAATGCACTCATGCTCATAAAGAGCATGTTATGACTCTGATCACAAAATTGGGATACACTCAGAAGATTGTACCCAAGCTCCTTAACAAAGTTTACCTTTTCAATGCTGAGCTTACCATTTGTGACCTTGCCCCTTCCTGAAATGTAACCACCTTCATCTCCTCCAAAAGCAACTGGTCCTCCATCAATTTTTTCAAAGTTATGGAGTAGAGACCTATTGCCTGTCATGTGCCTGGAACAGCCACTATCAATTATCCAGACATTCCTGCTTGTCTTGAGCTGTTCCTGCACAAAGAAAATGATTAGTTACATTTGGAAACCCAAGCCTTACTTGTCTTGGGCTCACTAAGTATAATAGAAGGTAATACAACAGTAATAGATCCTATGGTTGTACTAGGGGGATCTTCAGCTGTTGTTGATGGAGAAACTTCAGTCATTTGGTCTTTCTTAGACTTCCACACCACCTTTGGAGTCTTGGACTTGACCTTCAAAACCTTAGAAGCTTTTGGGACTTCACAAGTTTTGATGACTGAACCTTCGGAAGATTCTACAATCACTGCAGCAGACTTCAGTGCTTCGGAAGAACTCCTTTCTTCCGAGACCAATTTTACTTCCGAAGGTAATTTTCCATTTACCTTCTTCTTTGATTTGGAGCTTCCGAAGGAAACAGACTTTCCTTCCGAAGGTTGAGTCTTCTTGAAACTCTTGAAGTCTTTGTATTGGTCATGTGGATAGTACTTTTAGGATTGTATAGGCAATCCTTAGCAATGTGAGAGATACTTTCACACATGACACATAACATTTTCTTCTTCAAAAGAGTCTCCCTATGAGAGCAAGACTGGCTTTGGTCACATCCCATCTTCACCTTCATCTTGGTAGATGCTGAGACAGTTCTTTTGGGCTGTGAACTGTTCTTGGAGTTTGATGGTCCAGGCTGTGCAGCAGTGGTACACAACAGCTCAGTCTTCTTCTTTGTACTGAGATGATTTGAACAAGAACCAGGACTCTTAGCTGAGGAGTCTTGGTTGATGTCTTCAGTCCTAACTACTTTGAAACCTGCAGAGATAAAAACTTGTTTCTGCTTGGAATCAAAAGTAGCCTTGATCTCTTGAGCCTTCTTTGCTTTCCTTTTGCTCTTCCTGATCAAGTTCTTTCTCTTGGACTTGGTCATCACAGTAGATTTCTTCTCCTAGAAGGATAGTGGCCCTTGGAAGAATCCTCTTCTTCACTCTTTTCAGAGGAATTCTTCACTGTCTCTTCTTCATCCTCCTCACTTATAGGATCTATGAGAGGAAGCTCATCTTCACAAGTTCACACCTAGGAGATCTTACAGACAAGATTGTGTGTGGAGGAGCTATCTCATTTGATCCCAGTCCCTGTCTATTTTGATAGCACACTTTGTTGTGCAGGGATGAGGATATCATGTTCTTGAAGGTCTCTTCTTCAAGAACACTCTTTTCTGCCTTGGCTTTGCTGATCACAAGCTCAGCCTGGCACTCAGTCAACTTAGTTATGAGATCCTGAATTTGAGTTCTAAAATCTGTATGTTCATGTTTTAGTACTGAAATGGTTTTCTCCAAGTCCTCTATCTTTAACTTCTAATCATTTTCAGACTTTCTAAAATCAGATTTTAATATGTTTAATGACTCAAGATCAGATCTCATTTCTAAGTTGTAGGACCTGTATCTGTTTACTTTAGCAATGCATTCAGGAGTACAGAGATGTTCCAATACCTTGGCTTCATCATGGTCTGCCATAAGTGCTTGGTTTGAAGAAGCATCTTCCACCTGAAAGCTCCAGTCAAAGCCTCCCTCTTAAACAGCAACAGCAGCATGTTGCTTTGGCTTCTCATTCTAAGGGGCTTTGTCAGTGTAGTTTGGTCTGGTTTATGTTTGGCCACCATTTGTTTTAGGTGCCTTACACTCCCTAGCAAAGTGTCCCATCAGGTTACAGTTGTAACACTTGACTTTGCTTTTATCCAGCCCAAACTTTCCACTAGTTGCATTGCTTGGAAACCTCCTTCCTGTTCTCTTGTAGAACTTCTTGGCTCTGTGAGTGAGGAGAGCCATCTGCTGAACTATCTCCATGTACTCCAGGTCATCTGGATGGATACAGTCCAGGTCTTCAAGAGTGAAGAGAGAGTTCCCATAGCTTTCATCAGTAGACACAAAGGCTTGAGAAGATCTTGTCTCTTGGAATGGGCTTCCTTGAGTGAAGTTCTCCCTGGGTGTCTCTGTGAAGGTGATGAAAGGACCCTTTGGTGAGTTGTCAGGGTAGCATATGAGATGATGTTGGAGTTCTATGCTATCCCTTTCAACCACATGAAGGGCTGAACCCATTTGATTGTTGGAGTTGCCAGATGAACCTTGCATGTTCATCTCCATCTGGTATCCACTGAGAATCCCATATAACTCTGTCAGAGTAAGAGTTTTGAGGTTCTCAGTCCTCTTGATCACCACACAGTATTGTGTCCATTGCCTAGGAAGTGAGGACATGAATTTCCTTACAATGTCCCTGTTCTCAAGAGGAACTCCTCCATCCACTAGGGTATCCACTATCTCAACATACCTGAAGTATTGTTGAGTCATGGTTTCACCTTCTTTGAAGGTGAAGTTTTCAAACTGCTGCTTCAGGAGATTCTTCTTGTTCTCCTTGGCTTCAGAGGAGCCTTCATACATCAGCTTCAGTGCATCCCACATCTGTTTAGCTGTTTTGCACTTCTTAAAGCCTCTGTACACAGAGTTTGGGAGAGCAGTCTGAAGAGCAGTCATGGCCTTCCTATCAATCTCTACTCTCTTCCTATCTTCATCAGAGTAGTTGGCCACATCTTTTGGAATCATACCAGCACCAATAGCAGAAGGAGTGCTGGGTATGAAAGGTCCATTCTCAATAGATTCCCACATTCTTGAGTCTAACGACCTGATGAAACCTTCCATTCTCATACACCAGGTGTCAAAGTCATCAAGAGTGATCAGTGGGGATTTGTTCATGGTTCCAGTCTCCATATCAGTCTTTGAGATGGATGCCATTTGGAGAGTTTAGTTTTTGTGTGTGTGTGAGGGATCTTAAGATGATGAGTTCTTATATCAAGAGCCTGAAATGCTCTGATACCAATTGCAGGACCGGTTAAGGGCTTGAACAAATTACAACACAACAACACAATGAGGAGAACAACTAAACTTGATCAAACAGTGAACTGGATTAACCAATATTGATACAAAGAACACAAGTAAAGTAAAGAGACAGAACAAGAGAGTTGGGTTTCAAGGAGGCAGTATATTGCTTTCTCAAGTTCTTTTACAAGTGTTACAAAGCATAAAGAAAGATACAAAAACTTGGAATACTTATACTACAACCTACAGCCGGCTATACTTTGAAAGCCAGCTGGATACAATTGACTAGACACTAACAAAATCAATTGTAGGATCAAAAGGCATATCTGCCTTTTGACCTTGTGACTATGACATGCCATAGCTCACATCCTTATCTATTACAAAAAGGATAAAGTACATAAAGTAGAAAGTTACAGACTCACATCCTTATGCATGATGTTGGGGTGTAGCACATGGCATTGGTCCAAAGAAAAGTGAAAGATAAAGACGAATGATGAAAGATAATAATGAGATTATATACTTGTACGTATATTATATGATCGCGAATGAAAGTATTTTATTTATAGAACTAGAACTCACTCAGCAACGCTGACTTTTATGCATTTTCGAGTTGGCAGGTGATTGTTGCTAAGGATGGCATGGGGCAGCTACTTGGCTTATTTTGGATGACATCCATTTTGTATAACTATGACGTTTTTATGATGTAATACAAACGATGATATTTTGTAACAGTTAACTATGTGTATTGTTTTGCAAAAGCAGTCATTAATATATGAAATGGTTTTTAATTTATTCCGATACGATATTTTAATAAATTTTAAATGAATATTTTATGTTTTATGTGCGATGATTGTCTAACTGTGAGTGTTCCGGGAATGGGGCCTTACAAGATCCTTGTCGTACTTGTGCATGAAACAACATTATGAATAGTAGAAACATAAGATGCCATGTGACCATAAGCTCCAATTCACGAATCAATAGTTTGACAAATATTAGATAACATAGTAGGAAAACAAAATTTCAATGTAGATTGATCGTTTTCCTAGGAAGTATAATGTGGTTGGTTTAGGTGTGATGAATCAATAGTAAGGTTGGTTCCAGTTAGGCCTATAGTCATAGGTGTAGTTGGGTCCGAAAAGTGTGTCAGGACAGGACCAAGAATGCTATTTCCATATAATTGTGTCATCCACGTTGTCCTATGCCAATATTAGATTTTAATGCAAACTTAACTTAGAGCCTAAATTTGCTTAAGGATAGGATAGCATTGTATGATAATCATCTAATCATATAGAGCTCCATGCGGGTCCTTATAATGACCTGGTCCATTGAAATTAGGGTAATGATCGGATGAATCAATAATTCTAAGAGGATTACCCGTACCGAATTAAGGGTTCTACCAAGGTTCACTTGTAGAACAATGCTTCTATTAGTTATACAATCTTCGAGTGCCTTTAATAGACCAACTAACAGGTTAGCTTTGTCATAATAGGTTGTGATATAAATATTATTTTGTTAAGTATTTAACTATGTTCTTAGCTACGATTTTTTGCAAACAAATGCTAGAATAATGAGTCATCACAAACTATAGTCTTCAGTCACTGGAAATCTTTATTTTATATAGTTTTTAGATGCAAAATCTTGGATTTACTCATATAACTAGCTCAAAATGAAGGATATAGAACCAAGAAACAAGAGAATTATGCAAGAAAAGTTTTGTAGATTAGTGACGTAAAGATTGTAACTCAAGTAAATACCCTATGAAACAAAAAAATAAAACTTACTAAAGGTGAAGAAGACCAACAAGTTAGTTTAATATAATATCGAACACTTTTAGATGCCTAAGATATCTAACACTTACCAGAGGTAACTTAACCTTCTCGGTAGGAATCATTAGTAGGTTCATGCAAGACCCACGCCAATCATACATGCAAGTGTTAAGACACATCTTGTGATATGTAAAAGGCTCAGTAAGGTATGGACTTCAACTTGGAAAAGTTGATGTGCCAAAGTTAATTGGTTATTGTGATTGTAGCCATGCACCAGACAAGTCAGATAAAAAAAATAGTACCAACATGGTCTGTTTTAGAGATGCCTTGATATCATGGAGCTCACGAAAACAACAAACCATCACACTTTCATCATGGTAATCAGAGTTTATGGCATGCTTAGTTGCTGCATGCTAAGCAATATGGTTATGTGGTTTATTGATCAACTTGACAAAAGAGAAGAAATTACCGTCTCAAATGAGGTTGGCAACAAATCAACAATCACACTAACAAAGAACCCCATGTCCCATTGATGAAGCAAGCATATAAATCAAGTTTTGATTTCATCAGAGAATGTGTCTAAATAGGATAAATTTAGGTGGAATATATCAAAGGCGATGAACAAAAAGGTTGTTGTCTTAACATAAGCATTACTAAGGTTGAAGTTCAAAGAAGTGAGGAGCTTGCTTGGGATGATAGACGGGGAAAGAATCAAGATTAAAAAGGGCAATGATAAATTTAATTCCAATCTGATATGATAAACCAGGGCGGCTAGGATGATCTCATGGGTTGGCTATGGAGGAAATCAAATTCTATCGTATTAGGTTAACTTTAGTTTTCTTTGGTTTAAATTCTAGTTTACTGAAGTTTTTTAGAGTTATAATTAGAGTCAAATTGTAAAGCTTGAGAACAAAGCTAGTAGATGTTATAAATAGACGATTATAAGAAGCTGATGTATTCAAGTTCTTTGTTTTCAATTAATAAAGAGTTGGGTCTCATCTTAAAATCTTATGTTTTATAATTAGGACTTAACACTTTTTTCAACGTAAACAAGCATTGTATATCCAATTTATAGAAATTCGTAAATCCATTAGTAATAAATAGGGTAAAACATTCAATTATTTAGTTAATATAAATGAAATAGATAAATATATAATATATATGTTTTAGAAACACGAAATATCTATTTAATTTTTTGTCTTGAGGAAAAATGTAAAATAATCTTATAAAAAATATGTAAATGCCCTTAACTATAACGTGACCGGTTTTTATTTTTTCAATTTTATCTACTTTATCATGTAAATTTATGCAACATCTGTTATATTTTTTCGTAACAACTAAATAATTAAATTAGAACACTAACCTATAGACATATCTAGAAAATATTTTTTTTAATACCCATAGCCTCGTATCTCTCTAACATTAAGCACTCCCCTAGTCAAACGAACGTTTGTTTCATTTCTTGCAAGTAGCATTAGAACAAAACTTAGTGCCAAAGTAAAAACCAAAAAACAATCATCCAACTCCTACATTTGTTTTCCTTCCAAAATAGAAAACATATCCACCTCAGCCCAGACGCCAGAATCTCCGACGACAGCACCTTCTGTCATCTGTCACACCTTATAATAATAATAATAATAATAATATCAAGCAACAGATCCCTTTCTTCGTCTTCTACTCAATCCCCCACCTCCATCTTCATCACAGACCTCTGCTGACACTCATTCTGCTTCTACAATCACCTCTCATTTCATTTCATGTCTGTAATCTGTGGGGCCGAGTGTTTCCTCGCAATCGGCTGCCTCCGATGGATCTGGAAGCGCTGCACCTACATCGGCGCCGACGACAGCGCCACGTGGCCCCTCGCCACCGCCGCCGAGTTCGAGTCCGTCCCCCACCTCTGCCGCCTCATCCTCGCCGTCTACGAGGAAGACCTCCGCCGCCCCAAGTTCCCACCCCTCGGCGGATACCGGCTCAACCCCGATTACGTCATCAAACGCGTCACCTACCAGCAGACCCTCGGCCACGCGCCCCCCTACCTCATCTACCTCGATCACGACCGACGCGAGATTGTTTTAGCGATCAGAGGGTTGAACCTGAAGAAGGAGAGTGATTACAAGCTGCTGTTGAACAATCGGTTGGGGATGCAGATGTTTGACGGGGGGTATGTGCATCATGGGTTGTTGAAGTCGGCGATTTGGGTGCTGAATCGGGAGTCGGAGGAGCTGAAGCGGTTGTGGGTGGAGAATGGGGGGTGTTATAGGATGGTGTTTGTGGGGCATTCGCTTGGGTCCGGTGTGGCTGCGTTGATGACGGTGATTGTGGTGAACCATCGGGATCGGTTGGGTGGGATCCCGAGGGAGTTGGTTAGGTGTTTTGCTTTGGCTCCGGCGAGGTGTATGTCGCTCAATTTGGCTGTCAAGTATGCTGATGTTATTTATTCAGTCGTCTTGCAGGTAATTATCATTCGATCAATACTCGTGTTATTGCTACTGCAGTTTTCATTCTAAAGAATATGTTACTTAGCTCCCACGCATAGTGGTTGATGAGATGTATGCAGAGGTCATAAAGCAGCAACTTACAAGTTGCTCTATGTTGATCGAGACTAATACCCCACCCGATTAACACAAGCTCGTGTTGTTGGGTTCTACGTGTGGCAAGAGGGCTGGCCCATTAGATTAATAAGAAACTTAGTAAACCAGTTTAGGGTCAGAACTTAGAACGTTTATCCTATTCAGTGTTGTAAAAATCGGCCAATTAATTGCTAATCGGCTGGTGACCTTGGGGATTTCATGTAATCGGTGGATAAAATCGGTAATCGGTCGTAATTAGACCAAATCGGTCTTAATCTGCCCAAATAGGTCCTAGTTGGCCCCTAATCAGCGATCAGATTCCGGCATGATTCAAACCACATTTTGGCCATATTCATGGCTTCAGGCCAAATGTTTGAAATCTGGCCAAACCTTGAAAATTTTAGTCAAATGTGTGTAAATTTTGGTAAAATATGTCTGTATATATAAATCTAGACATTTTTATATAATTACATGTAAAAAAGTGTATAAACATATAAAACCGAAATTATATATATAAAATTCCAATCCAATTATTCCCGATTAATCCCTAGTAATCCCAATTAATCGCTAGCCGTGACACCACCGTCTGACTAGCGCCTAACGATTTTTACAACACTAATCCTATTAGGTAATGTTTATCCTGTTAGGTTTATCCAAGTCTATATATATCGAGTTATGGTGTATTAGTTTTCTTATAAATTTCTTGTTACCACTTTTGTTTCGTGTTCTGAAGCATTCTAGGGTTTATCCAATCTACTAAGTATGTGATTTTGATTATTGAATTGAACTACTTGTAGGATGATTTCTTACCAAGAACGGCTACCCCGTTGGAGGACATATTCAAGTCGATTTTCTGCTTGCCCTGTTTAATCTTTTTGGTTTGTTTGAGGGATACTTTCATCCCCGAAGGTAGAAAACTAAGAGATCCAAGAAGATTATATGCGCCAGGCCGAATATACCATATTGTTGAAAGAAAGTTTTGCAGGTATAATTTTACTCAAAAACACTTAGATATTTGTGGGATTCAGTTAGCTTTTTTTAGTGATTTTGATCTGTTGTAAACAGATGTGGGAGATATCCTCCAGAGGTTAGAACTGCAATTCCTGTTGACGGTAGATTTGAACATATTGTTCTATCTACACATGCTACAGCTGATCATGCAATTATATGGATTCATAGAGAAGCAGAGAAAGCTTTAAATGTAAGTTTAACCAATTATTGCTTCATGATCTTCCAATTATCTGGATTCATTTATGACATTTTACTCATAATCTAAACGTTTTATAAAATGAAATCTGTAGTTGATGAAGGAGAAGAGTTCAGAAACTATGACAACAGCACCAAAGGTACAAAAGTTTGATCGGCTGCAGTCGATAGAGGATGAGCATAAGGATGCTTTAGCAAGAGCCGTGAGCCTCAACATACCACATGCTGTCGACACCAAGGAGAATAAAGATGAAGATGAAGACGAGCCTCAAGAATCCACGTCAGATTCTACTGACAACGAAGACCAATCATCTGTTGACAAAATGGCATCAAAACACAAAGATCATAGTGGCATAAGTGAAAGTAGAAACACCTCACATGCAAAATCGAAATCTGGTGAAACAAATTGGGATACTCTGGTTGAGAAATTGTTTGAAAGGACTGGTTCTGGTAAGCTAAAAACAAGAAAAGATATAAACATCAGTGATACATGATATGTTTGGTAATTTGAGCTTCATAATTTGGTTGTTGTTGAATGTGTATAAAGCCAGTTTGTATGATAACACTTTCTAACATTTTCAACAAATCTTTTTTTTTTTAAATTAGTTTTCTTTAACACCTTATTCCACCAGTCACTTTTAAAAAATGTCATAATTCATAAAATAAAATTCAGTATCCAAAATCCAAAGTAACAGTTTGGTACCTTAATTTTAACATTCATAACATATTAACATTTGTAATTACTATTATATACTACAGTGGAAACAAAACAACAAGTCAAAAAGGATAACAACACATGCATTTGATACAATGTGAGTACAACAATTACATTTCTGCAGTCCGATTACGTGATGTGCCAATGCTTCAAAAACAAAAATCTATAAAACCACCCCCAACAGGTGTGTTTTATACCCCGAGAATAATCACATGAACATTTATCAAGTTCTTCATCTTGGGGAGGGGCATTTTTGAAGCACCCATTCTCCTTATGAACTCCCGAATATGTGTTGGTGTGCATGGTTGAAGCTTTTAAGGGCCCAACGGCCTCAACCCCCCGTTTTTTGCTCAGAATTGAATTTTTTGTAGTTTGGTCTGAAAATTTTATACGTAGAATGATAACTAAAAATTTATGGGTAATGTGCCCCCCCCCCCCACCCCAAACACAATTGTTCAAGATCTGTTACTGTTGGTACTATATAAATAGATATATTAGACAAAAAAAATGAGTGGTTAAAATAAAAAAATATGGTGACATGACAATGTTTTTGAGATTGAAAAGATTTTTGAAGATGTTAA
The DNA here is from genome assembly GCA_025215565.1 of Flaveria ramosissima. Classification (NCBI taxonomy): domain Eukaryota; kingdom Viridiplantae; phylum Streptophyta; class Magnoliopsida; order Asterales; family Asteraceae; genus Flaveria; species Flaveria ramosissima. The sequence goes on along the minus strand of CM046037.1, from coordinate 33,146,845 downwards.
GAAATGGATTTTTTTTATGTGTCAGTTACCTAGATACATTTTTAGTTGTCTTTTAGACTTTTTGTTTGTGATGCTCTAACGGGTGCACAAGTTGGTCTATATACTAAATATGCGAAGCATTGTGCATATACACATAATATTAATAATTTATATGTACTTCCTAAGCACGCATATGAAGACATTTCTTTTGTATTAACGCACCGTCTAGGATTAACACCATTGATATCCTAGTGCTATGAAGATACATCAATGGAATACAAAAGTCATCAGGTTTTCTTCAATGCTAGATGTAACACCCGGTTATTTATTATTTTGAAGCCGACGAAGGAAGAAAAGGAAATAAAGTCCAAAGTCGAGGGAACAAACTCGCCAACGAAAGAAAGTCGGGTGAGTGGGAGTATATAAGGGAGAGGGCAGCCCTTACCCTCTCCCCCACACTCACAAATCAGCCAAAGAAAGAGGGGAAGGGAGAAAGAAGAGAAAAAGGGAGAAAAAGTCGGTTCGGGTTGGTTCGAGTGGCCAAAATCGTTGAGGAGCGAGTCAAATCGAAGCCCTTGTCGTTGTGCTCGTTTGTGAGAGTTCTAGGACCCCACTTTTACTTGTTCTCAACCGATTTTGGGGCTGGAAAGCATCAAAAACCCGTTTTTATATGTGTGTGTTTATGACCCATTTGGGTGTGTTGCATGTGATGCGTTTAGAGTTTGTTTCCGGTCTTGTGTGTGCTTGTATGGGGTTGTGTTATGCATTCCTAAGGTCTAATATGGTTGATTTAGGCTTAGAATGGGTTTAGATGAGCTTGGAGGCCGAAAATGGCAGATTGGGTTCGGGATGAACTCCATTCTGCATCAGCTAGGGCTAGGTGACCGAATGGAGGCCATACGGCCGACTGAGAGGCGATTGAGGTTCATTCGCACGATTGGGATTCATTCGCACGATTGAGGGTTCATTCGCACGACTAAGGTTTCATTCGCACGATTGGGAGTCCAGTCGCATGGGGAGTTATACGACTGAGGGTCCAGTCGTATAGGTGCTTAGTCGCATGAGTCCATTCGCATGAGGTCAGTCGCATAGGTGCTCATTTGCATTAGTTCCATCCGCATGAGGTCCATACGCACGACTGGACGTCCATTCGCATAGATGTTCATCCGCATGAGTCCAATCGCATGATGTTCAGTCACTTGGAGGTCATGCGACTGAAGGGTGTCCATACGCCCGAATAGGGCTGTTGCACCCGAGGAAAAGTGTAGTGTAACTTCTGACTTTCGGGGGAAAGTGCAGATGTAAGTTTTGACGTAAAGGTTCCCGTAAGTTCATGTAGGGCGACGATTGAGGCCTTAGAGTGCATGTAGGGCATGATGATAATGATGTTGCATGTTTATGCATGATGCATGTTATGTATGTATGATGTTGCCCTGTATGACGTGATGACTGTGCATGTTAATGTTCCTTATTATGATGTATGTTTATCTTTCCTGTGGCTTTACGCGCTATGATAATGAATGAAATGAAGTATTATGTAACGTAAAGTGGAAGATAATGAAAAGTGGAACATGATGAATGCATGCATTATTGAACGAGGAAAGTAATGAAAGTCTTGCAAGCATTGGATATCAGGGTCCTTCTTTGTGATCGACCATTTATATAGAACCTCTACCGCTTACCTCTAGTACTGTGGCATACGCTCAGCTGTTGTAAGACCCCGTTCCCGGGAAGCACAGTTGGTTAATCATAGCATAAAATCAGTTTAATAATAAAACATTGCAGCGGAAATAATTAGAAATTCATTTAAACCTTTGAAAACATATCGTACTCATACATTTGTCATTTAATTGTAAACAAAACATATTACTTGTCCTTAAATTACAATAAAGATTTTCATAAACTTGAATGCCATCCATAGCTCCCCAAGTAGCTCCGTGTGCCATCCTCAGCATCAGCACTTACCTGCCAACTATTATGCATAAAAGTCAGCTTCGCTGAGCGAGTTCTAGTTTTAAATATTATAAGAAAATATAAACTTTATCCTTCATATAATGACCATGCATACAACATAGAATATAACATTACTTGCATCATCATAAGCATGTTCATTATCTTTCATTCTTTCATTATCTTTCACTTTCATCATAAACGAGATTGCACAAAGCAAGAGCTCCATGTTGATTGACAACAAATGCCAATCCCTGTCGGTACACATGAAAACGGTAGCTAACCCCCGACAGTTGATCCACACTGCAAGGCACATAGCCCGCTCATGAATACAGATCCATCATCATACATCAGACTCACATAAGTGAAGTCTATCATAGTGCTTGCAAGACTTTTCATCATCAAACGGGCCCGGGGGTAACATTCATTAAGTTTCACTTTTCATTAATATCATCTTCCTCTTTAGTATATATAATACTTAACTTATTAAGTACACAACATGCCAAGTACTAATCATCATAAAACATAACCGACCCGCCGCGGGACAGCGGGGGTTCGGGGGCGGCAGCCCCTGACTGTGGGGTCCTAGGGGCAGCAGCCCCTAGTGGGGTCCAAGGGGCAACGCCCCTAGCTGGGGCCGGGCTGCCAGGTCAGCGCGAAAAATTTTTATATTAAAACATTTATGTAGCACATTTACTTATAGAAAAATCGTTCTTCCTGTTAAAATCCCTTAAAATCTTGGTCATTTAAGAACGTAAATTTAGTATGCATAATAGCCCCAAAACATGGAAAAACTTATAAATAGGGGATCTAGAACTCACTTGGATACCACGAATAACCTCTAGACTAAGCTTTCTAGGCTAGGATCCCACTACACAACCTGCAGACAAGTTAACACTCTAAGGGGTTAATTTCTGCCTAAATTCGCTGCTAATTTCGCTGCAAGATCAGCAATTTCGCAGCTAGGTTCGCCAACAGTTTCGCTGCTAGTTTCACCAGCAGTTTCGCTGCTAGTTTCGCTAGCACCTTCGCTGGCATCTTCGCTGCCAGTTTTGCTGCCAGTTTCGCCCAACTTTCGTTGGAAAAACATGTCTGCGAAACTACCTGCGAAACTATAGTTTCGCAGGAAGATCCACAGTTTCGCTGATTGAATATGCAAATTCGCTGGATGAATACACTTCGCAGATCACATAAAAATCACGAACCAGTCCGCTTTTAACCCAAAATCATAACTTTTTACGTCCAATCTCTTAGTTTATCATCCATGAGGCTAAATCTAAGCTTTATACATGTTTTCATACGTAAAAATGTGACCTTTATGTGATTCTTTGCAACTTTTCAAAACCCAAAACCCTAGAATCCGGGTTTGATCTACAGAAGGGTTTAGAGGTCGATTCTTACCTGGATTTGTTGCTTCTTTCTTAGATCTTGATGCTCCAACACCCAGATCTTTAATCTCTTCACCTTAGAAGCTTCAAATCTTGAGTTTTCTCCACTTTCTCTCTCTACTTTCTCTCTCTATGAATTTTGGTGGCTAGGGTTGTAATGATGGAGATGGAGGCTGATTTGGGTAGGTTAAGGGCTGATTATGGGCCTTAATCACTTAGGCTCTTGTCCATAAACCCAATTTGGCCCATAACCCATTTTCTTCTTTTATTAAATACCCATTATTTAAGCCCATTATCCTTAATGACTCGTTTCGACTTTTTGGGGTGTTACAAGTCTCCCCCACTTATTTAGGTTTCGTCCTCGAAACCCATCAGTCATCAAACAACTGAGGATAAAATTTCCTCATCTCCTCCTCGGTCTCCCACGTAGATTCTGATCCTTTTCTGTGTCTCCACTGTACTCGTACTAGTGGAACCACTTTATTCCGTAAGTGCTTCTCTTTCCAATCAAGGATGGCCACCGGCTGCTCTACATAATTTAGTCGTTCATCGACTTCAATGTCTTCTAATGGTACAAATGCATCATTATCTGCCAGACATTTCCTGAGATGAGATACGTGGAACGTAGGGTGAATTCCACTCAACTCATCAGGTAGTTCTAATCTGTAGGCCACTTCTCCTACCCTTGCGATAATACGGAATGGCCCTATAAATCTTGGGCTCAACTTTCCCCTTTTTCAAAACCTGATGATCCCTTTCCAGGGCGATACCTTGAGCATAACCTTGTCACCTACCTCAAATTCTATCGGCCTACGCCTCTTATCAGCATAAGACTTCTGGCGGTCCTTTGCAGCTTTCATGAACGCCTTAATCTTATCTAACTTCTCAGTTGTAACCTCAATCACTTCAAGACTCCCCAATTCCTTCTGCCCGATGTCACCCCAACACACAGGCGTTCTGCACTTCCTACCGTACAACATTTCGTAAGGTGGCATACCAATGCTGGCATGGTAACTATTATTATATGAGAATTCCGCCAACGGTAAGTGCTCATCCCAGCTTCCTCCAAAGTCGATTACACAGGCTCGTAGCATGTCTTCTAAAGTCTGGATCGTCCTTTCCGACTGACCATCTGTCTGGGGATGGTAAGCCGTACTAATATGCAGTCTAGTCCCCATTGAGTCATGAAACCTCTTCCAGAACTTGGACGTAAACCGCGTGTCCCTATCCGAAACGATAGGCACTGGCACGCCGTGACGAGCCACGATTTCCTTGATAAATAGCTCTGCCAACCTCTCAGAGGAATACGTCTCACGAATTGGTAGGAAATGGGCGCTCTTTGTTAGACGGTCAACAATCACCCAGATTGCGTCGCTTCCCCTCGCCGTGCGAGGCAGCTTTGTGATGAAGTCCATTGTGATGTGTTCCCATTTCCATTCAGGGATATCCAAAGGCTGGATCTTCCCATATGGCTTTTGGTGTTCTGCCTTCACTTGCAGGCAAGTCAGACACTTGCTCACGTACTTAGTCACGTCTCGTTTCATTCCCGGCCACCAGTAATCTTTCTTCAGATCTTGATACATTTTCGTGGCACCGGGGTGTATGGAATATCGAGTTTTGTGAGCCTCATCCATGATTTTCTCCCTTAGATCCCCATAGAGAGGGGTTCTAACACCCAAGGTGTTTTCCCCCAAGTCTGAAACTTGTCCTTTCATCCTTTCAGAGTTGACTCTATCCTCTCTTAGTGCCTCATCCTGGAACTCCCTCACTTGTTTCATAACATCAGGCGTCATGATTATCTGGTAAGCCCTCACCCGAATTGGTTCGGGTCGTCCTTTTCGGCTAAGGGCGTCAGCAACCACATTGGCTTTGCCTGGATGATAATGAATTTCGCAGTCATAATCCTTGATCAGTTCCAACCACCTCCTCTGCCTCATATTGAGTTCCTTTTGTTCAAAGAAATACTTTAGACTTTTATGATCAGTGAAGATGGTGCACTTCACCCCATACAGGTAGTGCCTCCAAATCTTCAATGCAAACACCACCGCAGCCAACTCCAAATCATGGGTGGGATAATTGGCCTCGTGAACCTTTAATTGTCTAGAAGCATAGGCTATCACCTTCCCTCGTTGCATCAACACGCAACCCAATCCTGCATACGAGGCATCCGAGTAGACCACCAGATCCTCGTTCCCTTCAGGTAACGTCAAGACAGGGGCTTGAGTTAACCTCATCTTCAGTTCTAGGAAGGCGTTCTCTTGAACAGTACCCCATTCATACTTCACGTCCTTTCGGGTCAACTTTGTCAAAGGAGAAGCTATCTTGGAGAAATCCTGGATAAACCTCCTATAGTAGCCTGCCAAGCCTAAGAAACTGCGAATTTCGGATGGCGTCTTTGGAGGTTCCCATTGCATTACCGCTTCAACCTTCGCAGAGTCCACCCTGATCCCCTCGGGATCAACCACATGACCTAGAAATTGAACTTCTCGTAGCCAAAATGCGCATTTAGAGTACTTAGCATATAGCTTCTCGCTTCTGAGCGTCTCCAATACTTCTCGAATATGATCGGCATGTTCCTCTTCGCTTTTTGAATAAATCAAGATGTCGTCGATGAATACTATCACCGATTTATCCAACATCGGTCGACATACCCTATTCATGAGGTCCATGAAAGCAGCTGGCGCGTTGGTTAAACCAAAGGACATGACGAGAAATTCGTAGTGTCCATAACGCGTACGGAACGCTGTCTTAGGAATGTCTTGTTCTTTCACCTTAGTTGGTGGTAACCAGACCGCAGGTATATCCTTGAAAACCAGCTGGCACCCTGAAGTTGATCGAACAGGTCGTCGATCCTTGGTAACGGATACCGATTCTTTACGGTCAGCTTATTGAGCTCGCGATAGTCAATGCACATCCGCATGCTACCATCTTTCTTCTTGACGAATAAAACCGGAGCACCCCATGGAGAGATACTCGGTCGGATGAAGCCTTTATCCAATAAATCTTGCAACTGGTCCCTCAGTTCTACCATCTCCGAAGGATCTAATCGATACGGTGCTTTAGCGACAAGTTGAGCTCCCGGTAGCAAATCAATCTGGAATTCGATTTCGCGGTCAGGCGGCACACCGGTCAGGTCTTCAGGAAAGACGTCAGGAAACTCGCGCACTACTGGAACGTCTGATAATTGTGGCTCTGGCGCATCCACATCTTTTACATAGGCCAAGTAAGCGCTGCACCCACGTCTCAAGTACTTTTCAGCTGTGATCATCGACACGACCTTTGGTACACAGCACACCTTATCTCCACGAACCGTAACAGAACTACCATCGGGCGCTGTTAGACGAATTATCTTCTTACTACATACTATATTGGCTTCATAGGTAGCTAACCAATCCATTCCTAACACCACATCGAAACCTCCTAAGGCCATAACATGCAATCTAGCAGGGAACTTACAATCCTCTAACTCAATCAGGCAATCCTCAACCACCTCAGTTACCTTAGTGGACTTACCAATGGCTGTTTCTACATAGAAAGGCTCATCTAACTTTCTACTCTTATCATGCAACAATCGACAAAAGGCAGCAGACACAAAACTCCTACTAGCACCAGAATCAAAGAGCACAGAAGCATATTCATGGTCTACCAGAAACATACCTGAAACTACTTCTGGGTCTGCCCTGGCCTCCTCGCGAGTTATGTTGAATGCCCTCGCCTTCGCCTTTGTACCGTCACTTCTTCCCTTATCTCCAGCTTTAACAGTTCCTGATCCTTCTGGTTTTCCTTTCTTACAGTCTTTTCCCATATGGCCCATCTCGCCACACTGGTAACACCTCCCCACCTTGCAATCCCTAGCATAGTGGCCCTCGCCTCCACATCTGAAACATTTCCCCGTCCCAATTCTGCACTCCCCTGAATGACCTTTTCCACATTTCCTACAAGCACCTCCTTCACCAGTATTTCCCTGTCTCCCAGACTGATCCTCAACCCTCATCCTCTTCTCTCCACTCCGGAAGTTATCACCTCCGAATCTCTTCCCATTTCCATTCTTGTTCCCATTCCATTTCTCCACCTTCTTTTGTACAGGCACTGGGTCTCTCTCATCGTACAACCTCCCAGCTAAATCCACCACAGACCTAAACGTACCCGCTCTGGCTGCAATCATGTGCCTCCTGATGTCCACAGGCAAACCCTGTATGTATCTTTTGATCTTCCTGGACGCAGGTGTCACCATGTCTGGCACAAGTCTTGCAAGTTCATTGAACTTGGAGGTATACTCTTGATGAGTCATGTTCCCAGCCTTCAAATACAAGAACTCCTTTTCAATCTTGTCTAATTCCCGATGGGGACAATACTCCTCCAGCACTAACTCCTTCAACTCAGACCACTTCATCTTGGCTATCGATCGCTTCCCCTCAGCCTGGACAATATTGTCCCACCAGCATAACGCTGAGTCAACGAAGGAATGAGTGGCAAACTTAACTTTTTGATCCTCTCGGCACTCACTAATTTCCAGTACCGCTTCCATCTCTCTGACCCAACGATGAGCGGCAGTAGCAGTGCCGTTACCGTCAAAGGTTGGGGGCTTGCACCTTTGAAATGCCCCATAGTTGCACCCTCTAGTAGTCTCTCTCTCGGACTCCTCATCACTGTCGTCATCATGGACTATCACCTTAGGGTTTGATGGCTCGTCTTCAGATTCCTCAGTCCTCCCAGTGGACTTTCCTGAGTTCTTCTCACTTTCCTTCCCCTTCTTCTCAGCTTTCTCTCCATCCTTGACTGCTTTGATCACCTCGGTCACCACCGAGGGTAAGACATTTTGCATGACATTGTAGACCTCGTCAGCGATAGCCTCCTTCACAGTGGGTTTGAGGGTGGCTGATCCCTCCCCCTCCAGGTGACTATGGAGGTCTGACTCCTCATGAACAGGCTCGGGAGCCTTAGCTTTGCTCCGGGTGACACGTGGCTCAGTAGTACGCCCGCCACGAGCACCTCCTCGGGTCGCCTTACCAGATTTTCTACCAGCCATAATTAATTCCTATAAGATTCAAACACCAAAATGGTTATTCAAGATAATTGCTCAGATAATTATAAGTATGGTAAGTCCTTAATTACAGTGGCCAAGTGTGGTTAACCACTTACCTTACCCTCCTGTCCCAAGCAATCACTATCCTAACACATATTAGTATTCAAATCTACAAGCACATAAAACAAATAGCACACACACATAATTCTGGTTTTACTTGAAACTTTTACCTGATGGCACGTAGCTACTTGGATTGGCATCCTTCATTCGGTCCCATTTTCAGTTTAAGTTTAGGTTTTGAAAATAGTTTACCCAATTCTCTTAAACTTTGGCTCTAATACCAACTTGTAAGACCCCGTTCCCGGGAAGCCTCACAGTTGGTTAATCATAGCATAAAATCAGTTTAATAATAAAACATTGCAGCGGAAATAATTAGACATTCATTTAAACCTTTGAAAACATATCGTACTCATACATTTGTCATTTAATTGTAAACAAAACATATTACTTGTCCTTAAATTACAATAAAGATTTTCATAAACTTGAATGCCATCCATAGCTCCCCAAGTAGCTCCGTGTGCCATCCTCAGCATCATCACTTACCTGCCAACTATTATGCATAAAAGTCAGCTTCGCTGAGCGAGTTCTAGTTTTAAATATTATAAGAAAATATAAACTTTATCCTTCATATAATGACCATGCATACAACATAGAACATAACATTACTTGCATCATCATAAGCATGTTCATTATCTTTCATTCTTTCATTATCTTTCACTTTCATCATAAACGAGATTGCACAAAGCAAGAGCTCCATGTTGATTGACAACAAATGCCAATCCCTGTCGGTACACATGAAAACGGTAGCTAACCCCCGACAGTTGATCCACACTGCAAGGCACATAGCCCGCTCATGAATACAGATCCATCATCATACATCAGACTCACATAAGTGAAGTCTATCATAGTGCTTGCAAGACTTTTCATCATCAAACGGGCCCGGGGGTAACATTCATTAAGTTTCACTTTTCATTAATATCATCTTCCTCTTTAGTATATATAATACTTAACTTATTAAGTACACAACATGCCAAGTACTAATCATCATAAAACATAACCGACCCGCCGCGGGACAGCGGGGGTTCGGGGGCGGCAGCCCCTGACAGCGGGGTCCTAGGGGCAGCAGCCCCTAGTGGGGTCCAAGGGGCAACGCCCCTAGCTGGGGCCGGGCTGCCAGGTCAGCGCGAAAAATTTTTATATTTAAACATTTATATAGCACATTTACTTATAGAAAAATCGTTCTTCCTGTTAAAATCCCTTAAAATCTTGGTCATTTAAGAACGTAAATTTAGTATGCATAATAGCCCCAAAACATGGAAAAACTTATAAATAGGGGATCTAGAACTCACTTGGATACCACGAATAACCTCTAGACTAAGCTTTCTAGGCTAGGATCCCACTACACAACCTGCAGACAAGTTAACACTCTAAGGGGTTAATTTCTGCCTAAATTCGCTGCTAATTTCGCTGCAAGATCAGCAATTTCGCAGCTAGGTTCGCCAACAGTTTCGCTGCTAGTTTCACCAGCAGTTTCGCTGCTAGTTTCGCTAGCACCTTCGCTGGCAGTTTCGCTGGCATCTTCGCTGCCAGTTTTGCTGCCAGTTTCGCCCAACTTTCGTTGGAAAAACATGTCTGCGAAACTACCTGCGAAACTATAGTTTCGCAGGAAGATCCACAGTTTCGCTGATTGAATATGCAAATTCGCTGGATGAATACACTTCGCAGATCGCATAAAAATCACGAACCAGTCCGCTTTTAACCCAAAATCATAACTTTTTACGTCCAATCTCTTAGTTTATCATCCATGAGGCTAAATCTAAGCTTTATACATGTTTTCATACGTAAAAATGTGACCTTTATGTGATTCTTTGCAACTTTTCAAAACCCAAAACCCTAGAATCCGGGTTTGATCTACAGAAGGGTTTAGAGGTCGATTCTTACCTGGATTTGTTGCTTCTTTCTTAGATCTTGATGCTCCAACACCCAGATCTTCAATCTCTTCACCTTAGAAGCTTCAAATCTTGAGTTTTCTCTACTTTCTCTCTCTACTTTCTCTCTCTATGAATTTTGGTGGCTAGGGTTGTAATGATGGAGATGGAGGCTGATTTGGGTAGGTTAAGGGCTGATTATGGGCCTTAATCACTTAGGCTCTTGTCCATAAACCCAATTTGGCCCATAACCCATTTCCTTCTTTTATTAAATACCCATTATTTAAGCCCATTATCCTTAATGACTCGTTTCGACTTTTCGGGGTGTTACAGCTGTTCATTTATTGACTTCGGCCCAGTAGCTAAATAGTTCGGGGTGTAGCATATGGTATTGGTAAGGGAGATATCCGATGCGCAAGTAAAGATATAATCAACGAATGAATGAATGAACGAAAGAGATAATAAAGATATTATCTAGGTGTACGTATGATGTATGATCGTGTGAAAGAAAAAAATGGTTTTAAGGAAAGTAAAGTATGTTTTATTATAAAACTAGAACTCACTCAGCAACGCTGACTTTGATGTGTTTCCAGTTGGTAGGTAATGATTGCTGAGGATGGCACAAGGTGGCTACTCAGCTCTTTTGGGATGGCATCCATTCATTTAATACTTTTGTGATGTAATGCAACAATGTATTTTGTAACCAATTGATGCTGTATTATTTGGCAAAAGTTTTTATAATGAAATGAGATGTCCTTTTTAATTGTTTCTGCTGCAATATTTTCCTAAGGCAAATGTAATTATATGTTTTATGTGCGATGAATGACCAACTGTAGGCGTCCCGGGAACGGGGCCTTGCAAGTTGGTATCAGAGCCAAAGTTTAAGAGAAATGGGTAAATTTTCAAATAAACCTTAACTTAAACTGAGAATGGGACGAATTGGGAATGGAATGCCAATCTGAGTAGCTGCGTGCCATCAGGTATTTTCGTAAAGTTAACCGGTTTTATGTGCGCATGTTATGTGGTTATGTGTTGTATGTAGATTTAAATACTGATGTAGTCAGGACAGGTAATGCTTGGGGTATGAAGAGTAAAGTAAGTGGCTAATCACAACTGGCCACTGTAATTAGGGACTTACTATACTTGACATAAACTGAGCTGTTTCCTTGAATGACCGTGTTGGTGTTTGAATCTTTCAGTGTGATTTAAAGAATGGCTGTAGGTAGATCTTCTAAAGCTTCTAGGGGTGGAGGCCGTGGCGGGCCTGATGTTAAGTCGCGACCCAAAAGAGGAAGGCCAAGGGTCGAAAAGGTGGTTCCTGAAGAACCAGAGACCCCTCATCCGGAGGCTGGGGATGAGAGTGCAAACCTGAGGGCCTCGGTAAAGGAGGTTGTTGTTGAAGAAGTACACCAGGTCATACAGACAATCTTACCGTCTGTGGTGACCGAAGTCATCAAGGCGGTGAAAGAAGGAGAAAGAAAGGAGAGAAACAGGTCTTCGGGTGGACGAGAGCAACCGGAGCCTGAAACGATTTTCTCTGATAATGAAGATGAGGAAGAGGAAGATGAGCCTGTGCAAGAGGTGGCACAAGGCTGTAACTACGGGGCGTTTATGAGATGCAAGCCCCCTACTTTCAATGGAAACGACACTGCTGCTGCTGCTCACCGTTGGGTGAGGGAAATGGAGGCTGTTCTCGACATCAGCGAGTGCCGGGAAGATCAGAAGGTGAAGTTTACCACTCATTCATTTGTGGACTCGGCGCTATGCTGGTGGGACAACATTGTCCAAGCGGAGGGTAATCGGGCAATCGGGAGAATAAGATGGCCCAAACTGAAGAAGATGGTGATTGAGGAGTTCTGTCCTCACAGGGAAATGGATAAGATAGAGAGGGATTTTCTGCAGCAGGAGGCAGGAACCATGACACACCAGCAGTACACCACCAAATTCAATGAAATGGCACGGTTGGTGCCGGATCAGGTGACGCCTCTGTCTCGGAAGATCAAGAGGTACATTCAGGGCTTACCGGTGGATGTTCACAGGCATATGATCGCCGCCCGGCCAAGCACGTTTAGGTCGGCGGTCGATTTGGCCGGGAGGCTATATGATGAGCGGGAAGTGGTGGTGACTGAAGCGAATAAGAAGGGTGGTGGTGATCAGAACTGGAATGGGAGAAGGTTTTGTCGGGGTGATGCCTCGACGGGTAACAAAAAGGCACGGGTGGATGACCGCCGTGTGGCCACACCGGGAGCGGGATCGAGGAGATGTGGCAAGTGTGGAAAGGAGCATGCGGGAGAATGTAGGCTGGGTTTGAATGTGTGCTTCAAGTGTGGGAAGGCAGGGCATATGGCAAAGGATTGCCTGGCGGGCAAATGTTTTAACTGTGGGGAAAGTGGTCATATGAGCAAGGATTGAAAGAAGCCGAGGGCTGAGGGTTCCGGGGCTAAGAGGACGGGAGGTGAAGGACCGAGGGCGAGCGCCAGGGCATTCACCATGACACAGGAGGAAGCTAGGACGGACCCTGATGTTGTGTCCGGTACGTTTCTAGTGAACCAAACTTTAGCTTCTGTGTTATTTGATTCTGGTGCTAGTAAAAGTTTTATTTTTGCTGCTTTCTGTGCTAAGCTGCCTGTTAGTAGTAGCCGTGTTGAAGCACCCTTTGATGTAAAGACTGCCATAGGTAAGTCTACCCGGATTTCTGAAATGATAGAGGGTTGTGACGTGGAGCTAGAAGGTCATAAGTTTCCCCTTAGACCGTTTGTGATGGCCTTAGGTGGGTTCGATTTGGTTCTTGGGATGGATTCGCTAGTGGACTACGAGGCGAACATTATGTGTCGCAAGAAGATGATTTGGTTGACAGCGCCTGACGGGAGTTTGGTGACTGTTTATGGTGATCAGGTCACGACGAATCCGAAAGTAATTTCGATGGCGGTGGCGGGAAAGTGTATGAGGCGTGGATGTAGCGCCTACTTGGCTTATGTAAAGGATGTAGATATGCCAACACCACAACTGTCTGATGTACCGGTTGTGTGTGACTTTCCAGATGTGTTCCCAGAAGACCTACCAGGAGTGCCACCAGACAGAGAGATTGAATTTCAGATTGATCTGATACCGGGTGCCCAACCTGTTGCCAATGCACCGTATCGGTTAGCTCCGACGGAGATGAAGGAATTGATGGAGCAGTTGCAAGAGCTGCTTGATAAGGGGTTCATTAGACCGATTATCTCTCCTTGGGGTGCTCCGGTCCTGTTTGTAAAGAAGGACGGTAGTATGAGGATGTGTATTGACTACCGCGAGCTGAACAAGTTGACGGTGAAGAACCGATACCCCTTACCGAGAATAAATGATATGTTCGATCAGCTCCAAGGTGCCAGTTGGTTTTCAAGGATAGATCTTCAATCTGGTTACCATCAGCTGAAAGTGAAAGAACAGGATATCCCTAAAACAGCTTTCCGTACGTGTTATGGACACTACGAGTTTCTTGTCATGTCCTTTGGTCTGACCAACACGCCAGCTGCTTTTATGGATTTGATAAACCGTGTGTGTCGGCCGGTGCTGGATAAATCAGTGATTGTGTTTATTGATGATATCCTGATTTATTCGAAGAGCGAGAATGAGCATGCCGGTCACATTCGGGAGGTTCTAGAGACGTTGAGAAGGGAGAAGTTGTACGCCAAGTTCTCCAAGTGCGCGTTCTGGTTGCGCGAGGTTCAATTCTTGGGTCATGTGGTGAATCCTGACGGGATTATGGTGGACCCGGCAAAGGTGGAGGCGGTTATGCAATGGAAGTCACCAAAGACGTCATCCGAGATTCGTAGCTTCTTGGGTTTGGCGGGCTACTACAGAAGATTCATCCAAGACTTTTCCAAAATCGCTTCTCCACTAACTAAGTTGACCCGAAAAGATGTGAAGTTCGTATGGGGTCAAGCTCAAGAGAAAGCGTTCGAGGAACTGAAGGCGAGGTTGACTCAAGCTCCAGTTCTGTCATTACCCGGTGGAAGTGAAGATCTGGTGGTTTATTCTAATGCTTCCTACTCGGGGTTGGGGTGCGTGTTAATGCAAAGAGGAAAGGTTATAGCCTATGCATCCTGTAACATCTCGTATTTTTGTTATTTAAAAAGGGTAACTTCGTTAAGTTTATAAAATGACCTTTTATGTCTTTTGTGAAACATTGAGGGTTTATTGTGCTTCATAATTAATTTGGTGGTTAACAAATTAATTTAATAAATAATAATAACATTATAAGTGTTACAATGTTTACTTAATATTATAAAACTTAACTTAAAGCAATAAAAATCTTAAAAATAATTGTGATTAAAATAATAATAATGTTATTGTTATTATTACTACTAATAATATTAATAATAATAATGATAATATTAATAATAGCAAAATTATAAAAATAATAATAATAACTAAGAATAATAATAATGATAATAATATTACTACTATTATTAATAATAACAATTTATAAAAATTATAAAACCTAAAAAGGTTTGAAACTTAAAGTTATAGGGTTAGTTTTGTCAATTTATAAACTTTAAAAGAAAGTTTAAAGCATAAAATGTAACTGTTTAAACCACAGGAACCAAACGTGTAAATCATAAAACCCAACCCACCCCCCCCCCATTCTTTTCCTTCCCCGCAAATCCGGCGAGGCGCCGGTGGGCACTCCGGCCAAGCCCGACGACCATTGTTTTCACTTGTTTTTCGATCCAAAACCGTCCCCAGCCATAAGCGAAGATGATTCGAACTAACATTGGTCATTTAATCGGGTTTAACGACGGTTACCAAAGCGTTTGGGCTCGAGTAACCGCCGGCCATCAATCCCAAGCCGTTTGAGCGTTAAAGCACAATAATAATCAAATTAACTCAACCAAAACGATCGTTTATCTATCCCTAACCGATTATCACATCCAATTTCACCTGATAAACACAATTTCATTGCAATTGATCACCACCATCATTGTGACCTGCAACTTAATGGAGATCCATGTTCGAAGTCCTATTACACCGAATTAACAGAGGGCTTTTGCTCATCATCGATCCTAAAATCTATCTGCAAAGTTAATTTGAATAACAATCACGTTTGAATATCGAATTGACAGCAAGGCAGTCGCGACTTTCTTTGTTCTCATACTAATCAGTTCGGCATCAATTCAGGTAATTAAACCTCATCATATACTCGGTTTTATGTGAACA
Source organism: Flaveria ramosissima (assembly GCA_025215565.1). Taxonomy (NCBI): domain Eukaryota; kingdom Viridiplantae; phylum Streptophyta; class Magnoliopsida; order Asterales; family Asteraceae; genus Flaveria; species Flaveria ramosissima. The sequence goes on along the minus strand of CM046037.1, from coordinate 33,131,315 downwards.
TCAAAAGCCCCATGAATGATTTCATTAACAATATCATTTGGATGGTCAATTTGGAATCAATCATTCTAGGGTTCTTGAGTTAAAAAGGGGATTTCTGAAATTAATGGTCTTATATTTGTTAAGGAAGCTTTTAACCAAGATCGGGCTGTAGCCCAACTGGTTATGGGCGTGGGTTGTAACCAAGAGGTCCCGGGTTCGAACCCGGGCTCCCTCATCTATATTTTTTAGGGCTTTTCAAGCCTTAATTTATTTATGAGAAATTTTCAATAGTTATAAAAATTAGTTTTAGTAAACTTTAACTATTTTTAAAGGCACCAAATAATTTTCTACATTTTTTTTAAATTTAAGTAATTAAAAAATATTATTTAATAAGACATTTTAAACAAAGGTTATTCTTGATTTATTTATATTAAAATGGATTTTAATATTTAGTAAATTAATGTTGGTCCAAATGTTCCTTTAAATATCCATCGTTTAAATCACGTTATTTTAAATGGAGATTATTTTCAAAACATTATAAATTTATATGATAAATATTAAATTATTCATTTAATCTTTTAGGTATGTTATATCATAATTAGTAAATAAAGTTATTCGTTAACTTTTATTTTTATATCTTGAAAGTTATGAAACAATATAATTTTCAATGATTCTTTATTCTTATTTTAACAGTTTCAATATTATAAAGATCATTTAAAGGGTTAAAAACTTAATAACATGATTTAAGTAATTATAAATTATCCTACAAGTCATTTAAAAAGGTATTCAATTATCTTTACCAAAATTTAAGTAATTAAATATTGAATTAATTATTCCTTTTCACACATTGTATTTATTCTTTATGAAATTAATAAATTCAATCATTGAATCTTTCATTATCATTCTTAATCTTAAATATATTATATATATATATATATATATATATATATTAAATCAAAACGTAAACGATTGTATTATAATATATCTATAAAATGTAATTATTAAAACCCCCCAAATTCCAATCGAAACCCTAATCATTATTTGAATGTTAATCATATTATTAATCTTCATCTTGTAATACATATTTAGGTGCCTTGTAATGAATACTTGGGATTACTTTGGATCATCCTTTAATCTTTATTTATCATCTTGTAATGCTTATATCAATGTGAGTATTTCCATACTCCCTTTTTTGCTTATTTCCACACTTTGGGGTGAAACATGTTAACTTATACTATTGCACTTGTAAACTTATTTGAGACTTGTAAACCTATGGCAATTCGTCTTGTAAAGTTGTGGTTAGTTGAACTTTTGTGGTTACCATGTTATGGCGTTATATGTACAATCATTAACTATTGCTAGCCCAGCGAAGTCATAGATCTATGGGCAAGACAAGCCTGCTTTGGTTGATCCAAGTACACTTAGCTGATCGTATATACTTTTAAACGTTTGAGACTTGTAAAAATTTGTCGAGGTTTGATTGTTGCATTGTTCATAACATCCTTAATCACTTTATTCACTAACTTATGACTTGAATTGCCATCTTTTATATACTTATGTATTGAAAACTATGGAATGCTCACCAACTTTATAGTTGACCCTTTTATTTTTAACATGTTTCAGGAATACCTCAAGTTTGTTTTATACTCTTTGAAGCTTATTACATCTAGGATTGGACCTAGAGATAGAATGGATGATTCATGTTATTTGTAGCATTTGTACATGATGTATTCTTTGTTGAAACTTTTGCTTGTGATGTCATTAATGAGACTTATGAATAATATATTTGGAATTAATAAATAGCGTTATGTGGCTGTGAACAATCGTAACCCTCACATCTCGACGTTTCCGCCGTCAAGGTTGGGGTGTGACAGATTGGTATCAGAGCCCATAACTATAGAGATTTAGGTTATTAGAAATGGTGACCTAGACTATAGTTGCATGAACCTCATAGAAAGATCCTTATACCTTTGTGCTTACATGTTGTTTGCATGCTACATAATGCTATGCCTTTTGTGCAACTTGATGCCTTAGCATAGGATTGCCTTATGTATGCTTAAACTTAGTTACTTGTCTCCCAAACTTAATTTTAACTCTTTGACTCTCCCCGACAAATGAACTTCTTAAACCTATTCTCGGCAACATGTGGAATCTACACTTATCATCGTGGGTTCAATTCCTTAGACTCTATGTCTAATCTATGAACATCTCATCAAGGTTTTGATTTCATAAACCAAAGAAATTTGTGTGACACATAGACACCTGTATTCTGGATTTCCTAGCAAAAGGCCTTCGGGCTAAGGCAAGCATATCGTATAAATCTCATTGTGAGACCAGTTATGCTTACCTGGGGATTTCTGGGATGAGTGATAAACTATGGTCAACATACACAAGTCTCTATGGCAAATGGGTCAATTTACCTTGACGTGTCAACGATTCCAAATGGTAATGCGTTACCTAATGGAACCATCCTCTGCGTATCTTAAAAAAATCCTTGATTCCTTGAACTGGTATCTCTTCATTCTTATCATACATAATGTTCCTGTTAATATTGAACCTAACCTACATTTCAACTCTTACGTTTAAACACCGTTACACGTTGAGCGTTTCATGTACCTATTTCTATATCTTGACCAACGTGAACATGGATCTTAATATACCCAAAGATATTGGGAATCTAAACTGAATGGTCATAAAAAACTTTAAACCGTTACTTATGGTTCTCAGGTCTTCTTAAGGGTGTGTCCCATAACTAAGAACATTCAATGCTATAGGTGGAATTCTTACATCTCGGGATACTTTGTCTAGGCAAAGTGTAAATGGTGATTTGACTCGATCATTGAATCCATTTACTTGACTCGAAACCCTTGAGATGAGTGATCACTTATAAGTACGCGTGTCTTCAATAAGGCTATGGTTGACCTCATATCTTGAGAAGTCCATGTATTCCTTTCGATTGTGAATCGAATGTTCACATCTCATTGTGGTGTTGAATAATTTCCTGCCCTTGATTTCGTCTTCCCGATTGAAACCATCCAAGATTTGAACACCATAACAACTTCTGTTATCTTGAACTTTGATCTTAAGCTTGTAAGCATGACTTTTCCTTTTGTTACATTGATGTAACTTGAAACTTTCCGAATTTCTAATTGATATTATTTTCCTTTCGTCGTTAAGTCAAACTCCGTACCGTCTGCACCGTGAGAGATGTAAGTGTTTGCAAGTCAACCTATGACTAAGAACACCCGTATCTCCTAAATGATTCTAACTCATCAAAACAGGGGTGATTCCCTTACTTTGATGATTCTCTATTCGTTTCGATAAATGGTTTCCAATTGTGATTTATAAAATTTCAACCTCTGGATCGGGGTGATTTCCTTATCCTGAGGATTGACTTCAATTATTTTCTTTGGAATGGCATTTCACAAATGACATGATCTCACCAAAATAGGATTGAAACCCGTACTTTGGTGACAAATGTCAATCTTCGATTGTTTTCTTGCTATTATGAAATTCAATCATCGAGATAGGCGTGAATTCCATACCTTGATGATAATATCATCTTTAAGAATTGTAATTGTTCAAATGAGACGACTTCATCAAAGTAGGAGTGAATTCTGGATTTTGATGAAGAAGTTCATCTTGTTATATTGTCTTTTTGTAAAACTTCACCGTTAAGATAGGAGTGATTTCCCTTACCTTAATGGCGAGTTACCTTGTCTTATTTTTGTGGATCCTCAACAAGGAGTTGGGATCGAACTTTTGGTTTGGTAAGTTAGTGGTCATACCTTGGGAATACACCATCAAGTTAGGAGTGAAAACCACACCTTGATGACTATTCTCATTTCTTGATCTCCAACTTACCAAGGTTTTAAATCAAGTGACAAGAAACATGTAGTAACTTGAAGGGTGAACCAATGTTAGTGTTTGGACCTATCAAGCCAAAGCATGATTTCTGAACTTGAAAGGAGACCCGATCACTCTAGGTTGATTTTGATTCCGAGCTTGGAGCATTTGAATTCTTAAATCGATTTCTTTCCCTTTATCTTCATGTTTGACTCGATCTAGCTACATCGAACCATTTATTTCTTACTTATCAACTCTCATTTTGAGTTATCATCAACACATGATTGTGTGATGGTAGCCTTCTTAAACAATCTTTCTGCTAAATAAAGACATTATCAACTTGTGTTCATGTCTTTCTCAGATGTGCTTATGGGTTTGATGAACTGTGTATGCAAACTGTACTTGGAAACTTGCTACCTTGCAAAACATGTTTACAAATACTTTCTTAATGTTTGCATCATTTCTTGAATCGCTTTTGAACCCTTAACCTTGAAAATCATTGAAATTCTATCTTGATTTCGATCAACGAGACTCGTTATTACCTACATTGTGACGCGGATATAAAGGTTCATAAAATTTCGTAATTTGTAGTCATGGGTTTGGTATAAAAGAAAAGACATAACTTGGTATGTGTCCAAGTGTCTTACCTTCACATATGACAAAGCCTAACATTCGTGTTCCTATGAATCTCCTGTTTAACTTTTCATCACTAAGTGCCTCTTATCTTAGATGACATGATGACAAATGGTGCTTTATAGACCGGTTAACCTTTCTCACAATTGTGGTTTTTTTATTTGAACACATCGCTTTACTACGAGATTATATTCTAGAAGTTGTGGCTTATAAGTCTAACATACCACGGTAACTCATTATCGTCTTCCAACGTTCATCTCATAACGTCTCGTATTTCACTGGAAGAAGTTCAAGTTGGCATACATTATGTCAAGAGACTTGTAAGATTCCATAAAGTGAAATATCTCAGCTGTAAATAAACGTCAATCACTGTTCGTTTGTACACCTATTTTCTTCATTTCAACCCTTTTACTCATTTGAGTTCATTCTTAATTTCAGGACGAAATTCTTTTAAGTTGGGGAGACTGTAACATCTCGTATTTTTGTTATTTAAAAAGGGTAACTTCGTTAAGTTTATAAAAGGACCTTTTATGTCTTTTGTGAAACATTGAGGGTTTATTGTGCTTCATAATTAATTTGGTGGTTAACAAATTAATTTAATAAATAATAATAACATTATAAGTGTTACAATGTTTACTTAATATTATAAAACTTAACTTAAAGTAATAAAAATCTTAAAAATAATTGTGATTAAAATAATAATAATAATGTTATTGTTATTATTACTACTAATAATATTAATAATAATAATGATAATAATAATAATAGCAAAATTATAAAAATAATAATAATAACTAAGAATAATAATAATGATAATAATATTACTACTATTATTAATAATAACAATTTATAAAAATTATAAAACCTAAAAAGGTTTGAAACTTAAAGTTATAGGGTTAGTTTTGTCAATTTATAAACTTTAAAAGAAAGTTTAAAGCATAAAATGTAACTGTTTAAACCACAGGGACCAAACGTGTAAATCATAAAACCCAACCCCCCCCATTCTTTTCCTTCCCCGCAAATCCGGCGAGGCGCCGGTGGGCACTCCGGCCAAGCCCGACGACCATTGTTTTCACTTGTTTTTCGATCCAAAACCGTCCCCAGCCGTAAGCGAAGATGATTCGAACTAACATTGGTCATTTAATCGGGTTTAACGACGGTTACCAAAGCGTTTGGGCTCGAGTAATCGTCGGCCATCAATCCCAAGCCGTTTGAGCGTTAAAGCACAATAATAATCAAATTAACTCAACCAAAACGATCGTTTATCTATCCCTAACCGATTATCACATCCAATTTCACCTGATAAACACAATTTCATTGCAATTGATCACCACCATCATTGTGACCTGCAACTTAATGGAGATCCATGTTCGAAGTCCTATTACACCGAATTAACAGAGGGCTTTTGCTCATTATCGATCCTAAAAGCTATCTGCAAAGTTAATTTGAATAACAATCACGTTTGAATATCGAATTGACAGCAAGGCAGTCGCGACTTTCTTTGTTCTCATACTAATCAGTTTGGCATCTATTCAGGTAATTAAACCTCATCATATACTCGGTTTTATGTGAACATCAAAAGCCCCATGAATGATTTCATTAACAATATCGTTTGGATGGTCAATTTGGAATCAATCATTCTAGGGTTCTTGAGTTAAAAAGGGGATTTCTGAAATTAATGGTCTTATATTTGTTAAGGAAGCTTTTAACCAAGATCGGGTTGTAGCCCAACTGGTTATGGGCGTGGGTTGTAACCAAGAGGTCCTGGGTTCGAACCCGGGCTCCCTCATCTATATTTTTTAGGGCTTTTCAAGCCTTAATTTATTTATGAGAAATTTTCAATAGTTATAAAAATTAGTTTTAGTAAACTTTAACTATTTTTAAAGGCACCAAATAATTTTCTATATTTTTTTTAAATTTAAGTAATTAAAAAATATTATTTAATAAGACATTTTAAACAAAGGTTATTCTTGATTTATTTATATTAAAATGGATTTTAATATTTAGTAAATTAATGTTGGTCCAAATGTTCCTTTAAATATCCATCGTTTAAATCACGTTATTTTAAATGGAGATTATTTTCAAAATATTATAAATTTATATGATAAATATTAAATTATTCATTTAATCTTTTAGGTATGTTATATCATAATTAGTAAATAAAGTTATTCGTTAACTTTTATTTTTATATCTTGAAAGTTATGAAACAATATAATTTTTCAATGATTCTTTATTCTTATTTTAACAGTTTCAATATTATAAATATCATTTAAAGGGTTAAAAACTTAATAACATGATTTAAGTAATTATAAATTATCCTACAAGTCATTTAAAAAGGTATTCAATTATCTTTACCAAAATTTAAATAATTAAATATTGAATTAATTATTCCTTTTCACACATTGTATTTATTCTTTATGAAATTAATAAATTCAATCATTGAATCTTTCATTATCATTCTTAATCTTAAATATATTATATATATATATATACTAAATCAAAACGTAAACGATTGTATTATAATATATCTATAAAATGTAATTATTAAAACCCCCCAAATTCCAATCGAAACCCTAATCATTATTTGAATGTTAATCATATTATTAATCTTCATCTTGTAATACATATTTAGGTGCCTTGTAATGAATACTTGGGATTACTTTGGATCATCCTTTAATCTTTATTTATCATCTTGTAATGCTTATATCAATGTGAGTATTTCATACTCCCTTTTTTGCTTATTTCCACACTTTGGGGTGAAACATGTTAACTTATACTATTGCACTTGTAAACTTATTTGAGACTTGTAAACCTATGGCAATTCGTCTTGTAAAGTTGTGGTTAGTTGAACTTTTGTGGTTACCATGTTATGGCGTTATATGTACAATCATTAACTATTGCTAGCCTAGCGAAGTCATAGATCTATGGGCAAGACAAGCCTGCTTTGGTTGATCCAAGTACACTTAGCTGATCGTATATACTTTTAAACGTTTGAGACTTGTAAAAATTTGTCGAGGTTTGATTGTTGCATTGTTCATAACATCCTTAATCACTTTATTCACTAACTTATGACTTGAATTGCCATCTTTTATATACTTATGTATTGAAAACTATGGAATGCTCACCAACTTTATAGTTGACCCTTTTATTTTTAACATGTTTCAGGAATACCTCAAGTTTGTGTTATACTCTTTGAAGCTTATTACATCTAGGATTGGACCTAGAGATAGAATGGATGATTCATGTTATTTGTAGCATTTGTACATGATGTATTCTTTGTTGAAACTTTTGCTTGTGATGTCATTAATGAGACTTATGAATAATATATTTGGAATTAATAAATAGCGTTATGTGGCTGTGAACAATCGTAACCCTCACATCTCGACGTTTCCGCCGTCAAGGTTGGGGTGTGACACATCCCGACAGTTGAAGGTTCATGAGGTCAATTATCCTACTCATGACTTGGAGCTGGCAGCCGTGGTCTTTGCATTAAAGATTTGGAGGCACTACCTCTACGGGACGAAGTGCACCATATTCACCGACCACAAGAGCCTGAAGTACTTCTTCGAGCAGAAGGATCTGAACATGAGGCAGCGACGGTGGTTGGAACTTATAAAGGATTATGATTGTGAGATCCACTACCACCCGGGCAAGGCCAATGTGGTGGCTACTGCCCTTAGCCGGAAAGAGAGGCCCGAGACGATTCGGGTGAAAGCATATCAACTGATCATGACCTCTGATGTAATGAAGCAAGTCAAAGAGTTTCAAGATGAGGCACTGAAAGAAGATCATCTTAACTCTGAAAGAATGAGAGGTCTGGTTGGGGAATTGGGTGAAAACACACTCGGTGTTAGAACCCAATTTGGACGTGTGTGGATTCCTCGTTTTGGGGATTTACGCGTGAGGATCATGGATGAAGCTCACAAGACTCGATACTCCATTTACCCAGGTGCCACGAAAATGTACCAAGACATGAAGAAGGATTATTGGTGGCCGGGTATGAAGCGCGATATGGTGGAGTATGTGAGTAAGTGTCTTACTTGCTTACAGGTGAAGGCCGAGCATCAAAAGCTATATGGGAAATTCCAACCTTTGGATATACCGGAATGGAAGTTGGAGCACATCACCATGGATTTCATTACGAAGCTGCCGCGTACCCCGAAAGGGTACGATGCCATATGGGTGATAGTTGACCGTTTGACGAAGAGTGCTCACTTCCTACCGATCCGTGAGACATATTCATCTGAAAGGTTGGCTGGTCTGTTCATCAAGGAAATTGTAACTCGTCATGGTGTGCCGGTGTCTATTGTGTCTGATCGCAACACCCGGTTTACATCTAAATTTTGGAAGAAATTCCACGACGCTATGGGGACGAGGTTACATATTAGCACGACTTATCATCCCCAGACTGATGGTCAGTCAGAAAGGACCATTCACACATTGGAAGACATGCTTCGGGCATGTGTAATTGATTTTGGGGGAAGTTGGGATTACCACCTACCGTTAGCCGAATTCTCATACAACAACAGCTACCATGCCAGCATTGGTATGCCACCATATGAGATGCTATACGGTAGGAGATGCAGAACACCCGTTTGTTGGGGTGATATTGGTCAGAAGGAATTGGGGAGCGTTGAGGTAATCGAGGCTACGACTGAGAAGCTTGAGAAGATTAATGCCTTCATGAAGGCAGCCAAAGACAGACAGAAGTCGTATGCTGATAAACGACGCAGGCCGATTGAGTTCCAGGTGGGTGACCGGGTTATGTTGAAGGTCTCACCTTGGAAGGGTATCATCCGCTTTCGAAAGCGGGGTAAGTTGAGCCCAAGGTATATAGGCCCTTTCCGAATCATTGCTCGAGTAGGAGAGATGGCCTATAGACTAGAGTTACCGGATGAGTTAAGTGGAATTCACCCAACATTCTATGTATCTCATCTAAGGAAGTGCTTGGCAGATGAAGATATGATTGTTCCATTCGAAGATATCAAAGTAGACGAAAGGCTCAATTACGTGGAGCAACAAGTGGCAATCATCGATAGAAAAGAGAAAAGACTGAGAAATAAAGTGGTTCCTCTTGTGCGTGTACAGTGGAAGCACAGGAAGGGATCCGAGTCAACATGGGAGACTGAGAAAGAAATGAGACAGCATTATTCACGTTTGTTCGAAGAATAACAGGTTTTGGGGACGAAACCTATTTAAGGGGGGTGGACTTGTAACACCCGGTTATTTATTATTTAGAAGCCGACGAAGGAAGAAAAAGAAATAAAGTCCAAAGTCGAGGGAGCAAACTCACCAACGAAAGAAAGTCGGGTGAGTGGGAGTATATAAGGGAGAGGGCAGCCCTTACCCTCTCCCCCACACTCACAAATCAGCCAAAGAAAGAGGGGAAGGGAGAAAGAAGAGAAAAAGGGAGAAAAAGTCGGTTCGGGTTGGTTCGAGTGGCCAAAATCGTCGGGGAGCGAGTCAAATCGAAGCACTTGTCGTTGTGCTCGTTTGTGTGAGTTCTAGGACCCCACTTTTACTTGTTCTCAACCGATTTTGGGGCTGGAAAGCATCAAAAACCCGTTTTTATATGTGTGTGTTTATGACCCATTTGAGTGTGTTGCATGTGATGCGTTTAGAGTTTGTTTCCGGTCTTGTATGTGCTTGTATGGGGTTGTGGTATGCATTCCTAAGGTCTAAGATGGTTGATTTAGGCTTAGAATGGGTTTGGATGAGGTTGGAGGCCGAAAATGGCAGATTGGGTTCGGGATGAACTCCATTTTGCATCAGCTAGGGCTAGGCGACCAAATGGAGGCCATACGGCCGACTGAGAGGCGATTGAGGTTCATTCGCACGATTGGGATTCATTCGCACGATTGAGGGTTCATTTGCACGACTAAGGTTTCATTCGCACGATTGGGAGTCCAGTCGCATGGGGAGTCATACGACTGATGGTCCAGTTGCATAGGTGCTTAGTCGCATGAATCCATTCGCATGAGGTCAGTAGCATAGGTGCTCATTTGCATTAGTTCCATCCGCATGAGGTCCATACGCACGACTGGATGTCCATTCGCATAGATGTTCATCCGCATGAGTCCAATCGCATGATGTTCAGTCGCATGGAGGTCATGCGACTGAAGGGTGTCCATACGCGCGAATAGGGTTTTTGCACCCGAGGAGAAGTGTAGTATAACTTCTGACTTTTGGGGGAAAGTGCAGATGTAAGTTTTGACGTAAAGGTTCCCGTAAGTTCATGTAGGGCGACGATTGAGGCCTTAGAGTGCATGTAGGGCATGATGATGATGATGTTGCATGTTTATGCATGATGCATGTTATGTATGTATGATGTTGCCCTGTATGACATGATGACTGTGCATGTTAATGTTCCTTATTATGATGTATGTTTATCTTTCCTGTGGCTTTACGTGTTATGATAATGAATGAAATGAAGTATTATGTAACGTATAGTGGAAGATAATGAAAAGTGAAACATGATGAATGCATGCATTATTGAACGAGGAAAGTAATGAAAGTCTTGCAAGCATTGGATATCAGGGTCCTTCTTTGTGATCGACCATTTATATAGAACCTCTACCGCTTACCTCTAGTACTGTGGCATACGCTCGGCTGTTCATTTATTGACTTCGGTCCAGTAGCTAAATAGTTCAGGGTGTAGCATATGGTATTGATACGGGAGATATCCGATGCGCAAGTAAAGATATAATCAACGAATGAATGAATGAACGAAAGAGATAATAAAGATATTATCTAGGTGTACGTATGATGTATGATCGCGTGAAAGAAAAGAATGGTTTTAAGGAAAGTGATGTATGTTTTATTATAAAACTAGAACTCACTCAGCAACGCTAACTTTGATGTGTTTTCAGTTGGCAGGTAATGATTGCTGAGGATGGCACAAGGTGGCTACTCAGCTCTTTTGGGATGACATCCATTCATTAATACTTTTGTGATGTAATGCAACAATGTATTTTGTAACCAATTGACGCTGTATTATTTGGCAAAAGTATTATAATGAAATGAGATGTCCTTTTTAAATGTTTCCGCTGCAATATTTTCCTAAGGCAAATGTAATTATATGTTTTATGTGCGATTAATGACCAACTGTAGGCGTCCCGGGAACGGGGCCTTACACTAGATGTGGTTCTCAATTGGACTTCGAGCATTGAACTTTCAAGGTATAATGAAGGATGAGGGTCTGATAAAGAGTTTCATTAAAAAGAAGCATGGTAACCATAATGAAGGATCATGCCAATTTAAACCTAGGTTGGGAGAGGTGAAAGATTATTCGGTATCATTGTTTATTACGAATGGATCCGGTAGATTTGGTTTCGATTGATTGCAAATAAGAGAAAGGCAGAGTTGGTTTGGACTTATCAAGAAAGGAGGATTTTGCTAAATCTTTTTCGATTTCTTGTGATGCTCGTATAATGGTGGTACTATTTGTCGAAAACTTAAATGTGTTAAGGAATCCAATGACATTTCATTTATTAAAGAAATGTACGTTAAGATACATTGAGTAGGGAAAGGCTTAGGCTATTGAACATTTAAGTTTAGCATAGTTAATATAGTACTTATATTATGTTATTATTGTGTGTAACATTACTTATGTCATAAGTTCTAGATATAGGTCGAATTAAAGAAGGAACAAGTTGCCGCCAAAAGTAACTGCCTTGACGGTTAAGGCAACTGTCCTCTTATGTATGAGTAAATTGAAGTCAAATGTTTGTAAAACAGACTGTTTTGAATGTATGCATATTGCCTGTTTTCTCTCTACAAAATTTAATAAAGTATGCGTGTTCATCAATGCAGTCGACAACAATTGTAAAATGACTTCTACAAAAGTGAACAAACTAAGTTTATTCGTTAAGTGAAAACATCTATGCAAAGAATTCTACATGAACAACTAAATGTTCGATAGGGGATAATCAATACTTTAAAGGGTTTATGTTGTTTGATTGGATTAATCACTTTATTCCATTCGAGACTTGTATTGCATAAATGATAGAAGATTTGTTTATTCCTTTTAAATCACTTGTCGTAGTTCCTTTAAAGTTCATGTACATGTTATTAACTTGTGTTGACGCCATCTCAACTAGTTGAACGAGACCTACCTTCAAATTTACGTTAGACCCCTATGAAGGTCTCTGTCATCAGTCTTGTTTGAAGGCAAAGTTAAATTTCCAGATGTGAGTGCCATCAAAGGGAGGTTCTTGTCTCTGTAAACAATCTTTGATTTATGCTGCTTTCTCCTTCAAACATGAGGTTTTCGTAAACACTTTTATTTCACATTGTCATGACTAAAAATCATCATGTAATTATTTGTTTTCGTTTTATATACATTTTATTACCATTGTGTGATGTGCATTACGGTAAGTCCTTGAGCAAGAATGATTAAATCCAAGATTTGTTGTCGACAAATGGCATCAGATCGAATAAGATGCTTTGTTTGAGACATAATATTAATTATAATTTTGTGTTGTTGTTTCTGTCGTTGTATGTATTGACACCCGTTGTAACCTAGATAAGTTTACTTATTAGATAAGACAAGTAATATTGAGAGACAGAGAGGGGAAGAGAGAACATGTCATGTGTATTTTAGTACATCGATATGAACTTGAGAAAAGAGGTAATTTGTTGTACTAGTGATATTTTCAGCTTGTAATTCATGAAACAACATTTTTAGTTTACAAATCATATGTTCATAACCAAGGTTTTGAGGTTAATACTATGTCAGACTTGCATATTTTATTTATTTACAATGTATTGCCATACTAGAATTTAAGAATATATTTACACTTTGATAATTGTTCTTAAAAATATTAGCCCTAAAAGTCTTCTTTATTCATTTGATTAGAAAACTAAAACCATCACTCACTTTATACTCTTTCAACACAAGTAAGTTGTGATAAAAAATCAATCATCCATCTTTTTTTTACTAAACAGTTGTCATTCCAGCTCAACTTATTAACTATTTAAGAATTTCAGAGAATGCTAATGCATTTATATATGATGCAACTGAGGCTTTAGTTGTATCAACTAGTATTAAGTTATGGGTTATAAAAGAAACAAATAGGTTACATTGTATAATATTCAATATAATATTTTGTTATAATCTGTTATAAGGGTTCTGGATGTGTTATATTTATGTGTACGTAATGAATTATATTGGATAATATTAAGTTGCAATATGTTTTAACGAGACATGTTTTAAAAATTTTATGTATGCTTATATGTTATAACATTGATTACATATAAGTGTCCATTTAAATACATATTATACTTAGAGACAGAAAGAAATGTAAGAATAGCTAGAAGGAAATAAAAAATAGAAAGATGATGAAGGAAACAA